>CM028243.1:31498435-31847381 GCA_016432835.1 Brassica nigra
AAATTCACACCGTCAATTTTAATGAATAAGATTGCGGAGGCCAAGTTAACCGACTTTCCTTGAAGGTCAGTTCTCTGCGACAATAGCGACAAGTGACGAATAAATCACGGAAAAAGTTTGTTAAGATTTGAGACTGGACCTTAAGAAAGGCTGCCTCACGTACCTTCGAGGATCAAGTCGGACGTAGTTCAGTTTAGAAAGAATTGAACAAGAGATCGAACGATCTGGGCGGGTTCGATCTAGTATGGCGTTGTCATAGAAACAGGCATGTCGAAGATAATGCCTAGGGTTTCTATGTGCGGGCTTTAAGTAAAAGAATTGTCCGATCCTTAAGAGGGAGATTCGCGAGCAGGAAGCTGACCGGCGTTCTAGGGCCTGGTTAGATCAATATGGCGTTGGTCATAGAAGCGGGCATGTCGAAGATAATGCCTAGGGTTTCTATGTGCGGAGCTCTGAGTAAAGTATAGTTAGATCCTTCCGAGAGGAGCAGGGTGCGGAGAAGATAAAACTAGAACGAGTGACCAGGCGTTCTAAGTCCTGCCTCGCTGGCCTAACGCCCTAAGTTCTAAGTTCTCTAGAGTCTAAGTCCCAGGATTTTGGGATCCCTTTCTCTTCTGCCCGCTCTCCTTATATCCACTCCAGGTCGGTTTGCCTTAGGATGATGGACCTGCGCCTTTAAGCTTATCTCTTCAGGAAGTATTCCATTTTAGTCGATCTTTGTAATTATCCTCGAGTTTTGGTGACTTGATGTTTATCCGATGTTGGGATATCGGACAAACCGTCATAGCCTGATTGGGCCTGAATTCCTAAAATGTAAGTTAGTCCGTGGACTTGTCTTAAGTCGTTAAGCGTTTTATCGATTTCTGGAAGACTATCTTTCTCGTAAAATAAACCGTTATAACCTAAAGGATCGATGTTCAGTTAATCGACCTTGTTTTATCACGATATCTTCTAGAAATCAATCCTTAGTTTTGTCGTAAAACATCGAGGGCGATTCAATCGAGTCGTAGGATGTTTATTCGTAGCCGTGATCGTCCCAAACTCATGATGATGATTGATCCAAACAAGCCAAGATGGGATCAGACCGAACCACGATGGGTCCAAGACCAGGGCGAGGGCCGTCGACCGGCGCCAGGCGAGTGCCGCCAGCGCCAGGCCAGCCAGCGGCCGATGCCGCCCGGCGCTGAGCCGAAGTGCCCGCTGCATGCCAGCCAGCGGAGTGCGCGGCCGGCGAGTGCCGCCCAGTATATGCGGCAGGTGCGCCGGCATGGGCGGCCGCCGGCGCCAGGCAATTGCCGCTGGCGCCAGGCCAGCCAGCGCGGCGGAACGCCGGCGCCAGGCCAGCCGTCGCGCGGTACCGCGGCGCCAGGCGGGTGTGCCCGGCATGAGCGCCGCTCACAATGCGCCCGGCGCCAGGTCAGGTGCCGCCGGCGCCAGTCCAGCCGAGACAGGTGCCGCCGGCGCCAGGCTGAAGATCTCGGCGAGGCTTCGATTTGATATCTTGATCGTTTTCTGGTTCCTCCGCGGTTTGAAGAGCGACCTCTTGAGTTCGAGGCAGATTCTTTTGTGTTTAGGGTTTTGTGGTGATCGAATCTTGATGTCCTTGAAGGCGGACCGATCTTTCGGGGACTCTCGTCAGCGCCGCCCGTAGTCTTCGATCTCACAGAGAGTGGATATTCTAATTTGAAAATCTCGTATAACTTCTTTTCAAATTATCGAGACTTTTGTTTGAAATACTTTCTAGAGACTTTCAGTCGTTGATTCCGTCGTGACCGATTTTGACACCAACAGTTAGCCCCCCAGCTCGTTAGAACCTTTGTGATGTTCTTGCGAGCGATAAGACATGTCAGGTAAGATAGGCGGAATTAATGGTTGAAGGCTCCGTTGAAATGGTAAGATTGGGGCTGCCTTTCGAAGGCTGCCTACGTACCCTTGTTGTAGGGATCAAGCCTTCCGTAGTTCGTTTTGGAGTTTAACACCCTTGTGATCTGTTTTCCGGCGAGACTTATATGGTCTGGTTATGTCATGAGAGACTTTCGAGCATGATGCTGTTGATGTATTTGTTTTTCGATTATTTATGAACTTCAGTTTTTGAAGTATGAGAAGAGGGTGTGAGTTGTCGTCTCATTCCTAGTTCCCTGATGATCACCGTACCTATTGTTTGCATAAAGCGAGATTTTCAGCGGTTTACGATTCTGCGGAAAGTTAGGGAAACGAATAGGCTTAAGTGAAGAGACAAATTTTGGATCTCGTATACCATACTATGTCGTGAGATGTCAAGATCCAGCGTGGCTGGGTTTAGGGCAAGACCTAGGTTTACTCTCGGACTGAGGCTTTGCGATGACAAATCGGCTTCGTTTTGCCTGTTTGCGATTTTAACCTGACTCGTACCGTTTAAAATCCATGAATTGTTGTCGGCTTATATGATTTGTCTGGCGTGAGTCGAGCTACTTCCTTCTGAAGAGCTAGACCAAAATTTTGGATTTCTTGTATAGCGGCTATGTTTATCCTTGTCGGATGCAAAGAGCCTACCCTTCGGCTATTGTCTGTTTAGGGCGTTAGAGTTCGTTTGTTGTGATCAGCAACAACGAAATGATACCAGTTTAGAGGCATGTTACCGTTTAGAGGTGTGTTTGTATGTTTTGAGTTCTAGAGGCGAGGATTTGATGCAGCGTTTTGAGGAAAAGAATGTCCTTGGCGTTAGCGGCGTCTCCATGATGCTGAAGGTCGAGTTTCCTTGTGCGCATTTAGTGGTTGAAATGTTGCGGGCTTTGGAGATGTTTGCGAATGTTGCAGCCAGAAACTGTTGTTTGGTTTAGGCCTAGGACCAAGATTGGCGTAAGTTCGACCAGGGAGAAGCGTCTACATTCCGTGCTTAGCGTGAAGTGTTGGCCTTCCGGATTTGTTTGTATATATTAAGGATGACTCATTATAACTCTTGGAGCCTTGTCACGAGTGTTTCTTTTCATGCGTGTTTACGAGTATATAGAACTTAATCGATTGTGATGAGTTTAAATCTTCCGTTAACCATATGGTTGTTAGGACTGAGTTTTGGTATGAAGAGTTTATCGTATGATTTCGATTCTGGGTTATCGCGACAAATTGCTTGCGTAATAGTCACTTGGCGTTCTATGAACAAATCGTGGATTGTTGTTTTAGCCGTTAAGTGATTGGGCGGTGCTTCGCTCAGTAGCTTTGGATTGGCATGGAGGCTAGATTCAGCCGTATCGCCAAGGAAATTGTTGGTAAGCGATCAGACCATGACCCTTATTAAGGTCATGTTAGTTTCTGATTGTCCTTAATGGGGATGCGAATTCAGGTCGGGCTTCTGGAAGAGCGTAGTTGGCGAGGGCAAATAAGCGTTGCCGAGATAGACATGCCAAGCATAGCGGAGTTTTCTGAGTTATGGCTGATGGCTTTAGAAGCGATCTTCCACTTTAGGTCTTAGTTATCGATGAATGGCTCGTATAAATTCTTTTGTTGCATGAAAATCGTTTCATTTTATCCGAGGGACAAAGTTTAAGGGATCGGCCAGGACGTCGGGTTAGTCTCGTTATTATTTCCTGCTCGGGCGAACGGGAGTGAAAGCAGAGCCAGAAACCTTGTGGAGCGAAAACTGTCTATGTCAGTTACCCGTTGGACCCATTATGTTTATTTCTGAAATTTGCTTTGTATGAATTGACTTCGACCATACAGAGGATTTCGTAAAAGTGATGTAAGGGGTTTTCGCAAAGGTAACCGGAGGCGTTTCTCACAATTACTTGCGATATTCTTGACCACGGATTATGTTTTCCTCATTCACTTTGCGTGCTCGCGAAATCGTTTTGCATAAGACCGGTCATGTTTTTCCATAGGCTATTTTGTTTTAAAATGTTCTTGTTATCGAAAGTAATGGATGACGGTTTCATAGAGATAAATCGCAGTTTGTTAAAGTAGCGATGTTTCGCGGATTACCGGGAGATGTTTCGCTAAGATTTCGACCTTTGGACAAAGCTGCTTGAACTACTTATGGAGTTTTACGAAGGTTATTTCGTTATTTTCGTAGTTCACCGTCATGCTATTAGTCTGGCGTTGGTACCGTTCTAGTCGCGAGTTTGCGGCGAGGCGACATAGAGTTTTCAAGACTATGTTTGTAGCGGTTGGGCTATGCCATTAGCGTTTTAGAGCGAATCTTATTGCTGCGAGAGTTTGCTTTGTCAAAGCGTTGTCTTGATGCTGAAGCAAAAGTTTTGAAGATGGGATTATCGGGTATAGTATCGTACCTACTTCCCTTTTCTTTTCGGAAGAAAGCGGGTTAGCCGTTCTTCGAAGGCTTGTGTGCGTTTTTCTTTCTTTTAGGAAGCGGGATGAGTATGCTTTTAGAGCGCGTGGCGTCGTTTCTCGGTTTTCGAGACTAGATCGGTTTGCATGTTCTGCCTGGACAATCAAGCGATGGAACAAGACTGGAAATTTTGCCTAAGACTTAGCTTGCTAGACTATCCACCTAAATCCTAAGTTCCCTAAATTCTCGGCAGTTTTCAAGGCGTTTTGTTCCTGTCCTACAAAAATTAAAACCCTTACAAAATTTTTGAGAAAATAGTCTTTTGAAGGTTTGGCATTTCGAAGAATCCCATTTCCTCGTATAGTCGAGGCGATTGGTGTTTAGAATAACCGTGATCGTACCAAACTCACAAAGATTGATCTAAACAAGCCAAGATGGGATCGGACCGAACACGATGGGACCGAGACCAGGGCGAGGGCGTCGACCGGCGCCAGGCGAGTGCCGCCGGTGCCAGGCCAGCCAGCGTCCAGCGTGCAGCCGGCGCCAGGCAGAAGTGCCGCGGCGTAGGCCAACCAGCGTCCAGCGTGCGCTGGCGCCAGGCAGTGCCGCGGCACCAGGCCAGCCAGCGTCCGGCGTGCCGCCCGGCCAGAAGGCGAGTCGCGGCGCCAGGCCAGCCAGCGTCGTTGCGGCGGCAGGCCAGCGTTGCGTGCGCCAGGCGAGTGCCGCCCGCGCCAGGCCAGCCAGCGTCCAGCGTGCGCCGGCGCAGGCCAGCCCGTCCAGCGTGCTGGCGCCAGGCGAGGTGCCGCCCGGCAGGGCCAGCCTACGTCCAGCGTGCCGCCGGTATGACCGGGTGCCGAGCCAGCCAGCGTCCAGCGTGCCGCCCGGCCAGGCGTACCGCGGCAGGCCAGCCAGCGTCCGCGTGCCGCCCGCCAGCGCCGTCCGTATAGGCCAGCCAGCGTCCAGGTGCGCCAGCCATCCCAGCGTCGGCCGGCATGCGAGTGCCGCCCGGCGCCATGCGAGTGCCGTCGGCGCCAGGCCAGCCAGCGTCCAGCGTGCCGCTGGCGCCAGGCCAGCCGTCGTGCAGCCGGCGCCAGGCGAGTGCCCTGCCGAGCGCCGTCTTGCCGTCTGTGGGTTTTCGTTGTTCGATCTTTCCCTCGTCGATCGTTTGAAATCTTTTGAGTTTTGGGAAGGTCTTTAGCCGTAGATTTGAGATAACCGTTTTGACCCCAACAAGAGCAAAGTGAGGTTTCCACAGGCGAGGTGACCTTGGTGATAGTTGTTCTCGTCCACGGCGAGGTGGCGGGAGAGTGATTTTGTTCCTTCGTAAAATCTCAGCGGAAACTCCGATTGAGGCGAAGCGAAAGCCATTTTGACCTAGACACAAAGGAGAACAAAGTGGGCTCTTACTAAGGCGAACTGGGAAGACTGATCTTACCTTATGGCAAGTCGTCCTAGTAAGATCAAGCTCCGACCTCCTTTCGTTTTCCGTTTGTTCCTCGAGAGTTGTTTGTAAGAAGTATGGCGGTGGGAATCGGTGAACCGATTTGCCGTGCTTCTGTTCCACGAGTAATATAGGGTTTCCCCAAGGTTTGAGGAGAATAAGTTTTATTTTCGAGAGGTTCTCGAAAAGCGTTTTCGTAGAAACCTTGCTCGTTCGCGATTTCTCTAACTTGGTAACAAGGCGAATTTTTGGGGTTTGATAGATTTTATCGTTGCCCTTTCTGTTTAGATAGAGAATTGCGAGCTCGTTTTGTGCTCTTCCTGTGGCGGAAAGCGCGGCTAGGTTTTGATTTGCTCGAGCACCGTGGCGTTTGCATGGCGTTGGCCATAGGAACAGTCGCTGCTGGAGTTGTTTTACCATCGTTGGCATGGCTGCAACTTTTTCTTTCATATTTCGGACATTGGTTCGATCAAGCTTTGCGGCATTATGAGTAAGAGTAATCCGTCCCCCCCTCTAGCCAAACTGTGGGAACCGAAATTCACACCGTCAATTTTAATGAATAAGATTGCGGAGGAAAGCCAAGTTAACCCGACTTTCCTTGAAGGTCAGTTCTCTGCAGCCAGCGACAAGTGACCGAATAAATCGCGGAAAAAGTTTTGTTAAGATTTGAGACTGGACCTTAAGAAAGGCTGCCTACGTACCTTTCGAGGATCAAGTCGGACGTAGTTCAGTTAGAAAGAATTGAACAAGAGATCGAACAGTCTGGGCGGGTTCGATCTAGTATGGCGTTGTCATAGAAACAGGCATGTCGAAGATAATGCCTAGGGTTTTATGCGGAGCTTTAAGTAAAAGAATTGTCCGATCCTTCAGGAGGCGGAGATTCTGAGCAGGAGGCCAGACGTTCTAGGGCCTGGTTAGGTCTAATATGGCGTTGGTCATAGAAGCGGGCATGTCGAAGATAATGCCTAGGGTTTCTATGCGGAGCTCTGAGTAAAAGTATAGTTAGATCCTTCGAAGGAACAGGGGTCTCGGAGAAGATAAAACTAGAACGAGGGAGGCGTTCTAAGTCCTGCCTCGCTGGCCTAACCGCCTAAGTTCTAGGTTCTCTAAGTCTAGATTCTAGGATTTTCGGATCCCTTTCTCTTCTGCCCTTGCTCTCCTTATATATCCACTCCAAGGTCGGTTTGCCTTAGGATGATGGACCTCGCCTTTGGGCCCAAGCTTATCTCTTCAGGAAGTATTCCATTTTAAATCGATCTTTGTAATTATCCTCGAGTTTTGGTGACTTGATGTTTATCCGATGTTAGGGATATCGGACAAACCGTCATAGCCTGATTGGGCCTGAATTCCTAAAATCGTAAGTTAGTCCGTGGACTTGTCTTAAGTCGTTAAGCGTTTTATCGATTTCTCGGAAAGACTATCTTTCTCGTAAAATAAACCGTATAACCTAAAGGATCGATGTTCAAGTTAATCGACCTTGTTTTATCGATATCTTCTACGAAATCAATCCTTCTAGTTTTTGTCGTAAAACATCGAGGGCGATTCCAATCAGTCGTAGGATGTTTATTCGTAGCGTGATCGTCCCAAACTCATGATGATTGATCCAAACAAGCCAAGATGGGATCAGACCGAACGATGGGACCAAGACCAGGGCGAGGCCGTCGACGGCGCCAGGCGAGTGCCGCCGGCGCCAGGCCAGCCAGCGGCGGGTGCCGCGGCGCCAGTCGGTGCCGCGTATGAGCCAGCCAGCGGCGGGTGCCGCCGGTGCCAGGCGGTGCCGCGCCGGGCCAACCTGTGCGGCAGGTGCCGCCCGGCATGGAGTGCCGGCGCGCCAGCCAGCCAGCGGCAGTGCCGCCCGGCGCCAGGCCAGCCAGCGGCAGTGCGCCGGCGCCAGCCAGCCGTCGCGGCGGGTGCGCCCGCCGAGTGCCGCCGGCGCCAGGCGGCCCGCGTCCGGGTGCCGCCGGCGCCAGGTCGGTGCCGCCGGCGCCAGTCCAGCCCGCGTGACGGTGCCGCCGGCGCCAGGCTGAAGATCTCGGCGAGGGCTTCGATTTGATATCTTGATCGTTTTCTGGTTCCTCACGGTTTGAGAGAACGACCTCTTCGAAGTTTCGAGGCAGATTCTTTTGTGTTTAGGGTTTTTGTGGTGATCGAATCTTGATGTCCTTGGGCGGCGGACCGATCTTTCGGAGACTCTCGTCGCGCCCGTAGTCTTCGATCTCACATAGAGTGGATATTCTAATTTGAGAAAATCTCGTATAACTTCTTTTCAAATTATCCGAGACTTTTTGTTTCAAGAAATACTTTCTAGAGACTTTCAGTCATTGATTCCGTCGTGACCGATTTTGACACCAACAACATACACTTCTTAGTAGACAAAGAAGTGGAGGAACTCGCACTACGCATGGACACTATGAAGCAGAAGGCTGAGAAGTTCCAACGTCAACTCGATTATCAGGCTGCATCAATCGCATCGATCGATGAGTACAACCTCACATCGATCGATAGGCGAATGATGGAAATCGACAGACATAAGAAGCTCTTTGCCGAGAAACTTCACGAGAATCTACAGAAGCACACATCGACCGATGAACACCATGTTGCATCGATCGAAATACAGACTTCCGAAATCTGCACCAGAGCTGACTTGGATAAGTTAGTTGATGAAGTCTACATGGCACTTACGAGCGTGGATGATTCGCAAGACAGATGTCTAGATCAGACGTATTTCCCGCTAAACAACAAAGTTGGCAGAATGGAATCAAGCATAGAAGGGATGCAAAAAAGAATCAGAGCCATTCAGAGGCAGCTTGCGAGCAAACCTGCACCCTTAGCATCGATCGACAGAAGACCCACCGCATCGATCGACGGATCTCAAAAGCCATCGACCGACAATTCAACAAAGGAATCGATCGATACCAGCTCTATCCACGAAAAAATGATCCAACGCCTTGATTCAATGCAAGCAGAGCTCATTGATCTTTCAGAACATTGTGGGAACCGAAATTCACACCGTCAATTTCCGATAAAGACTTGTGGAGGAAAACCGAGTTAACCCGATCTTCCTTGAAGGTCGGGATATCTGCTGGGCGCACGAAACAATCAATAAAAATAGAAGTTGCGAAAATAGAAATCGTAAAGATGGCGGAAGAAAGATCTTATTTCTGAATTGGCGTTTTGAGCGTGAACAACAGGTGAGAAGTAAACTACAAGAGCTGTCGCTAGTCCGGTCGCCTAAGTCTATCCTAGTTGAGTCGCAGCTCGCTAGTGAAAACAGAAAAGAATACTTAAATCGCTCTAAGTGCTAAGTGCTCGAAAATTTGTGATCTGGTTTGCTTCTTGCTCAAAGCTCTCCTTATATACTCCTCCTATGGCGGTCTATCTTCTCGCGGGCTGAGTTGGGCTTTTTCCATTTTCGTCCATCTTTGTGTTTATCGGGAAACTTGACATTTATCTTCGGAAATCTCGACATTTATCTTCTGGAAACTTGATATTTATCTCTTATGGGAACTTGACATTTATCTCTTATGTGAGGATAAAGATAAACCGTCATAGTTATCCTTCTTTTGGAAAATCGTCGTGGGCGTTTTGGCGTTAGCGTTAAGCGTTTTCTGATTTTGAAGAACAGTCTTTGAAGGTCGGTGTTTCCGAAGGAACCTTAATTCCTTGTTTAGTCGAGGAAGTGGCGTTCTGGAATAACCGTGATCATACCAAACTTCCGTAGACTGATCCGAACAAGCCAGGATGGGATCGAACCGGACACGATAGGAACGAGACCGGGACGAGGGCCGTGGACCGACGCCAGGCCGACCCGTCGGCGGGTGCCGGCGCCAGGCGAAGCCCGGCCAGGCGGCCAGCGTGGCGGTGCCGCCCGCCAGGCGAATGCCGCCGGCGCCAGGCCGACCGGCGACGAGTGCCGCCGGCGCCAGCCAGCGTCAGCGTGCGCGGCGCCAGGCGAAGTGCCGCGGCCAGGCACCAGCGTCAGGTGCCGCCCAGGCGATGCCGCGCCGCCAGGCGGCCAGCGTGGCGAATGCCGCCGGCATGAACCAACCAGCGTCCGGTGCCGCCCGGCATCCGACCAGCGTCCAGCGTGCCGCCGGTGCCAGGCGGTGCCGCCGCCAGGCCAGCCAGCGTCGGGTGCCGCCCGTATAGGCGCCAGCGTCCGGTGCCGCCCGGTGGCCAGTGCCGCGCCGAGCCAGCCAGCGTCCAGCGTGCCACGGCGCCAGGCGGTGCCGCGGCGCCAGGCCAGCCAGCGTCCAGCGTGCCGCCCGGCAGGCGAATGCCGCCGGCGCCAGGCCAGCCAGCGTCCTGCGTATGGGCGAGTGCCAGCGCCAGCCAGCCAGCGTCCAGCGATGCCGGGGCCAGGCGGTGCCGCCAGCGTCCAGCGATGCGCCCGCCAGGCGAGTGCCGCCAGCGCCAGCCAGCGTCCAGCGTGCGCGGCCAGGCGAGTGCCGCCGGCGCTAGGCCAGCCAGCGTCAGCGTGCCGCCCGCGCCAGGCAGGTGCGCGGCGCCAGCGTCCAGCGTGCTGCTGGTGCCAGGCCGTCTTGCCGTCTGTTGGTTCGTTCGATCTTTCCCTCGTCAGTCGTTTGCGGAAATCTTCGAGTTTTGGGAGGGTCTCTAGTCGTAGATCTCGAGATAATTGTTCCAACGAGATTCTGCGAGTATCGGGATTTTGAGATGGACTTAGATCTTCAGACTTTCCGTCGTCGAGGATGAGAGCAATGTGGCTCCGAGTTTTAGATATGTTTAAAGATGAATCTTTAAAACAATCGGGAAGGTTTTACGGAAGACTCATTGTAGATCTCGGACAATCCAGACATGGATTTCAAGGGACCAGGATGCTGTCATTGCCCGAGATCGCGAGACGATCGCATTGATGGGCGCCAGGACCCTCGCCGTTGGCGCCAGATGGGAGTGGACGAGCCTTTCGTGAGTTTTATCGAGCGACGACCCGTTTCTTGGATTTGATCGTCGCTTGGCTTTTCTTTCGAGGACTTTCGGGTGACGATTTCGTCATTGACCGATTTTGACCCCAACAAACATGCTTATGAGAAATTAGGATGGCACGAGCTCAGCATTGAAGGTCATGCAGAAAGGATTCAAAGGATCAATGATGAGGTAATTGAGATAAAGAAGAAACGAACCAGAAGCCACAAGAAGCTTATTTTACTCATGGTTCGGTGAGAAGAAGGATACAGAGGATACTTGTTAGGTAATTTTTCATTTAGTTTTTATCTTTAGGATTTTATTTTTCGTATTTGTTTTTCTTTATAGTTACGACTAGACGATTACCACTGAAATCGACCGACATGACACTGTCGATATCGATCGACATACACTAAACAATAACGATCGACGAAGGCGACTCAACATCGATCGATACGGATCACGGTCAGGTATTTTGTTCTACTTTTTCGATATCAGTATATTTTATTTTTACCTACGCCTTCACCGGACTGGTTATACACTGAGGACAGTGTATGATTTAAGTCTGGGGGGATGATTACTGATGATGTTTACCTTATGACTTCATCTAAAATGTTTTCAAAATGGTTTTTATTGAGTCAAGAAAGGGATAATGATATTTTAAAAAATTTCACTTTTTATCAAACAAATCTTTTAGGCACCATTCTTAGATTTGTTGATGCAGAGTGTACTATAGATGCTAAAGTTGATCACCTATCAGCTATGACAACACTTTCATTGATTGTATGGAGGAACCAAAGCTGATTTCCAACCTAACCTGACATTCTCTGCTTGTCTTGAGACTTGGTATACATGGGATCGGATGCTTCAAACAAGTCTGGAAGGTAAAACCTTGTGTAGATAGTTTTATCACTCTCTCTCTCTCATTTTTCGAATTTAGATTTAATATTCAGTTAAAAAAAATCGAAAATAAGCTTAAATATATGTTCTAGGACTAGTTAGTTATTACTTAGGAAGGAATTCGAACAGGGCTTGGCGGTTACCCCCCTCAAGAATTGATTCATAAGAATTCTATAGGTAAAGGATTCGAACAGGACTTGGTGGTTACCCCCTTCAAGACTTGCTTCGCAATGAATCCTAGGATATAGGTCAAAAAGAAGTGAACAGGACTTGGTGGCTACAACCATTAAGGCTTGATTCATGGAAGTCTGTCCAATCTTGGTCAATGTCTTGCAAATACAAGCAGACTTGACTAGGAGAGAAATAGTAGAGAGAGAGGATAGGAACTAATTTTTACCTGCAGGTCCAGATACTTGTTTGAGCAACCTTGCATCCTGTGATCGATACTCCCAAGGTAAAGCCTGCACTTTCATTTTTATGTACAGAAATGAAATCAGTAGAGGGGTTAGTCAGACAGGATTGCTAAGATTGTTGGCTAGATGATCAAGGTTGTTTAATTAGGATATTGCATAATGTATTTATGTGGTTGACAGATTCTTTGATGTGGTTTGCAACAAAGTAGAGGTTATGATTCTAAGTTTGAATTTGATTGAGTCCGTGCTTTTTAAAACCTCTTTCATAAAAACTGCCTGTGTGTTTGCTTGAGGACAAGCAAAAGGTTAAGTCTGGGGAGTTGATCCATGGATTTTACCTGTTTTTACCCATGGTATATGAGTATTTTATTACTATTATCTATGTTTTGGAGTCTATTAGGTATGTTTTCTGGCTCAGGAGCATTTTGGAGAAAAGTGATGTTTTATGTACCTTTTTGGAGCTTAAAGAAGAGTTCACCCGAGATCAGACCAGAGGTCGACATCCGGAGCTACACATCGATCGATGCACATTCCGTGCTATCGATCGACACACATTTGCCGAAGGACGATACATCGAGATCATAATCGATTGATGTACACCCAATACTATCGATCGATATCGAGCGGCGAAAGAAGACAAGTTGGACTTGGCCGAACTTGAAGCCCACGACATCACATTTTTACAAGATTGCCCCTGATGAGTTTTTAACCTAATGAACTCATATTTATATTTGCCTAAGTGTCTTTGGTAGAGAGAGCTTCTTTTTACCACCATCTTTTCTACACATTTCTTTTACCATTGTTTCATTACTTTGCAAGTTCTCAATAAAGTTCTATTCAGTTCTTAATTATTTACTTGTTCTTCTTAAGAAAGGTTATAGGATTCTAGATCTAGAGGAGAGATCCAAAGAGATTTGTGGTTGGAACTTAAGTGTTCACTCCTCTAATAGATCTATGAACTCCTATTATTACCTTGTTACTGTGAATCACTTAGCCATGTCTGAGTAGATTCATTTGTTAGATTTAGGGTTTAAATAGGATATGAGGGATTAGCCCCAGCCTACGTCTGCTATAGTTGTGATATTTATTGTTAGGATTGTTCACTAATGCTTTTTCTAGATTAGCTAACTAGAACATGAACTTGGATTGCATTATTCATTCAATACAATTCCTGATAACACCCTAAACATGCAATGACCCTCTTGAGACAAGCGGAAGCTGATCTAAGATCATGGTGAGCACTGTATCAACTCGCGCATAAGTTCTGCTTAGAGCCGTATCGATCGATACTCCTATAGATTAATCGATCGACGTAGTTAGTGGTGTATCGGTCGATGTTCCTATCGAATAATCGATCGATACTGTCGGCGATATAGCTGACCGTAGACACCATTTAGCATCTAAGTAATAGATGGTCTAAATATTGCGAGAGCTGATGGATTCATTTAATAGTGTTGAGCTCTGAAATATCATGCAAGCAACTTGTTAGCATTTGTAGTATTTATAATCCTGAATTCCTGAATACCTACCCTGAATCTAACTACTTTTTTTATTGTCTTAACCCAAAACCTTTCAACTGAGTAATCTTACCATTACTCAAAAACCTGCATTTTACTTTAAACCATTTTCAACCTAGCATAGTCACTAAGATTGCATCTTATTTGTACACTAGCTCTCTGTGGATTCGATCCCTAAGTACTACAACTGAACCTCTTATTTGAGAGAGTAAAGTCACTCCTTAGGGTAATTTGAGTGATATCATTAATGGTTTCTCCCTGGCCGTTACATTGTGGATATCTAGGAGTTGACTTGGTTAGTCGTATTTTCCACTTCTCGCAGAATGCTTCGAATCGTGTAGAGATGATGTTTTTCCCTAAGGGACCCCGTGTAGAGATGAAATCGTAACTTCATAAGGGACCCCGTGTCTAGTGATGATGTTTTTCCATACGAAGTTCTCGACTTGTACGTCTTTGATACTTGCGTAGGATTCTGCCTCTACCTACTTCGAGAAGAAATCCGCGAGGACCAAGAGGAAGCGTTTTTGCTTTGAGTTGTGCAAGGGTCCGACGATATCCATGGACCACCGCATAAAGGGATACGGAGACGAGATGGACGAGAGAACTTCTGCAGGTTGATGGATCATTGGTGCATGCCTTTGGTATTTTTCGCATTTCTGCGCAAATTTCTCGCAGTCTTTGATCATAGTTGGCCAGTAATAACCGTGGTGTTTTATTTTGACGGCGAGTGATCTTCCACCGGAGTGGTTTCCGCACGATCCAGAGTGGACCTCTTCCATTACTTTTCTCGCTTTTTCTCCCTCGGCGCAGGTCATGAGTGGGCCGGAGAATCTCCATTTATAGATTTCTCCCTCTACTGTTACGTATCGTGCGGCTTGGGTTTTGATTTTGCGGGCCGCCAATTTTTCGGCGGGTAGTGTTCCGTCGACTATATAGGCTCGGATCGGCTCCAGCCATGGGCTGTCGCAGCCGTATTCCGACTGATCCACATTCTCTTCTGGTGGATCTTCGATTTCCACTGCATCTTCGATTTGTGCTCTAATCAGATTGACGATCACTGATGGTCCGATGCTTGGATGTTCAATGAACTCGACGGGGATTACCCTTTTTAGTCCTAGATCCGAGCTTGACGCGAGTGCAGCCAAGGCATCAGCCTGGGTATTTTCCGAGCGAGGAATTCTAGTGAGCGCGAAGTGGTCGAAGTCTTGGGACAGGTCCTGGACGATTTTTAGATACGCGTCCATTCTTTCGTCCCTCACCTCGTATTCCCTGCTATATTGATTTGCGACTAACTGAGAATCACAGTAAGCGTGGATGTTGTGAATCTTCAGTCCATGGGCTAGTCGCAATCCTACAATGAGTGCTTCATATTCAGCCTTGTTGTTTGATGCATGGAAGTCTAACCGAAACGACTGTTCCAAGATCTCTCCGGTAGGCAACGTGAGCCGAATTCCGATTCCGGATCCTTGTTTGGACGATGATCCATCGACGTGAAGAACCCAAGTCGAATCTGGTTCCGTGTTTGTCATATCCCCCGTGGGCAGCTCTACCAAGAAATCCGCGAGCACCTGAGATTTTGCGCAGGTTCTTGGGCGGTACTCGACATCGTACTCGCTTAATTCGATTGCCCATTTCGCGAGCTGTCCTGACTTACTCAGACTATGCAGAATCGTGCGCAGGGGAAAGGTGGTGAGGATCACTATGGTATGAGACTGGAAATATGGCCTGAGCTTTCACGCCGATGTTACAACGGCGAGTGCTAGTTTTTCCATCAGGGGTTACCGTGTCTCAGCGTCCAGCAACGTTTTACTTATGTAAAAGATTGGTTTTTGCTCACCGTGTTCATCTCTGATCAAAACGCCGCTTACTGCTGTCGCGGAGACTGCGATGTACATGAATAGAGGTTCTCCCTCTATCGGTTCAGCTGTTGGAAAGCCTTTTCGCATTCTTATGACCACTCGAACTTCTTGTTCCCTTTCAACGTGTCGTAGAAAGGCAGGCACTTGTCCGTCGAGCGCGAGATGAAACGGTTCAAAGCTGCGACTCTTCCGGTTAGCCTTTGGACTTCCCGTTTTGTCTTTGGTGAGACCATTTCTATCAATGCGTTTATCTGTTTGGGGTTAACCTAAATCCCGCGACACGTGACTAGATATCTGAGAAACTCTCCCGATGCTACCGCAAATCCACATTTTGACGGGTTTAGTTTCATGTTATGTAGGTTCAACCTAGCAAGCACTCTTCCAAGTGGGATACGTGATCGTGTTCGTCAAGGGATTTTACGAGCATGTCATCAATGTATACTTACATGGTCTTTCCGAGCTGTTCCGAGAACATTCGATTGAAAAGTCGTTAGTAGGTAGCGCGTGCACTCTTGAGACCGAAAGGTATTACTTTGTAGCAATACGTTCCGCGGTCAGTGATGAATGCAGTCTTCTCACGATCGTCCGGATTCATCATGATTTGATTGTACCCGGAGAAGGCGTCCATAAATGATAGGAGTTTGTTCACTGCTGTTGCTTCGACCAGTCGGTCAATGTGCGGAAGCGGAAAGCAATCTTTTGGACAGGCCTTGTTGAGATCGGTGAAGTCGAGGCATACTTGCCATTTTGCCGTTTTTTCTTTTTGACCACGACAGGATTGGCGAGCCAATAGGGTATCTGACTTCTGTTATCGACCCTACTTTGAGAAGTTTTTCGACTTCCTCATTTACCGCGGTGGCACGCTCGGGTCCTAGTTTCCATCTTTTTTGTTTGACGGGTTTGTAGGTCGGGTCAATGTTGAGCTCATGACATGTTATGCCGATGTCGATCCCTGGCATATCCTCCGTGGCCCAAGCGAACGTATTGAGGTTCTTTTTAAGACAGGCTATGAGCTCTGTTCTCAAAGGTCCGTGGAGGTTGGCTCTGATCTCGATGCATCGTTCTGGACAGGATTCGTTGAGGCAGACCGATATTACTGGTTCGCAAGATGGTTCGCGCTTCCCTTCTAGAGCTTCGGCCTTCAGTGACTGACAGAAGACTCCTGAGTCTTGTTTTAGGGCGCCCTCGTCGAGAGTTATCTTTCTTTTCTTATCGTGGGGAGCTTCGATCGCAAAGTTCTTTCTTTTTAACTCAGCGGCGAAACATACTTGCGACATCCTGCGATTTCCATGTATTGTTTCGACTCCATGAGGAGTTGGGAACTTAAGGCACAGGTGGAATGTCGAGGGGATCGCTTGCATGGAATTCAGCCACGGAGTCCCAATGATTACATTGTACGATGTTGGGCGGTCGACGACTAAGAATTCCACAATCTTAACGACGCTCCCGGCTTTAACCATGAGGTCGATTGAGCCGAGGGTCATAGTAACATCTTCCGAGATTCTGAATATCGGACTAGGACCTTCCGTGACGGCGCACAGGTCGATTTCCATTCTCTCGAGGGTGCTTTTAAAGATAATATTGGCCGAGCATCCGGTGTCGACCAATACTCTTGCTACGTCGATGTCCTGGATTGTCAGTTCGATGACAAGGAGATCGTTGTGAGGTTTGGCCTGATCGGCCGTTGCTCGATCCTTGAAAGAGACAACATCATGACCTGCTGGAGCGGACATCCTATATCCTTTATCATTCAGTGATTTTCGAGTTAGAGAATTTGACCCACCCTCCTTCTAGCGCCAAACTGTGGGAATCAAAATTCACACCGTCGATTTTAATGAATAAAAACGGAGGAAAACCAAGTAAACCTGATTTTCCCTGAAGGTCCGAATTCTCCGCGTAATCACTTTAGAACGTAAAAAGATAGACAGCAAGATAAAAATGAATGGTCGCTCTGAGGCGTTTTATTAATGGAATAGTACGAATACAGGATTTCTGAGAGAGGAGTAGAGAAATGCTAACTAGATAAAAGCATAACAGAAAGGCGGCAAAACGTCCTAAGTCTTACCTTGCTAGTCTAACCACCTAAGTTATAAGTTCTCTAAGCTAGCAGGAGTTCTCTAAGTCTAAATTCTCGGATCCCTTTTTCTTCTGCTCCAGCTCTCCTTATATAGTTGCTTTAGGTCGGCGGCCCCTTTACCCTTTTGCCTTTGGGCCCAAGTTTATCTCTTTTCGGAAATATTCTATTTTTCGTCGATCTTCGTAGTTATCCTCGAATCTTCACATTTATCTTTGGAAACTTAGCATTTGTCCTTCTTCTGCGAGTTAGGATAAACCGTCATAGCTCCTATTGGGCTTAGATCCCTAAAATCGTATATTGGCCTCTAGACACGTTTAGACCCTTGCGGACCGTTTTTAGGCCTTCGGGCTTTTCTACGATCTTCTCGGTCTTAGTCGTAAAACTTCGAGAGCAACTTCGAACGAGACGAAACGAGATGTATAGGGTCCAAAGGTCGGATAACGCAACTATACGGAGGACACGAGAGTTGAAATGAGTCGGACTGGCCGGGATTGGATTGTCCTCGCCCTAGGACGAGGGGACCTCAGTATGGGTCGTCCTCGCCCATGGGCGAGGTGGCCTCGGTACGGGTCGTCCTCACCCATGGGCGAGGTGACTTCGGTACGGGTCGTCCTCGCCCATGGGCGAGGTGGCCTCGATACGGGTCGTCCTCACCCATGGGCGAGGTGACCTCGATGGTGAGGTGACCTTGGTTTGGGTCGTCCTCGCCCTAGGACGAGGTGAATGGGTCAGGACGGTTCGGTTCTTGGGTCTTGATCTGTCTTTTTTCGTACCAATCTTTCCGGAGACCCTCGTCCATGAATATTTGTATTCTTCTGATCTTTCTTTTGAGGAGTAATTCGTGAAGAATCCGTAAAAATGATAATCTTAGCCGTTGATTTCGAGATAACCGTTTTCGACCCTAACAAGAGCCATCCAAGTTGATCTTGCGAAAACATCCATAAGTAGTCTCAAAATTTAATGGAACTAGGTGAAGACCCACGCAAATTTTATGAAGCTTTAATCTATTTGTGTGTTTGATATTGATTGACCAATTTGATATACATCTATAATTGTTTGGATTAGTCTTTGTTGAATATATTGATTTGAATCTATTTTGTAATTGATGCTATTTTCCTCCTAAAATAGTTTGCAAAATAAACCAGTTTTAACTTATTTGAGATCAAAACCAATTCAAGCGACGAGAGTAAAAAACTTACAATGAAACACATTTTAGTTGAGTACATCCTTTACATTCATAATCACAAGAACTCCATAATGATATCTGAACTCAGATTTTAATTAAAGTAAAACAATAATAGAGAAGAAACTAAACAAACTCCGTAGCTTATTTCTTTGAGCTTGTTGTCATTTATATCTTGAGTTTTGACCATGATATTTTTAATTTCTCAGGACTTGCTATACCTTATCGTTCTTTAACATTTTACTGTATAACACAAACTTATATGTCAACATTTATTCTTATTTATTATGGAATGAGAGAAAGAACATTGATATTCATTGATCTGCTTTCTCACTATGTTTCATTTCGTCGTACTCGTCGTGTTTGACTAATCAACCAAAGTCAAACGAAACATAATTCGTATTACGTCGAACACAAATCCAACATGATTTCACTGTATTAATTTAAAAAAATCTATTTTCGTATGGACAATCAGCTCAAAACATATCCTAACATTTTTCTAAATAATTTTTTCTTAGTCATTCAATGGTAACTTTCCAACTACAAGCACTTGTTAAAAGTTTATTGTCATCGTTAAATCTTGGATATAGGTCGGATATTAAAGGATTGAAGAAGAGGATGAAGACAAGAGATAATGAGAGGAATAAGCAAGAGACTGAGAAGAAAGGTCTTTTGAACTTCATTGGTATGAGCTTAGGAACCCTCGTAGCTTACAATCTCTATTTTGTTTCACTATGTCCTCTTCGCCTAGTGAGAGGAGGAGAATGCATCCTTTCTCTGTACGAGTTTCAACAAAATCAGATTCAGGGGAATAGATGGAGAGGGAAGCCATAGTAGTCAACATATTCGAAGGAAACAATGAATTAGGATAAGAAGAAGAACAATGATGGATCGCAATTTTATTAGTTAAAATAAATGTCAAAAAAAAAAAAATGATGGATCGCAAGGTTTTTGTCGCATAGTAAAAAATGTGTTTAATTTGAAAACACTGGCCTTCAAAAGACGACCATGCTTTAGAGGTATATATATCACTTTATTAAAAAAACTTATTTCACTAATGGGTTTACTGGTTTATAATAAGAACATACTTCATGTAATGTTTTTTTAGACGATGAGTAAGAAAGAAGTTATAGAGATGTAAGCAACCCTGGAGTCTGAAGGGAAAGTGGAGAAGAAGAAAGAGCATCGACAGGTTCCTGTATAGTATAATCTTATATTGTTTGATTTCTCCTGTTTAGTATCCAAATCAGATTCCTAAGTACATAAACACACTAGGTGACAAGGTAATGATCATTGGGTATATGTCGAATCAGGGAGTGAGGATTACTGATATACCATGAATTTTACCCGTTTTTACCCATGATATATGAATCTTTTTACTACTATTATCTATGTTTTGGAGTCTATTAGGTATGTTTTCAGGTTCAGAAGCATTTTGGAGAAAAGTGATGTTTTAGGTACCTTTTTGGAGCTTAAAAAAGAGTTCACCCGTGATCAAGACCAGAGGTCGACACCAGAGTTTTACACATCGATCGATGCACACTCTATGCAATCGATCGACACACATTAGCCGAAGGACGATACATCGAGACAATAATAGATCGATGTACACCCTGTACTATCGATCGATACTGAGGCGACAGAAGGACAAGTTGGACTTGGCCGAACTTGAAGCCCAAGATATCACATTTTACAAGAATGCCCCTGACGAGTTTTTTAACCTAATGAACTCATGTTTATATATGTCCAAGTGTTTTTGCAGAGATATACAAGTTTTCATAAGTTCTAATAGTTTCTAAGTTCTAAAAGAGTTTCTTCTTCTTCTACTTATTTCTGTTTTCATTACTTTGTAAGTTCTCAATAAAGTTCTATTCAGTTCTTTATTTGTTAACAAAGGTTATAGAATTCTAGATCTAGAGGAGAGATCCAAAGATATTTGTGATTGGGACCTAAGTGTTTACCCTCTAATAGATCTATAAATTTCTATTATTACCTTGTTGCTATGAACTACTTAGTCATGTCTGAGTAGATTCATTTGTTAGATTTAGGGTTTAAATAGGATATGAGGGATTAGCCCCAACCTATAATTGCTATAGTTGTGATATTTATTGTTAGGATTGTTCACTAATGCTTTTTCTAGCTTAGCTACCTAGAACATGAACTTGGATTGCATTGTTTATTACATTCAATACTTGACAACATCCTAAACATGCTATGACCCTCTTGAGATATGCGAAAGCTGATCTAAGATCATGGTGTGCATTGTATCAACTCGCGCATAAAGCTTGCTTAGAGCCGTATCGATCGATACTCCTATAAAGTAATCGATCGACGTAGCTAAAGGTGTATCGGTCGATATTCCTATCGAAACATCGATCGATACTATCGGCAGAGTAGCCGACCGCAACACCATTTAGCATCTAAGTAATAGATGGTCTAAATAATGCGAGAGCTGATGGATTAATTTAATAAGTGTTGAGCTCTGACATATCATGCAAGCAACTTGTTAGCCTTTATAGTATTTATAATCCTGAATTCCTGAATACCTACCCTGAATCTAACTACTTTTCTTTATTGTTTTAAAACCAAATCCTTTCAACTGAGTAATCTTATCCTTACTCAGCATACCTGCAATTTACTTTAAACCATTTTCAACCTAGCATAGTCATTAAGATTGCATCTTATTTGTATACTAGCTCTCTGTGGATTCGATCCCTAAGTACTACAACTGAACCTCTTATTTGAGAGAGTAAAGTCACTCCTTAGGGTAATTTGAGTGATATCGAATTTGGCGCCGTTGCCGGGGTGCTTTGATACAATAGGATTTAATCTGATTAGGTCTAGGTTATTTCTATTTTTATTTTTATTTGTTTTCTGACACAAAATTTTTTTCTTGTCTTTTCAGGAACATGCCTAGCAGCACCAGAAGCAACAAGGAATCTCAACTTTTGTTCTCAGAAGACCCTGCTAGCTTGGAACGTTCAATCCGCAAGGAAATCCGTTCCGCATCGATCGACGCCATCAACTGCCTATCGACCGATACTGACGCACCTCTGCCGACCGAGACACCGTCTTCGTCGACCGATACTCGCACCTTTACGTCGACCGACAATACTTCACCGTCGACCGACATCTTTCATCTGACATCGATCGATACCCTTAACCATATATCGATCGATACTGTTCCGCGAGTCATGGTTGCGCCTATTATTCTCACACGAGATGAGAATGGAGACTTGCGTGACCAAGAAGGTCACCTTCGTAATGAAGCAGGTCAGAAACTCAACGCTCAGAATGAAGTAATCCCTGAACCAGAAATTGCACCTACAGGAGCTGTTCAACCTGTAGAAGAGGCTGCTCGAACACTAGCTGACTACAACCGTCCAGATCAGTTCTACACCAACAGATCAGCCATTCATCCCCCTGCTATTCAGAGAGGCGATTTCGAGCTCAAGCCGCAGTACTACACCCTTGTGGGACAGACACCTTACTATGGGCTGTCCAATGAGCATCCCATGGACCATCTGGAGAGGTTCGAGGATCTCATATCTGCTATCAAAGCCAATGGAGTCCCTGTGGACTACCTTCTCTGTAAGCTCTTCAAACACTCTTTATCTGGAGAAGTTTTACAGTGGCTTAAGCAGCTACCACCAAGATCTCTTACATCCTGGAGCGACATCAAAAACGCATTTTTGCGTAACTTCTTTGATGATGTGCGCGCTGAAGACTTAAGGAGGAAAATTGCCACATTCAACCAGGAGCCTGGAGAGTCATTCAAGGATACCTGGATCAGATTCAAGTCTTACTAGCGAGACTGCCCACACCATGGATTCAACAAAGTGCAACTGCTCTGCACTTTCTTCAGAGGCATCGCACTGAAATATCAGATGGCTCTAGACACTGCGAGTGAAGGCAACTTCACCACAAGGAATCCTGAAGATGTTGTGAAGCTAATAGACAACCTAGCATCCAGCAACAGCACGAAGAACATTGTAAGAGCAAGATCTGCAGCGTTCCTTGGAAAGGAACAGATAAATGAGGTACAAGCTACGCTTGACAATGTTCAGAAACTGCTAAACAAGCAAATCTGCTCAGTGGAGGATGCAGAAGCTGATGAAGAAGATGACTACATAGAAGCAGAAGTCAACTGGATCAGTGGAACCGGATTTCAGAGATCTGGAAACCAAGGAAACAGAAACTTCGCAGGACAGAGAGGAAACTTCAACAGCAGCAACCCCAACAACAACAGGAGTTATGGAAACTCATCTTACATGAAGCCACCCACACCAACCCCAGAAGGAAAGCTAGAAGACATGCTCAGCAAAGTTCTTGAAAGCCAGCAGCAGTTAGAGGTGAACTTCAATGGAAAGATCGACGCTGTCTACACCACTTTGAACACAAAGCTTGATGCTTTAAGTACCCATGTGAAGAAACTAGAGACTCAGGTGATTCAGACAAGAGAAGCTGTTAAGAAGCAGGAAGCTTTAGGAAAAGGGACTGGAGAAGAAACAACAGGCCACAACATCAGTGCTATCATAGAGGATGATTTTTGGAGAGTGGTTAAGCAAGAGAAGCTGCAAGAGGGAGACTTCTAGATCGAAAGTTCCATGAGTATTGGCGGCAACCACTAGAATCGACCGATGTCAGCACATCAACATCGATCGATGTACGCCAACACCAATCGATCCATGGAACCATACGAGCATCGACCGATGGATCTTGAAGAATCCACCAACAAGTGCAACGCCGTGAAGATACTTACTCATGAAGAGTTCGCAGCAAAGCACCCACATCCGCCCAGCCCTTACAACATCGACCGACAGGACAGACGTCCCAGCGATCGACCGAATGATAAAGAAATCGATCGACACACTCCAGAAACTGTCGATCGATATTCAGTTATCACACGCCAAGTGCAACTTCCCAAGATAGATGTTGCACGACTTAATGCAATCCGGAGCAATCTAAGCCTTCCAGAAACCCACCAACCGCCATAATGAAGAAACCCACGGATATTATTGATCCAATGGAGATAGAAAAGGAAAAAGATGGCAGAGTTCTCAGAAAAAGGAAAGAGAAGGTTCCTAAACACCTTAAAAGAGGAGTTAATGAGAAAGAGTTGGCAAGTTTCAGAAAGAGAGTTCTAAGGATACCTACAGAGAAACCCTTTGAAGAAGCCTACTTTTCACACAGATTGTGGATATTTTTCAGAGAAACTAAGGAGACAGAAGAAGACATCAAGAGGATGTTCAACCAAGTCAGATAAAGTATGAAGAAGAGGATCAAACTTGAGAAGAAGGGTGATCCAGGGAAGTTTGTTGTTCCTTGCTCAGTACATGGGATCAACTTCCCACGTGCCCTATGTGACACAAGATCTGGAGTTAGCATCTTACCTAAGGTGATAGTAGACCATCTAGGTCTGAAGATAGAGCATACTGAAGAATCATTCATCTTTGTGGATTGTACTCAGCAGAACTTTGGAGGAATTGTGAGAAACCTTGAGGTTACCATAGGAGAAGCCCTAATTCCGGTAGACTTCCATGTCTTGGACGTCAAGATAACCCTACCTACTTCTTTGCTACTTGGAAGAGCCTTCCTAGCCACAGTTGGAGCAGTCTGCAACCTTCAGACAAACAAACTGTGCCTAACCCTTATCAACCCTACGGTCTACTATGATCCAGTACGAGTCATCAAGGTCCCTAAGAAGATCCAAGACGGCCCAGACCCTGTAGCTGTTTGCTATTGTGGAGATGAATACGATCCACAAGGCGAATACGAGACAGAGACCGCAGAATCGATCGATAGTAGCACTGTCTCATCGATCATCTCTGGTGAACTGACATCGATCGACAGCCACACATGGTCATCGATCGATTCACTATTCAATCAGATCGAGGAGGAGTTTCCAGAAGGTGATTTCGAAGTAAACGTGTGGGAGAACGACTACTACATCCCACCACACGCTGCAAATAGTACTCACAATGAAAAGTATACTGATGATTACGAGGAGGAGAGAGATATAGAGTGTCACAACCTTCCAGAAGATGAAGATCGACTTCTCCACCACAACCTAAGAATCACGACATCGATCGACAGGGCCACATCCCCATTGATCGATACTACTTTCCCCGCATCATTGGACAACACAGTCAACAACAAACGAGACGGAGACTACTCAATCGAGCTGCAGAATTACCAGATCGAGAGCCGGTCGAGACCGCCACACCAACATACATCACCCAACCCGAAGAAGTCTCATCGATCGACACGGCACCAGCACAATCGACCGATAGGCCTGAACAACCATCGACCGATTCAGAACATGTGCCATCGACCGATACATACATCCAACCATCCCAGGTAACAGATTCAAATGTACTTAATTTCGGTAATCTAATCCCGGATGAGTTTGATATTTTCAGGGATTCACAAGGTTTTGCACTCAATGGATGGACGAACACTCCACATATCCGAGAAAACATTGCAGACGCCCTACAGTTAGCCAACGGATCCCACAACCTATTCCAGCAACAACGCTACGGACCAGACCACCATTATCAGCACCAGGAGGCAGACACAACAACCGAGCCAAAGGAAGCTGAAGATAACCATCTCAACAGAAAGGATCCATATTTTCAACCGAAATCGATCGATACGAGAATGTGTCGATCGATCGATAAGCGTCCTGAATTCGAAAATAGCCTTTCGATATGGAGTTCGAAAATTCTTTTGGGAGCAGAGAGATGAGTATGGGGTCTACAGAGACGAGAAAGGGTTTTCTAGAGGAATAGATGGTGACATCATCAGAATTTCTAAAGACGACATCAAGAAACTGCTTCAAAGAACTTCAATGGACGAAGCCTACATCTGTCTACCAGAGCACGCTAGTTCATTTACAAGGAGAGAATCGGTGCAAGAAACCTACACCAAAGACGAGATCAACGAGATGTTCACTGGTCTACTTGGAGAACGCAAATGGGAAAAACTCTCCATGGAAAAGAATTTAGAAGAGGCCACAGACAAGCTTCGCAGTGAGATGAACTGGATGTTCAGTGCAGACCAGGCATTACTCAAGAGGGTTCAACGTCTTGAGCTGGAACTTGAAGATCTTCGCAACGCACATAACCATAGCCAGGAAAGATCAATATCGATCGACGAAGTAACATCCACATCGATCGATATGAAGCCTGCACCATCGACCACTTACTCAAAACATGAGGTTGATGAGTCTCTTGGAGATATCTGGAAAGAACTGAAGAAAGCAGAAGCTCGTATCAGCAGAAAACTCACCAAAACCTGTGAACCTATCTTCCACAACCTAGGGGATCTAAGCATCTGCACAGAAGAGATGAAGAGATCTATCCGCCTTATCAATGAAGCACATGCAGATATGAACCCCGCTGCACCTTGCAATCCTTTTGGAGGATTGACTCGTCTGAAAGCAGTTGAGAGGAAAATTGTTGATATACACTTCTTAGTAGACAAAGAAGTGGAGGAACTCGCACTACAAATGGATACTATGCAGGAGGAGGCTGAGAAGTTCCAACGTCAACTTGATTATCAGGCTGCATCGATTGCATCGATCGACGAGCTCAACCTCACATCGATCGAGAGGCGATTAACTGAAATCGACGGTCAGATTAAGCTCTTTGCCGAGAAGCTTCACAAGAATCTGCAGAAGCAAAAATCGACCGATAAACAACCGGTTGCATCGATCGATATACAGACTTCAGAGATCTGCACCAGAGCTGATTAGGATAAATTAGCTGATGAAGTCTACACGGCAATAACAAGCGTGGATGATTCACAAGATAGACGTCTAGACCAAACGTATTTCCCGCTTATTAACGAGGTTGGAAGCATGGAATCTAGCATAGAAGGGATGCAGAAAGAAATCAAAGCCATTCAGAGGCAGCTTGCGAGCAGACCTGCACCCTTAGAATCGATCGACAGAGGATCCAGCGCATCGATCGAAGGGCTTCAACAGCCATCGACCAACATTTCAACAAAGGAATTGATCGATACCAGCTCCATCCACGACAAAATGATCCAACGCCTTGATTCAATGCAAGCGAGCTCAATGATCTTTCAGAACATGCCTACAAGAAATTAGGATGGCACGAGTCCAGCATTGAAGGTCATGAAGAAAGGATTCAAAGGATCACTGATGAGTTGATTGAGATAAAGAAGAAACGAACCAGAGAATATGAAGCCACAAGAAGCTTATTTGACGCATGGTTCGGGCGAGAAGAAAGATACAGAGGATACTTGTTTCTCAACAAGTACCTTGACTTCATCTCAGTAGCTCATTCCATCCAAAGTCAAGCTAGATGACTATAATCAAAGCGCTGAGTGGGAGGCAACCCACTGTTAGGTAGTTTTTCATTTTATTTTATCTTTAGGATTTTATTTTTGTATTTGTTTTTCTCTGCAGTTACGACTAGACAATTGCCACTGAAATCGACCGACATGACACAGTCGATATCGATCGACACGAACCACACAGAAGCGATCGAAGAAGGCGAATCAACATCGTCGATACGCATCACGGTCAGGTATATCGTTCTGACTTTTTTGATATCAGTGTACTTTATTATTGCCTATGCCTTCACTGAACTGGTTATACACTGGGGACAGTGTATGATTTAAGTCTGGGGGGATGATTACTGATGCTGTTTACCTTTTGATTTCATCTAAAAATGTTTTCAAAATGATTTTTATTGAGTAAAGAAATGGACAATAATAATTTAAATTTTCACTTTTTATCTAACCAATCTTTTAGGCACCATTCTTAGGTTTGTTGATGCAAAATGTACTATAGATGCTAAAGTTGATCACCTATCAGCTATGACAACACTTTCATTGATTGTCTGGAGGAACCAAACCTGATTTCCAACCTAGCCTGACATTCTTTGCTTGTCTTGGGGCTTGTTATACATGGGATCAGATGCTTCAAACAAGTCGGGAAGGTAAAGCCTTGTGTAGATAATTTTATCACCCTCTCTCTCTCATTTTCAAAATTAGATTTAATTTTATTCAGTTAAAAAAAAATAGAAAATAAGCTTAAATATATGTTCTAGGACTAGTTAGTTATTACTTAGGAAGGAATTCGAACAGGGCTTGGCGGTTACCCCCCTCAAGACTTGATTCATAAGAATTATATAGGTAAAGGGTTCGAACAGGGCTTGGTGGTTACCCCCTTCAAGACTTGCTTCGCAATGAATCCTAGGATATAGGTCAAAAAGAAGTGAACAGGACTTGGTGGCTGCAACCATTAAGGCTTGATTCATGGAAGTCTGTCCAATCTTGGTCAATGTCTTGCGAATGAAAGCAGACTTGACTAGGAGAGAAATAGTAGAGAGAGAGGAGAGGAACTAATTTTTACCTGCAGGTCCATATACTTGTTTGAGCAACCTTGCATCCTGTGATCGATACTCCCAAGGTAAAGCCTGCACTTTTATTTTTATGTACAGAAATAAAATCAGTAGAGGGGTTAGTCAGACATGATTGCTAAGTTGTTGACTAGATGATCAAGGTTGTTTAATTAGGATATTGCATAATGTGCTTCTGTGATTGACAGACTCTTAGATGTGGTTTGCAACAAAGTAGAGGTTATGATTCTAAGTTTGAATTTGATTTAGTCCCTGCTTTTCAAAACCTCTTTCATAAAGACTGCCTGTGTGTTTGCTTGAGGACAAGCAAAAGGTTAAGTCTGAGGGAGTTGATATACCATAGATTTTACCCGTTTTTACCCATGGTATATGAGTGTTTTTACTACTATTATCTATGTTTTGGAGTCTATTAGGTATGTTTTCAGGTTCAGAAGCATTTTGGAGAAAAGTGATGTTTTAGGTGCTTTTTGGAGCTTAAAGAAGAGTTCACCCGTGATCAAGACCAGAGGTCGACACCAGAGTTACACATCGATCGATGCACACTCTGTGCAATCGATCGACACACATTAGCCGAAGGACGATACATCGAAACAATAATAGATCGATTTACACCATGTACTATCGATCGATTTACACCATGTACTATCGATCGATACTGAGGCGGCAGAAGGACAAGTTGGACTTGGCCCGAACTTGAAGCCCAAGATATCACATTTTACAAGAATGCCCCTGACGAGTTTTTTAACCTAATGAACTCATGTTTATATATGCCTAAGTGTTTTGGCAGAGATATACAAGTTTTCATAAGTTCTAATAGTTTCTAAGTTCTAAAAGAGTTTCTTCTTCTTCTACTTATTTCTGTTTTCATTACTTTGTAAGTTCTCAATAAAGTTCTATTCAGTTCTTTATTTGTTAACAAAGGTTATAGAATTCTAGATCTAGAGGAGAGATCCAAAGATATTTGTGATTGGGACCTAAGTGTTTACCCTCTAATAGATCTATGAATTTCTATTATTACCTTGTTGCTATGAACTACTTAGCCATGTCTGAGTAGATTCATTTGTTAGATTTAGGGTTTAAATAGGATATGAGGGATTAGTCCCAACCTATAATTGCTATAGTTGTGATATTTATTGTTAGGATTGTTCACTAATGCTTTTCTAGCTTAGCTACCTAGAACATGAACTTGGATTGCATTGTTTATTACATTCAATACCGACAACATCCTAAACATGCTATGACCCTCTTGAGATATGCTAAAGCTGATCTAAGATCATGGTGAGCATTGTATCAACTCGCAATAAAGCTTGCTTAGAGTCGATCGATACTCCTATAGAGTAATCGATCGACGTATAGAGGTGTATCGGTCGATATTCCTATCGAAACATCGATCGATACTATCGGCAGAGTAGCCCCAACACCATTTAGCATCTAAGTAATAGATGGTCTAAATAATGCAGAGCTGATGGATTAATTTAATAAGTGTTGAGCTCGACATATCATGCAAGCAACTTGTTAGCCTTTATAGTATTTATAATCCTGAATTCTGAATACATATCCTGAATCTAACTACTTTTCTTTATTGTTTTAAAACCAAATCCTTTCAACTGAGTAATCTTATCCTTACTCAGCAAACCTGCAATTTACTTTAAACCATTTTCAACCTAGCATAGTCATTAAGATTGCATCTTTTTGTACACTAGCTCTCTGTGGATTCGATCCGTAAGTACTACAACTGAACCTCTTATTTGAGAGAGTAAAGTCACTTTTTAGGGTAATTTGAGTGATATCAATTACCGCTCAAAATATGAGCAAAAACAGTAGAATATATATAGTATATTAGATTCATGAATATCTTTTCATGTCGAATCTTCAAAACCGTTGTTGTTTCCTTCATGATGGTTTTATCCTGTTGAGTCTTGCTTTCTATTTTTCACTAAATTTTCTTAATTTTCTGTGGATATATTGGGTGGATTTTATCTGCTGACAATCTAGTTTCCAAACAATTTTAAATTCCATTTAATCTATTAATTTTGTGTTATTGTTTCAGCTTTGAGTTGAACATTTTTAAGAGTCTGTGAATGCAGCTACTAAGCGTGTGTAATCTCTTTTGGAGAAGGATCAACAACAACACAATCTATATAGAGCCACCAATTTGTGTCAAATAAAAACTTATCAAGTAAGTAGTTATTTGATCAGATCCAGTCATGCTCTATTATTCTGTTATGTTGGCTAATGCTTTAATATGTGATGATTTATAGAGCTGAATGCCTGAACCTAAGATGCATTGAGTGGTTGTATGGACAATGATCATGGGCTTGACGTTATGGATTTTCTTCTGAAAAATTTTCATATCTCCTTGTTAGAAGCATAAATAAGAAGAATAGGCTAGGTGTCTCTCTGATTTCAGGAAAGTATGGGGTGACATATATCCTAATAATCATCACAAGTCACTAGATTATTGTAGCTTCTATTTTAAGCTGCAGGACTCCAAGACTAATCACAAAAGGTAGGTTTTCTTACAATTTTTCCCTCCAAATAACATTCATTTTATTTTGATTAACTACCTAAATTTGGTTAGTAGAAAGACGTTGATTTTGTTTTGCTGCACTTGAATCCATATAGAAAAATGCTTCATATAAAGGTCTAACATTCATTTTATTTTGATTAACTACCTAACTTTGGTTTATAGAAAGATGTTGATTTTGTTTGGCTGCCTTGAAGCCATACCGAAGAATGCTTCATATAAAGGTCTGGTGACCTTTTTTGTTGGGGTCAAAACCGGTCACGACGGAATCAATGTCCGAAAGTTCTCGGAAAACCAACTCTTGTTTAGTCTTTGAAAACCAAACGTTCCCGGGAAACGGTTAACCGAATAAAAGACGGTTTTCCGCGGACACGAACTAGAGAGCATCGAGAATTCATTCAGTCCGGATGAGGTCTCGAACATAAGCAAGTATGGATCGGACCGACCAGACACGAGCCACCTCGCCCACTGGCGAGGGCGGCCCGTGCCGAGGTCACCTCGCCCACAGGTGAGGACGACCCGCACCGAGGCCACCTCGCCCACGAGCGAGGACGGCCCATGCCAAGGTCACCTCGCCCACGGGCGAGGACGAACCGCACCGAGGCTACCTCGCCCACAGGCGAGGACGGCCCGTGCCGAGGCCGCCTCGCCCACGGACGAGGACGACCCGCACCGAGGCCGTCTCGCCCACGGGCGAGGAAGGTTCATGCCGAGGTCGTCTCGCCCACGGGCAAGGACGGCCAGTGCCGAGGTCGCCTTGCCCACGGGCGAGAACGGCCCACACCGAGGCCGCCTCGCCCACGGGCGAGGACGGCCCGTGCCGAGGTCGTCCTGTCCTAGGGCAAGGACTGTCCCGTCCCGAAACCGTGCCTCCTCGTCCAAGTTACCATAGCTTGACCATCAGGTCTACGGACACAACACTCATGTACCATCTCACTCGGGATTATCAAAGAAGGACTTCGGGAAAAGTTATGAAAGATCCGGTCGTCGAGATGGATCCTCACCTGTCGTATAAAACGGACGTGGTCAGCTTAAACACCGGTCGTCCTAACTATACTAAGAGTTGGAATCCATCCGGAAAGACCAGCGTCAAGCCGAAAGCGGTCTCTTACGAGAGAAATCGTAGGAAAAACGTCTAAAGTCCGAAAACGGCCCAAAGTGGCCTGGATCACGGCTAGACGGCCCACTTACGATTTCGAAATAAGATTGAGCCCAAAGCTTGTATGACGGTCTATTTTTATTTGCAGGAAAGGATAAATGTTAAGTTTCCAAAAGATAAATATGAAGTTTCCGAAGATAAATGTCAAGTTTCCGAAGATAATCACGAGAGATGACGAAAAATGGAAAAGCCCTCCTCGCGACAAGTCCGGCCCAAGGGGAGCAAACCGGCCTAGAAAGGAGTATATAAGGAGAGCTTGGGGCGAGGAGGAAGGGGAGAGCTTTCTCAGAGCAAACTTAGCACTTAGAGCAAATTAGGCATTTTTCCGTTTTTACTATCGAGCTGCGACTCAACTAGGTTAGAACTTAGGTGGCTAGACTAGCGAACATACCGACAGCTCTCGTGGCCTAGGATCCTACCTGTTGTTCACGCTCAAACGCGAATTCGGAAATTAGATCTTTTCGCTCTTCTTTTGTTCTTACGATTAGCTACTTCGTATTTTCTATCATATTGATTGTGTTGTGCGTGGTCAGCAGATAACCGGGACCTTCAGGGAAGGCTAGGTTAGCTTGGCTTTCCTCCAATTAACAAAACTCGAGGGTGTGAATTTCGGTTCCCACACCTTTTAAGTCTTAGGCAGTGTTCCAAAATATGTTATACGCTAGCCGGACGGTGAATTACTGCATAGCGCCTGGATGTATATTCGGTAGACATATTTTAAATAAATATCATAGTAATAAATTAAATAATTACATAAGTTATATGTAAACAATAAAATATATAGTAAACATACTTAAATAGATTATACATTATATTTATTTATGGAATATTGAAAACAAAACATAAACAACCGGTACCTATAAAGTCAAAAGAATCAAAAATATAATTAGAAAAAACAGTTTTTAAAAATTTAAATAGAAAACACATTAAACACTGTATAAACGCTGTTCTATATGGTGTATAAACGTTGTATCTATTATGACTGTATTATTCTACCGTATACCAAAAAACAGTACAGTTCATTACTGTATAGCGTATATATACCGTATATATGGGATTGTACGTCGTATTTTAGAACACTGGTCTTATGAAAAGGTGATGAAACGAAAAGAATGTCTTTGTATCATGTTTACTGGCAGAAATAAAAGATACAATTATATAAAGCAAAACGAAAGCACTCTTTCACCCCAAACGTGGAGTTCAGTTATTCCAATGTCCAAGTTTATGCTGACCCATATCAACTAATCAAGTTTTGGAGTTAATCAAGAATCAACTACATGCCTTTTTCCAGTGAGTTATGATCTTCAGGAATATATATGAGAGCAGTTTTATTGAGAATCTTGGAAAACATTATTGTTGGGATATACACCACCAAGCGCGGGGTGGATGAACCCTAGTTCATATAAAAACGTGGAAGATGGCTAACTCTCATACAATCAAAGTTCTATATCATTTTTTTCCGGCAAAAGTATTAGTAATGGGGCAATTTAATTTAAGCAGAACTTTAAAACCGTGGACTTTAAAAATAACAACTTATTAACAACTATGGTCCATATAATATTTATCAACCTTATATTCATGTTCAAGTGTTATATACGATTGTAGACTTTATAAAATAATAGTTATTGCAGAACATTTAATTTTGTATGAACAAATATTATTATTAAAAAAAAGAGAACTTTACTCAACTAATACATATCTTAAGACAAATGACTAGAATGTTACAGAACTTTTTTTTATTACTACAATATTTTTTCCTATTTTTTATACCTAGCGTGCCCTTATTTCGCTTTATAAGAAAAAACATATTTACGAGAATGCCATTACTTTTTCATGCCACATAAACAAAAACCCAGCGCCACATAGGAATTCGGTTCCGTGTTTTCATTAACTCAGCCGTAAAGCGATGCCTTCATTGTTACGGCTGCGTTATGACTACGTTACGGCCGAATTAAAGAATACGGCTGACTTAATAAAGACTGGCTGACTTACGTACATAACTCAGTCTACCGTAAAGGCTGATTTACAGAAATCCGACTGAGTTATGGAGTAACGGCTGACTTACTTACAGTAGTTACGGCTGAGTTATACATAGATTTTATGATTTTTGAAAAATTTAGCTGATTTATAGTTGTGACACGAGTGAGTTATGTCTCTCCGGCTGAGTAATAAAATTAGAACGGCTGAGTTATTTGAGATTGATACGGCTGAGTTACTGTTAATCAGTCGTAACAAGTTGGATTAAAGTGAAACTCAGCTGAGTTACGGCTGACTTATTAGCGAAAGATTAATTACTATAATAGTATACCATTGACGGCTGCTTTAATTGACGATACAGCTGACTTATTGTTTTACGTCCTTGTTACGGCTGAATTATTTACAAAAGATTAATTACTAGAATAGTATCCCCGTTTCAGCTGACTTACGTTAGACGTCACGGCTGACTTAGTTTGAGTAAGTTATTTATTCGTTTGGCGGCTGACTAACCAATTTGACATGTCATCCGCCATGTCACAAAATCGGTTTGCCATGTCATCACTAACTTACTAATTTTACAACTCAGTTTGGTTTATCGGTTCGGTTTATCGGTCTGTTCATCTTCTTCTTCATTTTCTCTCCTTTATATACTGTTTATGTTAGAGAAAATTACTAGAATTCTTCATCTTTCTCAGAGTTCTTATGGATCCGGTTTTTATTGTTTCTGGAAAGTGGATTAAGAAATACATATATGTTTTCAACTCCGACAGTAGAGGGTGCAGAGTTCTCCATTTAGATGAGGAAACAACACATGAAGAATTCTCAAAGTGTGTACTCGATGATTACAGATTGAATGAATTAAGTCATGAGATTCAGCTTAGCTACATGTTTTCGAATAAATCTTTGAAAAAATGGCGCACGACACTCCACCAGTTTACGTCTCCAGTAATCGACAGTTGCAAGGTTTCTTAAGCCTAAAGAAAAGCGAACAGCTACGTCTTTGTGTGGAGATTATGGAGAAGAAGGATGTCGAAATGAACCGGAATGACAGATTATACAGTTTTAGCTCAGAAGTTGAGGTTTCAGATGTTGAATCAAGAGACGAAAACCACAGTTTGGAAGATGAACGCGAGGACAATGAGAATGACTGATGTAGTAAAGTGGAAGGAGAAACACAGAATGAAAGCGGAGAAGATGTAGTATTTGAAGAAGACAAAGATGATGATGAATTTGAAAGCCGCTTTGATATGTTTGACGACTCGGACGGTGCATCATCTGAAGATGATAACTTCAGCTCAAACGGTGAGTCTCCAACACAAGAAGATTCGCCGACGCTACCTTCCAAGCAGAGAACTCAAAACTATTCCACTAGCGGATGTAGCGGGAATCCGGAGGTTCTAAAGCTGGAGATATCGTCGCTAAATCTTTGTGTTGGTCAACGATATGAGAATAAAGACGACTTGGAGAGACGACTGAAACTTCTTACAGTGAGGGATCGATTCGATTTTGATGTGGAGATATCCACTCCGACGTTATTAATTGTTAAGTGTTGGGTTCCCGGATGCATCTGGAGAGTGCGTGCTTCTACAAAAGGAAACCCCGGCATTTTATGTTCGTATTTACGATGAGGATCATTCATGTTCTGTAACTGAGCGTCCTAATCGATGTCGACAAGCAACACCGGATATTTTAGGACATTTGTACAAGGACTTTCTCGGCGACGTTGGTCCGGATGTCCGCCCAACGAGTGTCGAAATAGCTATAACTAAGCAGTTTCGTGTAAAGGTATTTTTAAGTTTCGGCTGACTTATTTATACGACTCGGCTCAGTTACTTTGATATTAGAACTTAGTTATAAGAACGATGCGTCTGTTTTAAATATGTGTTGTGACTGAAATGTATAGAATCGTTTTTTCATGTGGATAGATGGATTATTGGAAATCCCATCGGACGCTGAGATTTGCAAGGGAAATCGAGGAGGGAACACCTGAGAGTGGGTATGAAAACTTGCCTTCTTACTTATACATGATAAGAAGGGCAAATCCGGGTACAGTTACGCGTCTTCATATCGATGAGTTTGGCCGATTCATGTATGTGTTTCTTGCGTTTGGTGCGAGCGTAAATGGGTTTCCTTTCATGCGCAAAGTTGTGGTTGTCGACGGTACGTTTCTTAACGGTAGATACAAGGGGACGCTTCTCACAACACTAGCTCAGGATGGTAACTTTCAGATTTTTCCAATAGCCTTCGCAGTGGTTGACACTGAAAATGATGATTCGTGGCATTGGTTTTTTTGGAACTAAAACTTTTGATTCCTGACGGCGAGGGTCTTGCGATAATCTTGGATAGGCAAAGGTCAATAGGCAAAGCAATTGGAAATGTATATCCGCTTGCTTCTCGGGGAATTTGCACGTACCATTTATATAAGAACATTTTGGGACGGTACAAAGGAAAAGATGCATTTCGTCTGGTGAAGAAAGCGGCAAGATGTTTTAGGGTGGCTGACTTTGAAGCGATATTCGATGAGATTGAAGCGATTAATCCTGAACTCCATGGCTATCTCCAAAGAGCTGATGTGAGACTGTGGGTGCGTGTTCATTTCCCGAGCGAGAGGTACAATTTGATGACTACGAACATAGCTGAATCAGTGAACAGAGCACTGTCGAATACTAGAGGTCTTAACATTCTTCGAATATTAGAATCGATTTGGGTTATGATGACAAGATGGTTTGCTGAACGGAGAGAGGATGCCAGATTGCAGCAAACCACGCTTACGCGTGGTGTGGAGAAACAACTACAGGTAAGTCAGCCGGGGCAGTCACGATAAATCAGCCTAAAGTATTGTTTATTCAGCCTGTTATATTATAACTCAGCCTGTATAATTCTGCATTTTTAATAGGGTTGCGTAAGTGACGCCAGAATGTTGACGGTACAAAGAATTGATGATCATCACACTGAAGTTAAATATGGATCATCTGACGAGTCTTTGCATGTTGTTAATTTGATACTGAAAAAGTGCACGTGCCAGTGTTTCGAACGCGAGAAGTTACCATGTGTACACGCAATCGCAGCTGCGGAGTACAAGAATGTTTGTCGTATATCTCTTTGCAGTCCTTACTATAACAATGCTTATTTGATGAGCGCCTACGCTGACCCGGTTATGCCGGTTGACAGAGCGCTTTCTGTTCCAGAAAACGTGGCTAACCAACCGTACTTACCCCCGGATATTCGTCAACAACCAGGAAGACCTAAGAAAAGTAGGATGAAATCTGCTTTAGAAGTTGCACTTTCAAACAAACGTCCTAGGAAAGCACACACATGTTCTCGATGTGGACAGAGTGGATATAATGCGAAAACTTGTCCGATGCCGTAAGTGTATTCATTTATTACGGCTGGTTTATGGTTTTCCATTTTTTGTAAAACGGCTGGGTTAATTATTTTCATGATTTTGTATTACAGCTGGGTTACGGTTTTGAATGTTTTGTATCATGTTTTGTAATACAGCTGAATTACGATTTCGGTCAGGCTATCGTCTGTACACGACTGAATTAAGAGAAACTAACTAGAAACTCAGTTAAGCAAAGTTAATTTATCGTCTCGAAATTATAAAGGTCTCGATGTATGCGAGGCAGCCGTATTTTCAGACATCATTATTTCGAAACTGGAAGAAATAGTATACGTCCTTTATAAATCAACTAATGGCTGAGTTAGGCCGACTGATGTGACGAGTAGGGACGACTAAAACTGTTAATTTTATATTCAATATTACGTAAGTCTCGATATTAGTATTTCTATGTGACGTGGAGAGATGACTAATTTATTTTAGAGAAACTTAAATGTAAGTACTAATAACGACTTTTATAGGGCTGAGGAATGGAAAATAATTCCCCTTTGGAAAGCAACTTTTCGGCCACCTCAAAAATCAATATACGTGGCGGCTGATTTATAGTTATAACATGGCTGATTTATAGTTATTACATGGCTGATTTATAGTTATTTCATGGCTGAGTTAAACGAAACTAACTAGAAACTCGGTTAAGCAAAGTTACTTTATCGTCTCAAAATTATAATGGTCTCGGTATTATTTTGACACGCCTAATTAAGGGCATAGTTGATTGAAGTGACGTGGGCAAACAACTATTTATTTTAACTTAATTGTCCATTCGTAATTGTTGATCCCTTCTTATATATCTTGATTTAAATAGGAAAATTTAGTAAAGACAACGAAACCAAGTGAAACTTAGATAATTACAATTGTACCTACGACTATCCAAACCCGAGCTCAATACCGACCCAACAAATTCAGATATCCAGTTCCGGAAATTGAATTCCTGAATACTTTTCTCCTTCTTTCTCCTTATTGGTTGAAATTGAGGTTTCACTGTTTCCAACTCATTTCCCCCTGTGTCCGTCGCGTTTCTCTTGAAATTTTCTCTGAAAACCCTACTCAGCGGAGATCGAGAATCAAAACCCAAATCATGTTTAAACAAGACGATCCGAAGGCGAAAGAAGACGTGTCGGGTAGTGTAGGAGGAGAAGAAACGGCTATTTATAAATTCTCCGAAGAAGCAACAATGGATGAAGCAAACCCAAGCACCATCGACAAATCTCTCGCTCTGGGAACCGAGCAAAGTTCCCGAGATGCAGATGAAAGCGAAGAAGACAAGAATAATGAAGATAAGGATGTCCGATAAGAACACAAGGAACCCGGAGAAGTAGAGAAGGACGCCAAAGAAGGAGGAGGTGAAATGGAGGTTGTTCAAATGGAGTCCCGAAATAACGAAGAAGGTGAGAACCCCAAAGGTGAAGAAAGGACGACCCAATCAGTAGGAGAACCTGAAACTGAGTTGCATGTAAGTATTCAAACTTTTCAAAAGATGATTTGAAATATTAGATAACTGTGGAAAACTAAGGAACTAAGTGCTTTTTGGAGTTAGTGTAATATGGGTTGTAAATCTTAGTTGAACTTAAACAATATAAATGTACGAACTTTGTGAAACCAAGAAAAACACCAACTTTATAATTGCTTAACTAAGTCGAAGTTTGTGAAACTTTATGTTGATGGTTGTAAGATGTCGTACGTGATCCGGTTTTCACTTGAGTGCAACTTGTAGTTGACGATGAAGAAGGCATGCGGCCGCCGAAGTTACACTTTGCATCAAGCCAGTATCAAAAGTCTTTAAAGCTTTCAGGAAAATGTTACATTGACACGGCAATAGGAAATATACAACTGATCCTGAAAAAGGAGGAGGTAGAATGGTTCATAGAGCACCCACAGTTCCAACATTTCTTCCATATTAAAAACCGAAAGCAGAAGTGGATGGGAATGTGGCTTCTCGTTTTTGCGATCAGCTGGTGTAGGGAAGAAGTATGAGTTATGGTTTATTGTTAACGGCGTCTCAATCCAATACTCTCTCAGAGAATTGGGACTAATTTATGGACTATACTGCATGAGTATCCCCCCAACCATGAGAGGTTGGGTGGTACAAAATTCAGGAACAAGTATTTTGGAGGGAAAAGGGTAACATACGCTGACCTGGAGAAGTAGATGTTATGAAATCAAATCCATCTAAGGATCAAAAAAAGATGGCCGCTCTGTACTTCTTAGCCAGCATCCTCGTCGGAGGCCGAAAGACTGGAGAGGCAGCATCACCTGTGGACAGTTTCTTCCTGACTATTGTTGATGACCTATATGCATGTTTAACGTGTCCTTGGGGGCGGTATGCATTCGAACATAACTTGAAGGATGTCTCTATCTTCTTGGAGAAATGCAACGGGGTTGTTCGACGAGTTGGGTTTTTACAAGCTTTCCTATTCTTTTAGAGGTATTCTTAACCTCTCTTGTATTTAGTTGTCTTATTGTAAAATTGATGTTAATGTTTTTTTGTTGTGTGTTCGCAGTTGTTGGCCTTTGAGGCAATTCCAACCTTGAGGAACCATTTCCGAGAAAGTGTGAATGGTGCACGCCCTGGTTGCCCGCGGATGTGCAAGATGTAGTACAAACACAAAGGTGGAACCAAAGCATTCAGTCTGAATGCAGTGAACATTAATCTTGGTAATACTAAGGTAATTGATGTATTATGTGTAGTCGAATTAAGGAGAAGGGACTCAATTAATGAGACTTATGAAAACTTATGTGTATTTGCCATAGGATATTGAGAGTATCTTGGTGGCAACAGAAGCTGAGAAGGAACTTCTGGAAAGCATAGGGATGGGCAAGGAAAGTTGTTAGGCCCATGACGACGATGAGGTAGAAGTGGATCGTTGGACCAAGATAATACGGAATGGGAAACAAGTTATCTTTGAAGCAGAGTTCAGCATAGATTTTGAGGCTCGTACAGCTCAGGTTGAAGGTCCCACCATTCCTGCTATTAGAGAACCATCCAATAATGCTGATTATGGTGAGGCTCATGCAGATTCGGTGGAGGCTCCTGGAGCTGAGGCTTTGAAAGCGATGGAAGCTCGGCTTATGAATGCATTCCAAGATGCTATGAAGGTACTGAAAGACGAAGTGAAAAGTCTCAGGGCGCGTGTTGACGGAAAGAGTGGTGATAATCCGTCTGACCACGTTCGTGTTAGTGATAAGGAGTCGGAGGAAGATGGTGATGATAAGGAGTCGGAAGAAGAAGATGGTGGTGATAATGATTCGGAGGAAGAAGAAGGTGGTGATAAAGATTCGGAGGAAGAAGATGGTGGTGATAAGGATTCAGAGGAAGAAGAAGGCGGTGATGATGACATGGATGAAACTTTAGTTAGTTATGCAGCAGCTGAGGAGTCTAAGAAGGCAAAGACTGAGAAGACAAAGAGTGTGAAGAACAAAAAGAAGAGGGCGAGAACAGATGATGGAAAATAAGTAGTCCCTTCGAAAAAGGGAAAGGGTTGCGATACTGTGAGGAGTCCCATTGGGACAAGAAGGCATAAGCTGGAGGAGGAGGCAGCTCAGAAGATGACCAGATATGAGAAGAAGAAGGCGGCAGCAGCTGAGAAGGTAGGTGAAAAGAAGCAGAAGAAGAAGGCAGCTGAGAAGGCAGCTGAAAAGAAGCAGAAGAAGAAGACAGCTGAAAAGTAGCAGAAGAAGAAGGCAGCTGAGAAGAAGGCAGCCCAGAAGAAGGCAAAGAAGGGAGGTAAGAAGACGGTGTAAAATCCCGTATGTGGTTGATTTCGATATATTCGGTTGGACTCTATTCGTTTTGTACGACTTATTAAATTCCCGTATGACTTTCTTGTTTATTGTTGAAGAATTATGTTATTTGAAACTTTCAGTTCTTTGATATTTTAAAAAGTTTCTGTTTTCAAATTAGGTGAAACTTTTGAAAGTTTCCCTTTTCGAATTAGTCTAACTTCGTGAATCTATCGTGCAATTCGTAAATCGTGAATGACCAAATAGGTGAAACTTTTAAAAAATTCACTTTCGAATTAGTTTAACTTCGTGAATCTATCGTGCAATTCGTAAATCGTGAATGACCAAATACGTGAAACTTTTAAAAGTTTCACTTTCGAATTAGTCTAACTTCGTGAATCTATCGTGCAATTCGTACAACGTGAATGACCAAATAGGTGAAACTTTTGAAAGTTTCACTTTCGAATTAGTCTAACTTCGTGAATCTATCGTGCAATTCGTAAATCGTGAATGACCAAATACGTGAAACTTTTAAAAGTTTCACTTTCGAATTAGTCTAACTTCGTGAATCTATTGTGAAATTCGTGCAACGTGAATGACCAAATAGGTGAAACTTTTGAAAGTTTCACTTTCAATTGCCTAACTGAATCTATCGTGCAATTCGTAAATCGTGAATGACCAAATAGGTGAAACTTTTTAAAGTTTCACTTTCGAATTAGTCTAACTTCGTGAATCTATTCGTGCAATTCGTAAATCGTGAATTACCAAATAGGTGAAACTTTGAAAGTCCGAATCTCACATAAATACATCAGATGAGAGATTCGATAGATGAAAGAGGATTATCAAAATCTGCACATAAAACCCGAAAGTATTCATAAATTACCTCAAAATTTTTGCAAGTGAAGTATTTTCTCCCCGGTAATGTATCAAAATCGGTTGATAATTCGGGTCCTGAGACACCTCGTTGATGATTCTCCCCCCACAAGGGCATCTGGTCGGAATCCCACAGTGGGCATCCGCCACGAAGCCAAGTATTAAAAGAACATATTGCAAGAACATAATGCAAAATTGATATACCATGGATTTTACCCGCTTTTACCCATGGTATATGAGTGTTTTTACTACTATTATCTATGTTTTGGAGTCTATTAGGTATGTTTTCAGGTTCAGAAGCATTTTGGAGAAAAGTGATGTTTTAGGTGCCTTTTTGGAGCTTAAAGAAGAGTTCACCCGAGATCAAGACCAGAGGTCGACACCAGAGTTACACATCGATCGATGCACACTCTGTGCAATCGATCGACACACATTAGCCGAAGGACGATACATCGAGACCATAATCGATCGATGTACACCTTGTACTATCGATCGATACTGAGGCGGCAAAAAGACAAGTTGGAACTGGCCGAACTTGAAGCCCAAGATATCACATTTTACAAGAATGCCCTTGACGAGTTTTTTAACCTAATGAACTCATATATTTATATGCCTAAGTTTTTATAAGTTAGAGACAAGCCTTTTACAGTAATACAAGTTTTCATAGTTTCTAAGAGTTTCTTCTTCTTCTACTCAATTTCTTTTACTGTTTCATTACTTTGCAAGTTCTCAATAAAGTTCTATTCAGTTCTTTAATTGTTAACAAAGGTTATAGGATTCTAGACCTAGAGGAGAGATCCAAAGATATTTGTGATTGGAACCTAAGTGTTCACCCTCTAATAGGTCTATGAACTTCTATTATTACCTTGTTGCTATGAACTACTTAGCCATGTCTGAGTAGATTCACTTGTTGGATTTAGGGTTTAAATAGGATATGACAGATTAGCCCCATCCTATAATTGCTATAGTTGTGATATTTATTGTTATGATTGTTCAATAATGCTTTTTCTAGCTTAGCTACCTAGAACATGAACTTGATTGCATTGTTCATTACATGCAATACCTGACAACATCCTAAACATGCTATGACCCTCTTGAGATATGCGAAAGCTGATCTAAGATCATGGTGAGCATTGTATCAACTCGCGTATAAAGCTTGCTTAGAGCCGTATCGATCGATACTCCTATAGAGTAATCGATCGACATAGCTAGAGTTGTATCGGTCGATATTCCTATCGAACTATCGAGCGATACCAGCGCAAAAGTAGCCGACCAAACACCATTTAGCATCTAAGTAATAGATGGTCTAAATAATGCGAGCTGATGGATTCATTTAATAAGTGTTAAGCTCTAACATATCATGCAAGCAACTTGTTAGCCTTTATAGTATTTATAATCTTGAATTCCTGAATACTTACCCTGAATCTAACTACTTTTCTTTACTGTTTTCAAAACCAAATCCTTTCAACTGAGTAATCTTATCCTTACTCAGCAAACCTGCACTTTACTTTAAACTATTTTCAAACTAGCATAGTCATTAAGATTGCATCTTATTTGTACACTAGCTCTCTGTGGATTCGATCCCTAAGTACTACAACTGAACCTCTTATTTGAGAGAGTAAAGTCACTCCTTAGGGTAATTTGAGTGATATCAAAAATGTAAAAGATACAATCAAACCTAGACGAGCTTTGCAAATCAATAAGTGCGACTTAGTTCAATTTAGAATAACTTTGTATTTGATACAGTCGATATAGTCGAACTTTTAGACACTTCACAGTTATACCAAGATTTACAATTACACCAAGTCATGCAAAGTTTTCGGAAGTTATGAGGAAAGTGATCTGATTTATAGGTATTATATGGCTGATTTATAGTTATATCATAGCTGAGTTATATTCCGCCAAAATTCGAAAAGTTGCGATATTAAAACCGTTTCACTGCCGCGAAATACTGTTACTGTTCGTCACGAACAATTAAAAAGATCTACGGCTGAGTTAAATCAAGGGAATCTTTACGGCTGAGTTAGTTATTTTCATGATTTTAATGTTTTAACATACGACTAAATTATCTATCGTGCAATTCATAAATCGTGAATGACCAAATAGGTGAAACTTTGAAAGTCCGAATCTCACATAAATACATCAGATGAGAGATTCGTTAGATGAAAGAGGAATATAATCCGAATCTCACATCATCCTTAAGCAAACAACAACAGATAGTAGACGAATATCATGGACCGGACGCATCTCAGGCATTGGTAGGATTCGGACGGGTAAGCTTATACTTCATTTCAGCAATCTCTGCAGCCATCGCATCCACATGCTTCCTTAACATTTCAACCTCTTCCTGGACTCCGGAGACCCATGGTTGACGGAAATGGAAGCCATAATTCTACACGTAAAACGAGAAAGTATCAAAATATGCACATAAAACACGAAAGTATTCATAAATTACCTCAAATTGTTTGCAAGTGAAGTATTTTCTCCCCGGTAATGTATCAAAATCGGTTGGATACTTCGGGTCCCGAGACACCTCGTTGATGATTCTCCCCCCACAAGGGCATCTGGTCGGAATCCCACAGTGGGCATCCGCCATGAAGCCAAGCATGTCGATGGAATTCTTCGAAGCCTTCATCTGCCTGTACTCCTCGTCTGGATGAGTCATGACTGCTGAGTAATCGAGAAATTTAGAAAGAAGAAGGTCCGAATAGAAATCTGAGTTCTCCAGAAATCTAGAGGGAGATTGATTGAATAGTGGAGAGAGAGATTCGGTGAGATAAATGGGGGGAACAAAAAAAACCAATGTTTTAAATACACGTCTACGTCGATTCAAAATTTGACAAATGGGTGGGAAATTTCGAAAAACTGGGCGGGAATAATTTGTAAAGGATTTCCGTGCTTAGAGTGATCATGTAGAATAAAATTCGATATCGTGACATTTATAACTTTTCTAATCCCACAAGGTAGTGTCAACGAAAAAACATCTCACAATAATGTATTCCTTTCTCAATCGATAGAAAATGTGATCCAGAACAATTGATTAAGTGTAACCAGAAGTTGGAAAAATTAAAAAGTTAGACCACAAAGTTTCACTGACATTTGACATAGTTCCACCGATATTTGACATAGTTTCACTGACATTTGACATTAGTTTCACCAAAAGTTGACATAGTTTTACCGACATTTAAACAAAGTTTCACTAGAGAAGTACGAAGATTGATAAGACAAGTACGAGATGGATAACGGTGAGAACAACAAGATTTACACAAGACCTTCAACCCCATATTTCTGAACATAAGTGTCGCTGTTTAGTAGAGACTGCCTGAAGTCCTCAACCTCGGACAAATGCGGATTGAACCTCAAGTCTGAAATTCCACCTTCGGTCTCAAGCCATAGATCAGGAGGGCCAAAGAAATATGTATAAATATAAATGATTTTAGTAAACGTTTTACTCAACTATCACATTAAAAACTAGACACAGCAACTACACTTACTCCAAATCTTCCAGACCCTTCACATCTTAAGGACCACAATCACCTGTCCACCTCTCATAGCAGTTAGTTTGTTTTCAAGACCATCCCGGTAGGCATAGGCCTGTTTTCCAGTTGCCACACATTTTATCTGGCTGTCACTATTCAGAATAAAGAAAAGGTGTGTCAATTACAATATAGATAAACTTTGTTTGGATCATATGTTACTTATGTTACTTTCTACTTACATGTTGTCCCTTATGTAAAACACCATCCTTGGTCTTTCAGGGTCATCGAAATGGCTTTCCGTGTTGAAGACCACTCCCATTGTATCTACCAGATAAATTTAGACAATCTAAATCAGTTAGGTTCACTTAGTTTCACTTACTTATACAGACGTATATTTTTATAAATTAAAGTTATACACAGTTCCGAATCCAAGACATGCATGCGGTTACTAACATCTAAATATGTGAATGTATTTAAATAATTTTAGTAGAATTCATACCTATGGGATAGTTTCGTTCTTTGTGATCCATGTGAGGGATTGCATGGATGTTCTTGAAGTCCATGAAAAGCCGATTGTTCAGTGGATCTATGATGCGGACTTGTGTGTTGCTCCTAGCAGTTAGTTTAAACCGAGAGTTAGTTTCCTGGAAACCTGGATAGGAACGGTGAACTTCTACCAGAAAGATTTCCACCCACTTCCCCTCTTGGTTCTCTAGGCCTCTTAACCTATCATGATTCCCATAATCGGTAATCTCCATCTTGGACCCCTACATAAATAAAGTACAAGGATCAAGTACTTTTATTAGTCACGGTTACATGTTATTACAAACTTGAGAGATGATGATTTAACACTTACATCTTCATCTGCTAGGACATAGGTATAGAAAGGTCCACTGCTTGTAACATAGGAATAGAAAGGGTAGACCCTGTGTATTTTGACTCTGAAACGCCAAGCCGTGATCTTGGGATTATAAGAAACCTCAGAAAGCTTATTGTAGTGTGTCATCTTGTTTGTTGAGAGATGAGAGAAGAGATGAGATGATGATTCTTTTCTTTTCGGGTTTTATTTTTCTCGACTGAAGGAGACGAATCCTTTTTAGTGGTTTAAATGAGAGAAGTCGTGTTCGTTCGAGAGTTAATTATATATAATCCATTAAATATAATCCGTTTTGGAAACTAACCATTTTTTGCCAAATACTCCCTCTGTTTCTAAAAGATCTATGTTTTAGAATTTTCACACTTATTAATAAAAACATAAAATTTTATTTACCAATGCATTGTTTTCTTAATTAACAATTCCCCATAATTTCAACGGACCGTGAGCCCCGGGATCGACGGGCAAGCAACAGTGGCATCGGGACGGGACACAGGCGGTAGGGCTGGCACCGCGGCGAGATCGACCACGCTGGCGCCCGGCGCACCGACCACGCTACGCCGGCGGCAGGGCTTCTCCCATCTGGCGGCAGGCCGTCGTCTCCGTCTGGCCCGGCGGCAAGGGTCCTGGCCCATCCGCAATCGCCTCGTGATCTCGGACAACGGCAACATCTTGGTCCCTTAAACCCATGTTTGGATTGTTCGAGAAACACGACGATTCTTCCGCAAAGCCTTCTCGATAGTTTAACAAAGTTCATATTTTAAAATCTAAGTTCGAAGCCTCATTACTCAAACCCTCGAAGATAAGAAGTCTACGAATCCAAGTCCATCTCGATCCCGATACTCGAGAAATCTCGGAAGACCATAAAAGGTTCGAATGATGAATGGATTTCGATTCATCGTATAAACGATCACGGTTATTCTAAACACCAATCATCTCGACTATACGAGGAATTGGGATTCCTTCGGAAATGCTGAAACCTTCGAAGACTATTTTCTCGAAAAACCGTAAAAACGACTAAAAAGCCCGACATGACCAAACGGCCCACTTACGAATTTCCGAAAAGGAAGGATACCTATAACGGTTTATCTTTATCCTCACATAAGAGATAAATGTCAAGTTTCCAGAAGATAAATGTCAAGTTTTCCGAAGATAAATGTCAAGTTTCCCGATAAACACGAAGACGGACGAAAATGGAAAAAGCCCGATTCATCACAAAACTTGATCGTCTTAAGAGGAGTATATAAGGAGAGCTTTGGGCGAGGAGCAAATCATCACAAAATTTCCAGAGCAATTTAGCACTTAGAGCAAATTCAGCATTTCTTCTATGTTTTCACTAGCGAGCTGCGACTCAACTAGGTTAGATTTAGGCGGCCGGACTAGCGGACTTTTCGATAGCTCTTGTAGCCGATTTCTTTACCTGTTGTTCACGCTCAAACGCGAATTCGGAAATAAGATCTCTTTCGCTCTATTTTTACGATTTTTATTTTACAACTTAAATTCGCATTGATTGTGTCGTGTGTGGCCCAGCAGATATCCGGGACCTTCAGGGAAGGTTAAGTTTACTTGGCTTTCTTACAAATCAAACGAAAACTCGACAGTGCGAATTTCGGTTCCCACAGTTTGGCGCTAGAAGGAGGGGGGGTTACGGATCTATCTATCTCGCAACTGCACACGCCGATCATGTCTCTGACGCCACCAAAGACCAGCCAACGCTAGACGGAACACCCGCCGATGCCAACGTTGAGAAGACTCCAACGGAGATACGCCCACAGTCACCGCTGATGCAAACACCGACGCCGACAGATGAAGGAACTGTTCACCTCCGCCCGGGAGGCGGAACAACAGGACAAGCTGATAACCTCGCCGCAAAACAGGTCGGCACCTTAACTGCGAGGAGCAAGCTGCCGCTGATCCACCAAGGCATGGCGCGCAGAAGACTCGACTTCGATCTCCCGGAGAACGAGAAAAGATGCCCGAAGAGTCCACTCGAGGAAACGGCTCCAAAAGGACAGCGAACGACCTCAGAACCTTCCACCCCGCTACGGAAACAAGGAAAACGACGCCGAAGCGATTAATCTGGATATCAGCGACCAATCGGATCCTTCCGATGAAGACGCTGACATCCACCCGGAGGACCTGGCCAGTCCGCCGGCAGACGGTATCCTTCGAGAGGCCCATGACAAGAGGAGGAAGACCTCTACTGATTGAGCAGGAAGAACTCGCGGAGGATCAAGCTCGATCCATCGCGACCAGTGCCGACAAACTCGAGAAACGCCGGTAGCAATTACGAGATCCATGATCTCCGCGAATCTCAAAAGACCGTGGCGAGGTGAAAGCAGTGAAATCGCAAATCCACCAGCGACCAGTTCCGCCCGAGATCGATAGACTTCTCGAGGAAGCACGGAAAACACCATTCACCGCCGGATCACGGAAACACACATCTCGACCCGTGGAAAATCAAAATCCCGGTCTATGACGGTACTACGGATCCTAAGGCACCTGCAGTCTTTCCAGATCGCAATGGGTAGATGCAAACACCCGAGCGAACGACGCTGGTCATTGTCTTCTTCGTGAAGCACCTCAAAGGTGCTGCTCAATGGTTCTCCCGCCAAAAGGAACTCCATCGAAGCTTCCGCCAATTGGCCTCGGCGTTTCTCAAACAATACTCCATGTTCATGGACAGAGAAACGTCCGACGGGACCTATGGAGTCTAGCTCAGAAGGAAGACGAAGTCGCCCACGACTTCATAAGATTCAAACTGGTGATGGCCAGAGTAACAGGCATCAGCGACAATGTCACAATCGACGCTCGAGGAAAACTCTCTGTCCAAGTCGGTTCGAAGTGGATATTACTGGAAAGCCGCTGACAATCCAGGATACTTCCACAAAGCAACAGACTTTATCATCATGGAGGAAGAGATGAAGCTTCTATCGCAGAAGCACGGATCGCAGAAAACCGCATCCAAGAAGAAACCCACTCGTAACGACAAGTATGTCCATCACGGGAAGAAGTTCAAGGCGAGCATAACTAAGCCATCAATCCGAGCAGGGTAAAACCTCTGAAACACCTGGATCCGGAACCAGTTCAAGGATAATTCCTACTGCAAATTCCATGATACCCGAGGTCACTCCACCCAAGCAAAGTTCTCCCGCTTCCAAAGTTATCCGCCAAAAAAAATTAATCTCCTCGGGCGAAAGGACCAAAGTCAAGGATTGATCATCGGAGGATCGCATTCAACCAAGACTCGGTCTCGCCGATCAAGGCTTATGGGCGGAAAGCCGACAAGTTCTAACTGGGTCCAAAGGATGACCTCCCCAACGACTTGATCGTTTTGAGGAAGAGGAAACCATCGAATCGACAAACCTCATTTCGATCCTCTCGCCATCGACTTAGTGATCCAGGATCTCGGTTGGCCGATTCTTACCGATACAGGAAGTACGGTCAACATTATGTTCCGCGACACGCCCAAAGGATGAACATCCCGCCAGCGAAGTCGCCCCGAACCGACCTCTTACGGGATTCTCAGGCGTCACCTCCATGACCTCGAAGAATCCGCCCCGCTATGGCCAAGGAAGTCACAAAGATCGCCGAAGTTCGCCATAGTCGACAACCCGCAATCTACAACGTGATTATGGGAACCCCCGATCAATTCCATGAGAGCGTACCATCCACATACCATCTCGCATCAAGTTCCCAACTAAAATGGAACTGCAGTAACTGGGAAGGCAGAAACAGTCGAGGCTCGCTTCCTGGCCGAGCACAAACTACGGAAGAATCGAACGCCCCAACGGCTAACCCAAACGAGTAAAGGAATCACGACATTCCCGAACTCGAAAAGGATGATCCAAAGGCATCCAAACAGGCAACGGCTGCAGACAGCGAGAACGCCTCAGAGCCCATTGCCATAGAAGCGATAATTCAACCCTTGAACACGCTACCAATCTAGCTATTAGGGCGTAGCAGCACCCAAGGAATAAAACGTCCGCAGCAACAATCAGAACTACGAGATGGCTTGATCCTCGAAAGAGGTAGGCAGCTTGTCGTATCCCGCAAGTTCAGCTATCCCTTCGCCAAAAGGGTGGGTAATTCCCATACTCCCACAAAAATTGCATGGACATGTACTCGAAATTTTCGAAATTTTTTCAATAAAATTCTTTCTATCTATTTTTTATGCTCACTTAATATAGTAAACGCGTAAACACTTCGGAAAAACGAAAATCATATCTTCAAAAGAAACGCGAGACGTCGCGACTTCTGAAAAAGATAACAAAACTCGATCATCCGCTAAAACAGTCCACATGCGACTTAAAATAACTTACGCACGATTCCCGACGGACACAGAAACGTTTCACTCAATACAAACTCGTAGTCAGACCTATAAGGTCCTCTTACATCCGAAAAGGATATCATAGCTCGCTATACAAGAAACCCAAAATATTGGTTTAGCGTCTCGGATAATCTCCGAAGATAGCTCGATTCTTTTAACACAAGTCATATAAGCCGCTACTAGTCGCTGACTTTAAACGAAAAGAATCAGGAAGAAATCACTAACAGGCACAACGAAGCCGATCAGTCATCGCACAGCCTTAAAGCTGAGAGTAAGCCTAGGTCTTGCCCTAAAGCCAGTCTTGCTGGATCTTGACATCTCACAGACATAGTATCGTATACGAGATCCCAAAACATGTCTCTTATCGCTACACCTAAAACGCCGCTAAAAGTAGCATACGGACCAAGCGACAAAAAGAGTTAGGATAATGGCGAGTACTCGCATTCTACCCTCTACACTTGAAGAAAGTATAAATCAAAACAAAAGACGAAATCTCACAAATTTTTATATATTCATAAGGCCGCAAAACCGCGGGATTCTAAGCCACCAACGCCAGTCCCAAAACATAAGAATGCAACCTCCAACGGTCGAATAAACTCCTAAAACGCCACACACGCCAAACATACAACTCACAAAGAAAAGTCAACATCGAGAAATCCATACACGGAAATCCCGAATGAACCCGCAGGCTGGTCCACTTCCTCGTTCACACCTTGGGCGTTCTCGCCATCCTCGGCGTTCTCATCAGCTCCGCCTCCACCGTATCCTCGAAACCTCGATAGGCTCCCATAGTCTCCGGACTCTTTCTTCGACCGGAGGAACCAAGGATTCAGCATGAGCACACTCGCCATGAAATCCTTCATCTCAGCAATCTCGAATCAAAGGAGAAACTGGTTCTGAGACTTGTAAAGATTTACGACCAAGCCCCGACACTCGCGGAAATCGCCAACAAACTCCTGAGCATCTTTGAAACATTGAAACTCAGCAGCAAACGATTCCGCCCGTCTCGCCACCTCGCTGCACCATCCTCCTTTCCTCCCAACAAGGGCTCGAGCATGAAGCTCAGCTTGCTTTCTGTTCTCGCTTCTACCTCTGTCGAATCGAAGAGCTATCGCTCAGCTTCTTTGATCTTGAAATTAGCAATCCTAGACTTGCGGAAACTTGAGTCAAGCGCATTGCCAAACACTCTTAGTCCCTGCATAAATTCAAGATCAATAAATATACATATATACAGATTCAAAAATACGGTTAAGAAGCTCAAGGGAAAACCTCGCTGATCCGCTGGGAACCCTCGCAAAACCCGCTGCTTCTCCTCAACCTCCAGCGACTTCGCCAGTAACAAACTCCGAGGAAGGCCCAAAGAAACTGTTGGGGAGTGGAAAATCGCTGGTTCGCCTTTTACGTTGGAACGAAACTAGGGTTTTCCCCCAACGGTGAAGGGTCTTCCGAACCTTCCCCATAGTCGATTTCTTTCCTTTACGAGATCTCTGTCTACGTCTCCGAGTAGGAGCTTCGATAACCAGTTCGGCATCGCATGTCGGGACAGGGTCTCGACCGTAAAGCTTTACCGCTCGAATCCGCCCAACGGTGAAGGACTTCCAGAAAACAGCTTTTGCCAAGGAGATCCTCTTGACAAAAGATCACCATGCGAGCACCAATCCCGCTCACTACAAGCGAAACTTTTTCATTAAAACTCGCACTTCCGGAATGGTTAAATAAACAACAAGTTTTTATCGTAATACCTCGGTTGAAGTTCCATGCGCGGAAATAGATGGATGCAGCTCTCCTCGACGGACTCACCATCTATTCGACATAGAAGAAACGCCCTGCCACAACTTAGGGTTCAAGTAGTCCCCTGGTCATATCCTTCTTTGGCACCATGGTGTAGTAACCATCGCCCTCTGGCGAAAGTGCTTCAAAGACCTTCAAATCAGCAGGACTAAGATCGATCCCGAGCTCATAACTTGCATCAACACGCCAACTCTCTAAGGCAGAAACACTGAGCTAGTTGATCGATAGTTCGCTTACGGCGCCTAACAATGGTACCGGGATCGGGAACCACATGCGGCGTACGTAAGGAAGGCCTCAGATCATGTAAAGAAACCTTCCGAGGATTCCTCGCGACTCTCATTGCCGATGGGAATTCGAATTTAATTCCATCACGAATCTGGTAAAAACCCAAGAGTCCTGAGATATTTACGTGAAACTGAGCTCGACGTAAAGGAAGCACCCAGCAGCCTCAAGGTCTCTTCGAATAGGGACATCTAGCAGAGGAGCCGAGCCCACAAGAGCTCGGTAATACGTTCTTCGCCTCCTCATCGACTAACTCTTCTTGCTTCAGATTCACCACACGTAGGAGAGTCATCCGAGGATGAATGGGAAGAAGAATTTCTCTTGGAGGATCTTGAAGATATTGTTCTTAAAAAAAAAAAAAAGAGAAAAAGGATTCTTGATAGTGATGAATTTTTTATGATGAAGTAAGAATGAATGAGATTTCTTACTCCATCCTTATAAAGGAGGTAAAATCAGTATTTACCCGACTTTCGCAAACGACACGCCTCTACACCTTCCCATATGGCTACACCGCAAACAAGGACCCGAAGGCACTAGCTAGCTGGGGCTAACTGTTGGGGTAAAATCGGTCAACGACGAAATCGCCACCGAAAGTCCTCGAAGAAAACTAAGTGACGATCGAAACCGAGAAACAGGTCGCCACTGAAAAACTAAGTAACAATCAAACCGAAACGAATCATCACCCGAACTTACGGAAGGCACGAACGGACCGTGAGCCCCGGGATCGACGAAGGCGAGCAACAGCGCATTGGACGCTGACACGCACGGCGGGCGGTGGCGCCTGTGCCGGCGGTGGATCGACAACGCCATACGCGGGCGAGATCGACCACGCCACCGGCGCCGCAGGTGCCTGGCCGGGCGGCAGGCTCGTCCTCTCCCGTCTGGCGCCGGCAGCAGACCGACCACGCCGCGCCTGGCGCAAGTGGCAAGGGTCCTGGCGCCCATCCGTGCAGTCGTCGCGTGATCTCGGGCAACGGCAACATCTTGGTCCCTTAAACCCATGTTTGGATTGTTCGAGAAACACGACGATTCTTCCGCAAAGCCTTCTCGATTATTTAACAAAGTTCATATTTTAAAATCTAAGTTCCAAGCCTCATTACTCAAACCCTCGAAGACGGGAAGTCTACGAATCTAAGTCCATCTCGATCCCGATACTCGAGAAATCTCGGAAGACCATAAAAGGTTCGAATGATAAATGGATTTCGATTCATCGTATAAAACGATCATGGTTATTCTAAACACCAATCATCTCGACTATACGAGGAATTGGGATTCCTTCAGAAATGCTGAAACCTTCGAAGACTATTTTCTCGAAAAACCGTAAAAACGCCTAAAAAGCCCGACATGACCAAAACGGCCCACTTACGATTTTCCGAAAAGGAAGGATAACTATGACGGTTTATCCTTATCCTCACATAAGAGATAAATGTTTAGTTTTCCGAAGATAAATGTCAAGTTTCCCGATAAACACGAAGACGGACGAAAATGGAAAAAGTCTGATTCAGCTCGAAGGAAGATAGACCGTCTTAAGATGAGTATATAAGGAGAGCTTTGGGCGAGGAGCAAATCATCACAAAATTTCCAGAGCAATTTAGCACTTAGAGCAAATTCAGCATTTCTTTTCTGTTTTCACTAGCAAGCTGCGACTCAACTAGGTTAGATTTAGGCGGCCGGACTAGCGGACTTTTCGACAGCTCTTGTAGCCGATTTCTTTACCTGTTGTTCACGCTCAAACGCGAATTCGGAAATAAGATCTCTTTCGCTCTATTTTACGATTTTTATTTTACAACTTAAATTCGCATTGATTGTGTCGTGTGTGGCCCAGCAGATATCCGGGACCTTCAGGGAAGGTTAAGTTTACTTGGCTTTCCTCCAAATCAAACGAAAACTCGACAGTGCGAATTTCGGTTCCCACATGTATCTTTTTGAAACAAAAGTTTTTTCTAAAACATGGATCTTTTAGAAACAGGGGGAGTATAACAATATAACACAATATAATATCTATAACGATACAATATCTTGTTTTTTCGTTTTACATAGTTTCATATATTTAGACAATCTAAATTGTTAAAATTGTGCTTAGTTTCATGAATTTAGACAATCTAAATCAGTTACTTTCACTTATTTATACACAGTTATATATCTTTATGGATTTGAGTTTTCAAAGTTTCAAATCCACCGCATGCGCACTGAGAAGTCGTGTCTTCTGAACTCGTGTCTTCTCGAGGCGTCTTTCAAATGAACCTTTAAGTGGGGTAATAAATACTCAGTTTATACTTATCCCTTCACGTCTGTTGAAGTTCCTAGTACGTGTTATAAAAGGGTTTATCACCTTGTCCAAATAAACAAAACGAAAATCTCTCCATTTACTTGAGTAAACAAATATTTCTCCATGTCGAACTCTAACTTGGCTTCTCTCCCTTCTTCCTTGCTTCATAAGATTCTCTCAAAGGTAGCAACATGCCATCTCCGGGACTTCAGTAGTGCAAGAATTGCTTTCTCCGGGTTCAATCAAATTGGCAGAGAAGAATACTTCTACCGATCTGCAAATCTCTTAAACTTGAACGACTGGATTGATGAGGCTAATGCTGTTAGGAAATTCAGGCTTAGGTGCTACCAAGCCGGTAATCTAGAGGCCATCTACATGCGAGGTATGTATGAGTTCTTCGTCCTCCATTTACTTGATGAAGGAAGGGAAAAAGTCCATCTTGCTGGTGAGAGAGGATTGATGTTGGCCAAGTATGTAGATGGAATTCTGAACTTAGCGTTTACTGTTGATGATAGAGGATTCGTTCACAACTATCCCAACTTTAGTCCTGAATTTGTTGATCGGATGAATTACATGATCACGACTTCAGTATGCTCAGGCTATTGGGGTTACGAAAACCAGAGGTGTTTATGTCTCTGCTAGAAAGAATAAATCCCATCGTCTCACATGATTGTGCATGATCCGCAGTAATAGAACCAGTGTTTGTAGTCTCCTTTGATGGATCTAGAAGACGGTGGACATGCAATCGTTGTTTCTGGCAATGTGCAGCTTGGGACTTCTACAATGAAATTCACTTGACCGCTGCACACTGGCCAATTGAAGATTAGTTGTGTGTTTATAAGTTATGGCATGTGTTTTTTATCTACTTTTACTAAGTTTATGTAAAATACATTTCATATAATATAATGTCTCTAGTTTTTCTCTATTAAGTAAACTTTATTCATTTTAACTGCAATAAATATACCATTAACAACTCTGTCTCCATAAAACAACATATTGCAAGAACATAATGCAAAATGTAAAAGATACAATCAAAACTAGATGAACTTTGCAAATCAATAAGTACGACTTAGTTCAATTTAGAATAACTTTGTATTTGATACAGTCGATATAGTCGAACTTTTAGACACTTCACAGTTATACCAAGATTTACAATTACACCAAGTCGTGCAAAGTTTTCGGAAGTTATGAGGAAAGTGATCTGATTTATAGTTATTATATGGCTGATTTATAGTTATATCATGGCTGAGTTATATTCCTCCAAAATTCGAAAAGTTGCGAGATTAAAATCGTTTCACTGCCGAGAAATACTGTTCGCCACGAACAATTAAAAGATCTACGGCTGAGTTAAATCAAGGGAATCTTTACGGCTGAGTTAGTTATTTTCATGATTTTAATGTTTTAACATACGACTAAATTACGATTTCGGTCAGGCTATCGTTTGTACATGACTGAATAAAGAGAAACTAACTAGAAACTCACTAGAAACTCAGTTAAGCAAAGTTAATTTATCGTCTCAAAATTATAAAGGTCTCGATGTATGCGAGGCAGCCGTATTTTTCAGACATCATTATTTCGAAACTGGAAGAAATAGTATACGTCCTTTATAAATCAACTAATGGCTGAGTTAGGCTGACTGATGTGACGTGAAGAGACGACTAAATCTCTTAATTTTATATTCGATATTATAATGGTCTCGATATTAGTTTTTCTATGTGACGTGGGGAGATGACTAATTTATTTTAGAGAAACTTAAATCATAAGTACTAATCCCATTATGGTTTATAGTTATTACACGGCTGAGTTATAGTTATTTGATGGCTGATCTAAAGTTATTTAATGACTGAGTTATATCCCGCCAAGATAGGAAACGTATCTCACACGAAAAGTTGGTGTATAACAGTTGGTTTGTTTAATTACGGCTGAGTTATGGAATGACATAACGGCTGCGTTATGGAAAAACGTTCCCGCCAAAATACTAACGTCTCGAAAATAAATAATCTTTATTGATGAGATTATTATAAGATACGAGGCTGTGTTATTATAGCGATACGGCTGCCGATAAATAAGTTACTTCTCGAAAGATTATTAGGTCTTCACCCCCCTTGTCAGACTAAATGGATTATTTCCCTCTTTTCGAATTGCCTGAACAAACTCGAAAGGCTGAGTTATTAAGCAATACGGCTGACTTATGACTAAAGAAAAAAGTAGTAGTAGCAGAGTATCGCCATTCCAACACCACAAACGACCACATTCCTCATACATTCGTCTCTTTTTCTCACGTGAGCCGTCTTAATTACTTCAATCTCTTTTCCCAACCGAGCAACGTTAAGTATGAGGAATGAGATGTCATCGTTCATGCCACGAATCACGGGCTTGATATCTTCGACCTCTTCCACCAAACACTCATCCATCCATTTGAATAAATATCTCTGTTTTCACAAATACAACCAGATCTAAGTAATACGTTTGAAAACATACTAAAAAGAACCAAAACTAACCTTATGATATCCTCTTGCACAGCAATAGTACAATCTTCCTGGATTTGTAACGCTTCCAGATGTAAAGTTCAGCGGGTTGACCACACCAACACTCTTTTGCCTCGCCCGGGTTCAGATGTCGCCTGCCATAATTTCCAGAAACAGAGGATGAGGAAGACATTTTAATCTGAAAATTTAAAAGAGAAAATGTGTTGCATAGACATTAGTCTGACTTATTAGTTATGAAGGAAGACGACAGCATTGAAACGGCAGCGTTTAGTTTATATCCGTATTTATTAACTAAATATACAAAAGAATATAAAATAATTAAGTCTCAGTATCGGAAATCACTGATTGTTGCGCAGCCAGTATATTTTTCAAACGCCTAATCAAGAGGGTCATAGTTCATTGAAGTGACGTGGGGAGACGACTATTGTTTCTTGTGTGTTATTAAATTTAATTTCAAAATTATTTATCTCCGTTAATGTTTTATCGTAATTTTATCTTTATTTCCTTGTTTTATTGAGATTCCAACCAAACTAGAAACTCCATTGAACAAACTGACGGTCTCGACAATGCTATAGTTTGTATACTGGCTGAGTTGTTTGTACTTAGTGGCTGAGTTATTGTTTTTCGTTGTTAAGTTGTTGTTACCTACTGGCTGAGATATATAACATTATGGCTGAGTGAGATTTACAATACTTAGAGGTAAAGACAAGTACGATTGAGACTGAGTGAAACCTCAAACATACAGACAAGGAATCAGTCTAAAACCAAAATTATCCGGACCGAACTCTTCAAACATGTGTACGAGTTCAAGCCACACTCTAGTAAGCATCCAAGAAGGCTTGTCGCCTCCATGCCCATCTTCTCTTCAACTCTCGTGATCTGAAATCGAAACAGCGACCTCGCAACTTCATTAAAATGTTTCCAAAGTAGATAATTATGCCTTCGATTCCCATGTTTTACGCTACAAAAAAAACATTACTAATATTAGGTGTTTTATCTCTATCTGATTTGAAAACATAGTTGGTCCTTACAGCGAGTTGAAGAAACCAGTGTTCCTTAATATGATCGGAATGGAGCGATATGTCGGCCATGCATAGACCCATCCGTCTATCAGAATCGGCGGGATCACCAGGGAGAGATCGCTTAAAAACCTAAACCAGGTAGGGATGGTTTTGTCTAGCAAGTCACCCGGACCAGGATTTAGAACTGGGAGGTTTTCCCGATTTGCGTGGCTTTGAATCGCATTGACACTGTTTTCTATCCTCGTTGAATAACCTGGAACAACCGACATAATTTAATTTTTTGGAGGGGATAGAAAAGCTATACAAAAAGGTGTACCAGAAGGGGACTATATATAGAGAGATCTGTGAACCCAAAAGTCGCCCGCCCAAAATATGAAAAGTCGAGATTAAGTAACACTTGACGACTGAGTTAATGTAAATTTTACGGCTGAGTTATCGTTAAGGGTTTAGGGTTTAGAGAGGAGTCCTTTTAGGATTAGTTTAAAAAAAAATTCTTTTTTGAATAGTTAAGGACTCTAGTCAAAATATGTGTCCAATAGTGATCTCCAATTAGGAGTTCTTAGGAATAAAAAATAAATTTTTTTTTACAAATTGAAATTGAAATTTTATTAATTGCATGATTAAAAATAAAGATACAAGAAAAGAGAAGTTTAAAAATTTATAAGTTTAAAAACTATAAGTTTTTCACACTACAAGTTTAACACACTAGCCTTATCCGAGAACAACATAAGAGAAGCATATAAAGTAATGAGACAGAGATTACAACTTGTTCGAGATTACATTTGGTTCAGATGATTACACTTGTGGCAACTTCGAGATAAGTACCTAATGAAACAAAAGGAAACAAGTTTGATAGAGAGGAAACACAGCAAAAGAGATATCTAATTCCGGTCACAATCACTCCTAAATCACCCGTGAGCTAGAAGCAATGTCACCTGCATAACAAGACTCTTTCCTTTCCGGACATACACACATTAATGGAGTAGTTTTCCCATCTCCAACCACATTGAACACAAATGAGTCTCCTATGGCGCATCTGTTATCAAGATAGAACTTTCTCCAGCCTCTTCTGATGTAAAACATGCCGTCTGATTCGCTAAATCGCAAACTCACAGTCCATGAGTTTCCCTCTTTGTTCACAAGTATTATCTCTTGGCATTGTTTGTTCAAAGCAGTACAAGTCGTAGCTTCGACAGAAAGATACTGCAAACACGAACGTAAAGACACGTAACAGATAAAACCATATATTTGAGTAACTAAATATTGTCTATACGTATGAAAATTGACTCACAAGTTTGTCTTCTTTTAGATTTGAAGCAGTGACCTCAGCCAAAAAACAGTAGTCGAATGAGAAAGAAGGAGCATCATCCGCGTCGGCTTCTTCCTTAATGATGTTAGGATGTGTATACTGAATCTCACAACAGCTAGGACCAAAAGGAGTGACATGAAACACCATGTCTCCTTCGTGTTTGAAGATGACAATGTCACCGATTCGAAGGTCATGTGCTGTGGTGAAATCTTTCCAACCTCCGGTGAGTCTCCTGCCTTCTTGTATCACTTCCCAAGTTTGATCTGAAGCGTCCGATCTTAGTTTCCATGTTTTCTGGTTCGTCTTCCCTTCTATGTGGGTTGAGAAGAAGCGAAGTGGTATTGTCTACAAGTCAGAAAAGGCAAAGTTAAACAAAACCCCCAAATAGGAACATATACAGAAGGAGAAATAGAGAGAGTGTCTCTACGACGCCACTCTGGAAACCAGGAAGCATAGGCTTAAAGAAATGAGGTTCATGCGGATTCGCCATCTGCAAACAAGAAAATTAAAACAAGAGATCAAAAACCAAACCACACACGTACTTTTTGTAAAAAATTAAAACATGTGTTGAGAATTTCTTTAACCAATTAACCGGTGTATCTCACTTGACTAATTAACCTTAGCACACTTCTTGTTGTTGTTTGAGTTTGTTAAAGACACACAAGATTTTTGATCCAGTTCCCTTTCGGTACATCTGGGGAGAGGACGGCACTCTCAACGATTCACTAGTATCAAGTGTTTACAAGAGCTTCCTTTCACAACAACCTTTGTGTTTCTCTATTCACCTAGAGACAACACAACAATAAGCTAAAAAAACCTGAGCTTACTGATCCTGTGTGTAGAGGAGATGAAACCCACACTCCTTGGAGAAGAAACAGCCTGAGACTCTTGACCGGATCTCCCTTTACTTCTCCTTGTAGATACTCCTTCAATCTCTTCTCTTTGCTCTTGCTTCTTGCCTCTTTCCTTTGCTAATCTTTCCTTGTGTCAAATGAGTGTTAGGAGGCAAGAAATTAGGTTTAGAGACAATATAAGTATCTTCCTAAACCTAATCACTAATGGGCTTTCGACCATAATAAGTCAAAACTTGTAATTAGGTTTAGAGACAATATAAGTGTAAGACAACCTATACCTCAAGATCATGATGGATCCCAAACTTGTAATTTCAATACAGTAGACACATTGAGTTGATAATATATTCACTTAAAATTACATATCCGGAGTTAAGGTAACATTTTACCGTATAAACATTTCATTCTTTAAATTTTAGGGTATGTTTGAGGTATTGTTTAGTTTTAGAAGCGAAATGGCTGAGTTATAGTAGTCGATACGGCTGAGTTATAGTAGTCGATACGGCTGAGTTGTTTAAATTGTTACGATATGGCTGAGTTATAGAAATTAGTGAAAGTCAAATACATCCCTAAGAAAATTAGACAACTTAATTCAAATAATACGAATAAGCATACAGAGGTTCAAGTGGACAGCATATTGTTCAAATGTGTATTTCCTCCTTCTGAGGATCTCAGCTGCCATCTTCACACGTAAACCTTGTATAGTTTTATCGCTTATCCCATCAAAGTTACCCCAAGCTAGACACTCCACAAACTTCAACAAATACACCCCACGCCTGGGTGTTTTGTGGAACGAATCTTTTGCTCCTCCTCCTGAATGCGAACTTCTTCTTACTACGGGTTCGGAGATTGGCAGGAATATGCTCATTCAAAACCGCGGGAAGCATTTCCGTTAGCGGTTTAAAATAACCTAGAATTCTCTCCTCACTTTCGGGTGTGTGCTCTCCAACGATTGGATCGTAGCAATCAATTTTCTCCTTCTTCAGATCCACGTGAAACGCCACCCAGTGATCTCGCCCGGTCTGAATACATCCGTACACGTGATCCAAATCTTGATACCACTTCAAGTTTGTCTTAAAGTAATGGGGAACCCTACCGTTTACTAGATCTTCGTAACTGCCTTCTTTAAATGTCATCATCCGAGGTTTTATCTTAAACTGTTTGTAATCGTGAACCCAATTAGCTAAGATCCAAGGGTCAAAGAAGGCAATGCGTTTGGACCAGAATGGGGTGGGATCTCGCATGGACCTTTGAATGAGGCAATTCATATACGCTTCGATATGCTACACAAATATTATAAACAACTCAGCCATAATATATAATTTCAGACGCAATCTAAACTATAACTCAGCCGTGATATTAAATATAACTCAGTCGTAATAGAAATTTTAGCCGTAATAAAGACTTACATTATCAAACACCCAACCATACTCGCTATCTGGCCACGGTCTCTCATGGATGAGTATGCTGTAGAAGTCACTCTCATGATCAGCTGATCTTACAACTTTTTTTCCTGCTAGTTCTGGTTTTTTGGGGGGAATACTGCTAATGTGTTCCATAAGTTTTTCATACAGAGACGGATCAACAGGTGCGCAAGGGTCATATATTGCTGTTGAAGGCTCAATATTCTTCCTCATGCACGTCGTTCCATTGTTGTCAATTAACGGAAAAACTGGTCCTGAAGGTTCTGAAGAATCCACCGCCGTCAATGCAAACCCTCGTGGAGATAATTGAACACTTCTCTCCCCCGAAAATCTCTTACGACGGATAATGCAATCAGATCTTGGCCTGATATCTCAGACTCCGGCAACACTTCGTTCGCATCAGCCACCTCAACGCATTCACTGTCATCTTGAATCGCCTTTTTATTGTTTACAGTCACTCTGATTCTACCCCCACGCGTTTTTTTTGTCTCTGGCACATTTTTCTTTATCAACTCAGCCTTCTCCTTCTTAGCATCGGCTTTTTGCTTCTTTAACTCAGCCTGTTTTCTTTTTTTTTCCTCACCCATCTCCTTCTTCTTCAAATAAGCCTTTGCTTTCGCTGCTTTTTTCTTAGCAGCGGCATCCTCAGCCTCATCCTTATCCTTTAACTTCAAACCCTGCCTGATCCTGGTGCCGCATCACAAGGGTGGACAATTAGCAACCTTATCATCCTTACAAGTCTTTGCAGGAGAAACGATAACAAATCAACGTTACTTGTTTTAACAGGTGTTGCATTAGCCCTATCAAAATCCCCAGCCAAAATCCTTTTCACCCCTGAAGCATTATCAACTTCCTCGGCAAAATCTTTTTCGGGTCCCAACCCCTTAGCAGGCTTAGCATGGTTTAACGCTGGACTATTGACAGACTTCTGATGTTTGTCCTGCTGCGGCGATGGCTTCTCTGAAGACCCTTCTTCGCCACAAGCGATGGAGAGGTTATCAATGTTTTCGTTACGCTTCCCAACCCCCAGAACTTTCAGACGCTCCTCCAATGTATCTTTCATGATATCCTCGAGAGTCTTATTCTGGTCAAACCCGTAGGCGTTAAACCGCGAATCAATCATTTTCCCCACAGCACTCACAATGGACTCCATAGTCGCATTGTTCAACAACTCTTTACTAGGTTCCTCGCTAGAACCCTTTCCCGTTGCACCAGCTTGACCCTCACTGGTGTTCACTTTCTTCTGCTTCTTAGTGGGTGGCTCAGCTTCTGACGAAACTCCACCCTTCGTTTCCTTCTTCTTCTCATTCCCCTTCCCCTGCGCATTCCCCTGCACTTCCCAAAAGCCTTTGACAAATGTACCAGTATGTATGTCTGTTATCAAGCGATCAACCTGTGGGTCTTGACGTTCATTCGGCCATGGAGGAAACATCTCTTGAAGTGAGTCCTTCAAAACCATTCTCCTCACACGGACCTGCAACACCATGTTATGACAGATCTCAGCCACATAAAATATCATAAGTCAGTCATCGTTAAAATTAAAATTCACTCAGCCGCCGAATAACTTGTATCTGAGGTTAAACCTTACCTCGGTATGCTTGTTGATTTCCTCAGCCAACACTTTATCAAAACTTTTACGTGTACGGCTTCCACCCCATCGCAAAAGCAGAACGTCTTCATTTGGAAGCACTCTCCCAAAACACTCACCGAAGCATGGACGGATTCGTACGCCCAAATCTGTAACGTGACAGCCATGCCGCTTATTGTGTATGTCCCTCCTTCTGGAGACAACGTTTTGAGAGAGTCAGCGAGAATTCCGTAGGCAGACCGACCCCATGGATACGACCTCATGGCTTCATCGTCGGAATACCCTTATTGCACCTTGAAAGGGTATTGTTGAATTGTGATGCAAACAATAGAGTCCCATCGCTTGAAGAAATAGCAGCCCCAACCACTTACTCTTTTGATAACTCTAAAGCGGACATAAGTCTAATGCTGTCTTGAGTTCGTCTAACTTGGGTCCCACCCCAAGCGGCACCTTCAACTCCTCCCAAAACTCTTTGTACTGATCAGGTTCAAATGCCTCTACTGGCAGTGGACCTGTGCTTAACCCGGTGATCTCACCAAATTCGAGCAAGCTGAACCTCATAGGCTCATCAACCACGAGACTCCATATCTCCTTCTTTTCTACTCGGAGCTGTCTACATAGTAGATAGTGTACTGTCCTACCAGACCACACGCTTTTGCGTTCACATAACCTAGCAACTACTCCAAGGGCAGAGTTCAGCAGTTCTCCCCACACATCAAGTCCTATTGTTTCTCTAACACTAGGCCAATCTCCTAAACAGACATTGTGATTGATAGCTTTATCTTCTAGGTTAGAGAACCCTTCGGGGTAAAGTCTTGGAGGGTAATCCGTGATCTAGCTTCAGAAATAACCATCTGAACATTATCACCCAAAAATAACAAAGACACAACAAAACAATAACTCAGCCACAAATGATAACTCAGTCAAAACATAACAATAAGACAGCCATAACATAATAATATCTCAGCCGTAACATAACATTAACCTAGTCACAGCACAGCAATAAATCAGCCACAATATTACAATAACTCAGCCATATCAAAACCCTAACTCAGTTGCAATATAACCCTAACTCAGACACAACAAAGCCCTATCACACCCGCAGTCGACTGAGCAGCAAACTCAACCAAAACTGAATATATAACATCGCGACATTTTACCGGAAAAGACGAACTCGTAGATAAGAATGCGGCAAAGACGATTTCGTACAAACGATTGGAGAAAACGATTTCGGGGAAGTAAACACAATGTCGATGAGCATTTCGGAAAATCGGAGATTACTTACGGTTCCTTCTTCGAGACGACGATGTTTATCTGATTTCTATTTTTCAAACCTGATATGTATGGTGATTCCCTTCAAGTGTAGTGAGCGTGAGGACCCCTTAGTAGCCCAAGCGCAAGCGCAGTTCCGTTGGACCTCTCACAACAAGTGCTCGAGTCATGACTTCGCCCTCTCCTTTCGTCTTACTTGGTGGGCTCCAAAGTAATAGTGCACACGGACCACGCGCTTTCAAAATTATTTAATTATTTAAGAGATAATGAGATCCCTTATTTAATTATGAGAAAAGGAACGGTTTGAGACGGTTTGATTACTCTTGGTGATGTGAATTTTGGGTTTTTTGAGGTCCCTTATTTGAGACTAATATATTATTTAATTATTTCCCTATTTAATTATTCAGAGTTTATCATTTTAATATAAAGGAAAGATAAACTTTAGAGATCATTTTATAACTTTATAGTTCAAATTTAAGAAAAATTAAAGTTTTAATATTGTATTCAGAGTTGAAGGAATGATTTTGTTCCCAAAATATTTTGTTCCCGCCTAAACTACGAAACTTTGCGAAACAACATACACTTGTCGTCTGACTTATATAATTTAGATACGTTAAAGCTGAGTTATGCATACTTTGCGGCTGAGTAATGCCATACATTAAAACAGAAACGAAACTGGTTTACAAATGATTCATGAATTAAAACTGGTTTACATTTAAAAGTAAATCAAAACTGATTTGCAAAATAAACAACTAAAAACAAACTTAAACCAAATAAAAAAAGAACTAAACTATGGGCTGCTTCAACCACACCCTCAACCATGTCCTCCATCGTCACACTTCAACCACGCCTTCAGCCTTGTTCTCCGTTGTCCTCCTCCCTCTTTTATATTTGTCAATAGCCACCTGCTTCAAAATCAATACATTAAAACAGAAACGAAACTAAATATGAGTGAAAATATACCTTTGGAGTGATCCAATCTCAGATTCTTCTTGGAGACCTTACTGGCGACTAATCTGATTGAGAGACAAAACGAATATGTGAGTAGAGATCGAGAGATATGTTAACAAGAAGAGTGAAGAAAGAACAGAGAGATTCAGAATGAACAAAGAACAAATAGATTACTGTTGACGTTTCAGATTCTCATTCAATCTGCTGAGAGAACAAAGAGAGATTATAGAGAAGAAAGAAAGAACAAAGAGACAAAGACGTGTAGAAGATTACATTTAATCAAAGGTCAAAAATTGTTATCCTTTATTTAAAAGTTCAACCAATGAGAAAGAAGGACGAAGATAGACAAAATAATGATTGTTAGCCACTAGATCAAATTCAATCAATGGTCCTAAAAAATAATAAAATTTTTCTTTTCATTTCCCTTTAATTGTTTTCAAAAATTGCTTAAATTTACAGAATTAAACATGATAATTTAAATTCAGTATATAATAAGGTTTGAGGATTAAAGGTTTGGGATATTGAGATTTGAGATTAATTTTTAAACTGTAATATGAAATTAGTTTAAAGGTTTAAAATAAAATAATTATAGTAAATGAAATTAGTTTTAAGGTATAAGTTTGAGTATAGGGTTTGAGGGTTAAAGATTTTGGCTAATGATTGAGATTAAATTTTTGAAATAGAAATAGCTTTTGATTTTATATTTAATATATGAAGTTAAATTTAAGATTTGTTGTTAAAATATTAGAGTTCAATGTTTAAGTTTAGAGTTTAGGGTTTAAAACTTAAATTTTAAATAATAAAACTATCATATTTAATGTTCAAAGATTAATTTTATAAGTTTGATAACTATATAATTCTATAGTTTAGGATTTGAGGTTTAGGTTTAAGAAAAGATTAAAGTTAGAGTCTTATAAGTAAGTATTGTATAAGTCATTGTAAGAGGACATACATATTCAAGATCAAGTTAAAGTCTCAACTTGAAAATTCAAGAAACTATACACATTCAGTTGATTTATATTCACTTGATATTGATAAGATGATTTTCAATATAACTTTTAAGTACCTGAATTCAATTTACCGATTTTAGGGTATGTTTGAGGTATGGCTGAGTTATATAAGCGATCTGACTGAGTTATCTAAACGATACGGCTGAGTTATATAAACATTTTCTGATTTTAGGGTATATTTGAGGTATGACTGAGTTATATAAACGATCTGACTGAGTTATCTAAACAACACGGCTGAGTTATATAAACATTTTCTGATTTTAGGATAGGTTTAGGGTATTACTTCTTGACAGATCAGATCAGAAAGACCAAATAAGATCTCACCAAGCTATCAAACTTCAGTTTCCAAACAAGATTCATACACAAGAAAAATATTTTAATATCACCATAATTTTGTTATTATACAGTTTTCCATGGCATTTTCATGTGCCATAACATACAGTTTTCAAACTCTCACCACCTGAATCATCAAAATTTGCAATTTATCCGAGCTCCAACGAACATAAAAACAGAACATACCAACAAAATCTAAAACTATGGTTACAAGAACAAGTTAACACATGTATATAAACACATTCATGTATGTAATTAATTTCAGTCCTGCGTACCACCATATATTCTCTCCTCTGCTCACGACCAGCAGCTCTGCCCAAGAACAAAAAAAAAACAGATTCAAAACAGATAGAGAGGCAAATAGAGAAGTGACCGTGTTGGTGGTGAAAGACTGCGACGGAATTGAAGGGAGTGCGACGGGATCGACGAGCCTCTTCCCATGCCTTCTCCGACACATCCCATGTATTTTCCTCTCTCGACCATCTCTCTCTCTCTCTCTCGTCTCAAGAATGAGATCTGTTCATATCTCATAAAATAATTAAAAGAGACAACCCTAAAAACAAAGAGAAAAACAAATGAAAAAAAAATCTCAAAAAAGAAGTTGTTAATTAGTGATGTGAATTTTATTAATTATATTTTAATTACTGATGTGGATAATTAATTTATGATGTGGTTTTGATGTTTAAAAATAATTTCAATTAAAAAAACTAACCAAAGGTCTTTATTGTCATTTACTAAGGAGACTATAACATTCTAGTAATTTTGAAAAGATGTATAACACTCTAGTAATAAACCAACTTTTCTATAACATTCTAGTAATTTTCCCTTAAAAAAATTTACTCCGTGCAATTGGGTGGGTTATCAACTAGTGTTGTAGTTAAACATAAATCTTCATAAAACTGGTAGAATTACCGGCTGTATAAATGGTTATGTAATATTATTTATAGTTTATAATAGAACTAGATGATAACCCACGCGCATGCGCGGGTGAGTTTTTTATACTAATGTTTGTTCGGTAAAATAGGTTTAACATTTTGCAACACTGTAATGTTTATCGATTGTAAAATGACGAATATAAATTTTGATCCCTTGAATGTATCGTTGTTGAAGAGTTAACTTTATTACAGCTCATTTTAATTATTTAAAAGACTTCTTATGCACAATAAAAAAGAATTAATTTTTGCAACTGACACAAATTATCAAACCAGATAGGCAACATCGACTGTAAAATAACAAAAGAGGGTTAGGTTTTCTGCTATCGGTTTGTTTATTATTGGGCAAAGGATCTATTTCCCCATGAGAACTATCATATAGCATCAGATCCCTACCGAACTATGACCTCGTGCTATTTTTCCCCAAGTTTAAAGTTGTAAACTTATTTCCCCCCCCGACTTCTTAGTTGTAAATATATTTCTCTCCAAATTAATACTTCAAAACTTAGAAACCCATAGACAATGGTTTAAATCGGTTTATTAATTAACCAATCAGTTTTAAACCAGCTAAGCCAATCAAAACTCAAAAAAAAAATAAAAAATTTACATCAAAACAATAAATAATCAAAAATATTTAGTCAATCAATAAATTAATTTCCCAGAACAAAAAAAAAATTAACATCCTCTTTGATCTCAATTATCTTACGAAACCATATAATTTGATCTCTCTCTCTCTCTCTCTCTCTCTCTCTCTCTCTCTCTCTCTCTCTCTCTCTCTTATCTCTTTAAAATAAAAATAAATAAAAAAATAATAGTAGTTGCAAGAAACAATGATTTTTTTAAAAATATGTTTAATGTAATCAGAAAAACTAAACCCTAAACCCAAAACCTTGGATAAATCCTAATTCTTTGATTTTTTTAATATTTTTAACAATCAGCAAAACACTAAACCCTAAACCCAAAACCTAAGCCCTAAACCCTTGGATAAATCCTTGATCTTTGATTTTTATTTTTATTTTTAAATATTTTCAATACAAAAATACTAAACACTAAACCCTAAATCCTAACTCCTAAACCCTTGGATAAACCCTAAACCCTTGGATTTAAATTCAAAGATTTAGGATTTATGACTTATCCAAGGGTTTAGGGTTATGATTATGGTTTAGGATTTCGGATTTAGGGTTTAGGGGTTTGTTGACTGTTAAAAATAATTTTTTAAATCATTTTTTTTTGCAACTACTATTTTTTATTTATTTTTATTTTAAAACATAATATCGTTTGACAATATTTTGTTTTTTTTTTAAAAGTGAAATCCTATTGGTTGGTGAACCCAAGAATAAGTTGTTTAATTTTATTTATTAAATAAAATTAAACAAAAAGAGAGAGGATACAAAAATTGTTATAAAACATATATGATTCATAATCATTAATTGTCATATATATATTAATCATATTAGGTAATTTCGTAGCTTTTATTTAAGGAAAGAATTTATTTAAGGTAATCCGTAGCTTTTAGTTTTATAGTTAGTTTAATAAAAACTGTAGTATAAATTTATGTGGACCAATTTATTTTCTAAGGATTCTAAGAATTATCTTAACGATGACACATGACTACGAAAATATGTTGTAATGCTTCACGATTAATACATGAGATCTTAAGTTATTAACCAACGTTAAAAAAATGTTTATTATTATTTTGTTGGTACCATTCGGTTTAGTTATGTTCTTTCGGTTTAAATCAAAGCAATAAAGAATACATTAGGACTGGCGAAAATGAGCAGCAATTCGGGCCGGCCCATTAAACACATAATCATTCGCAACACAAGCGGAAACCCTAATTCATTCTAGGGCTTCTTTGTTCCCTCCTTTAAAAACGCGGCCGCAACTTTAGAAATCTCCTCCCTGAGCCTAAAACAGAGCTTGAGAGAGAGAGAGATAGAGAGTTGAGCAAGAAAGTCAGGAGAAGATGAAGACGATCCTTTCTTCCGAGACTATGGACATCCCCGAAGGCGTTAACATCAAGGTTCACGCTAAGGTGATCGAAGTTGAAGGACCTCGCGGCAAACTCGTCCGTGACTTCAAGCATCTCAACCTCGATTTCCAGCTCATCAAGGACGCCGAGAGTGGGAAGCGGAAGCTTAAGATCGACTCATGGTTCGGATCTCGCAAATCAAGTGCATCCATCAGAACCGCTCTTAGCCACGTCGATAACCTCATCACCGGTGTGACCAGAGGTTTCAGGTACAAGATGAGGTTTGTGTATGCTCATTTTCCCATCAACGCTTCCATCGGCGGTGACAGCAAGTCCATTGAGATCCGTAACTTCCTTGGCGAGAAGAAGGTTTGTTCTGTCTTGTTAATCTGATTTAGCTTTGATGATTTATTTATTTTCTTACATAGAAATGTGTTCATTGGAACAAATAGGTGAGGAAGGTAGAGATGTTGGATGGTGTAACCATTGTTCGGTCTGAGAAAGTTAAGGATGAGATTGTTCTTGACGGAAATGACATCGAGCTTGTCTCAAGGTCATGCGCTCTTATCAACCAGGTAAACTCTCTAACGACAACATTTCAAATTGATGTTTGATTATAGTTTATCTATTTTTGTTGATAGATGAAATTCAGTGTATCATTTTGTATAGTAAGAGTTGCCTTGATTTATTTTCTGCTCGACCATATAGATATTGATCTGAGTTTCTCATACGCATTTACATTATTACGTTGGAAAAAAACTTTGAGCTAGCTTGGCCGAGTTTGCATATTATGCGTTCTTTCTCTGGTGTTTATAAGTTCTCTTTGTTGTTTTTTGAATTTGGTTTCACATTTTGGGCGTCGATTTCCACTACAATAGTACTTTGGTCTAGTATGCATATTTTTTTTTTCCCCTTCCCATTTAGACTGAACCTTACATGAGAATTTTGGTGGATGTTTGCTTTGGGATTTACATTATGCATAGTGAAACCATTTTTGATTAGCCTTACACTGATGGATTTTACACACAAGTGTAAGGGGCTTTTTGTAATCACAATTGGTTTGTATGTAATGTGCAGAAATGTCACGTGAAGAAGAAGGATATCAGGAAGTTCCTTGACGGTATCTATGTTAGCGAGAAGAGCAAGATCGTTGAAGAGGAATAGACAAAAATGTCTCGTTCGTCTTTTGAATGTTTAGTTTGTTTTTCACAGACCAAAATCTCACCGGTGTTGCAAAACTCGGTTTATCCCTTGTTGTCTTTTTGTTCGAGATTTTTATTTACTTTTGCAGAAGTTTTGGAGACACATTTTGCTAGTCTTATTTACTCATTTCACTCTAGTGAATCGTCTTAGTTCTGTTTAACTTCAACTTATATCGTACATATTCGATCACCATTATTACTGCCTGTTCTAATTTATCGATATAAAGTAGACATTCCTGTTTTAAAATGCCTTGATCGATTACACCGCGGTTAAGCGCTTGTCGGGATGTGGCCGTGACAGAATTGTTACGTAATTATCATTTTTTCTTCATTTAATAAAGATAAATGACATAAACGTACTTCGTATTTCGAACCCTTCACCAAAAGTGGAAAAGTTGGCCTTAGACCACTAGACTACAATGTTGACATTCTTTCACCAAAACAGTACCGGTAGAGAGAAGATAGAGAGAGGGGGTGTATTCCGAATCATTGCTATTCAAGTATTCCGAATAAATAACAGTACCGGTAGAGAAAACATTTGATTACAACAGAAAAACAAGTAAAACAATAAATCATTGCTATTCAAGTATTCCGAATAAATAAGACAAGAAGCTACACGTAACTTTTAACATTTTAATAAATTCTTTTAATAGTTCTCTATAAAATGTTTTAAATTATTATACAAATTAAAACAAAAATATCCTATAAAATATCATATAAAAAGAAATAGGAATTATATATTTTATATATGTAAAAATTATCAATAACTTATCTTTGATTAATCTCCGTATAATTACCGAGTAATTAATTTAGCGTTAAGTTCGGATCAGCCGCGCTCGTTACGGCTAGCATAGTTTTTAACATTGCACTTATACAATTACTCCTATACTATTTTGAAATATTTCTGTATAGTACATTTGCACTATCTACACAAGCTTTATCTCATATTTAGCTAACTACACAAAACTACTATTAAGAACGGTTTGATTTTTCTAATATACCATAGTGCCCCTATTGATCTAATGTTTACAAATTATGTACCATATATCTCTTACTAAGATTTGTGTCGCTGGCAACCCTTATTTTGTCAGAAATAGTAATTAAGCAGATACATATACTCAGACATGTATATTTCAAAACTCAAACTTTGATACTCGTTATTCTCTCCCCCATCTTTCTTCTATCATTAAGCATATATACATATACTCAAAAGAAGATCAATTAATCTGATATTGTTTTAAATCTGCATCCACTTTAACTCGTCATTCAAATTATTTTGATTAGCTCTTCCTACAATTTTTCTGGATTTAATTTTTTCTACTATGAAATTTTTGTTTTATCTTACTTCCAAAAGTAATTCTTGGTATATAGATTTCAAAAAGTAATATGTTCTTATTCTGGATACGATTTTTGTGGATCAGTTATCGATACAACCATGGTGCAGTCTAAAACGTTCCCAGCCACTCAAGTTAATTTCTCAAATGGACTCAAATATCTCAAAACACAGATTATTTTGTCTATTCCGGGATTTGTTTTGTTTCTTTTAAATGATATTCCTGGATTTGTTTTCAAAGTTATATCTGATGTACACAAATTTTTGTATCAACGTTTATATTTAGCTTTATATACATTGGATACGAAAATTTATTAGATTAGGCTGTTACCACACATTGGATACGAAAACTTATTAGATTAGTTGGTTACAATACATCGGGTACTAAAACTTATTAGGTTAACAGGTTACGATACATCAGATACGAAAACATATTAGATTAGCCAGTTATTTTGATAAATATCTGACATCTAAATGTAGTTATGAACCTCTATTGTTTAGACCTTGTTGTTAATTGGAAACAATTTACATAACCTTAGGGTATGTCGTAGTTTTCTAAATTGTATTACCATATATCTGATTTAATTTACAGACATTTATTTTACTTATGATTTTCCGTATTATAATGTGTGAAATGGTCCAACTTATTGTTCCTTTATCAATATGCAATCACAGTATTAATCATCTTCCTCTTGTAAATGGACTTTAAAACATCTGCTACCATCAAGATTTAACCATACAAAAAGATTGTTATTATGACGGTTTTCCTTCATTAACTACATGCACTAATCTTTGAGCTTTAGTCTTAGACGGCTAACCTATCTTATTAATTGCCAATATTATTCTTAGCTAATCTCCACTAAGTATACTGCTAATATATTTGTCAGGGTAACTAGATAATATAAATTTTAGATGTAATATGTCATTTGTAACCGGTCTATCAAATAACAGAAATATCTTTTTACAAAAAGTCTAGATGTACAAACAATTCAAACATTTACTTGTATTTTTGAATTAGTCGTTTAGTTTATCGTTAGGCAGTTAACTTATTTGATAACATATAATATTTAATCACACACACACACACACATATATATATTGAATTAATTTTTGAGTTTCCTTGTTAGACCATTAACTTATCTTACTGATAGCTAACATTTTTCTTAGCTGATCTTTGAAGGTTTTATCGGTTAACAAAAATATTTTCAAGTGTTTCTATTTAATTTTTTTTTTGAAGTAATATTATGTTTAATAAGATTAAAAAAAATTTATTCGGCTACATGCCAAAAATTTGTTATAATATATCTATATAATATTTACACAAAACTACTTATACTATCTCCCATACATAACTAAAGATTTCCAAAATATCTCACTTAATGATTAATTGATCACCAACAAAGTTAGTAAATATATGATGTATAAATCGTATGCAATATATGTAATTACTTACATATATATAAACATTATTCTTATATATGACATGTCTAATATACAACCTAAACTTTAAGTTAAAACAACTAACTAACAAAAGGTAATAATATGTCTATATAACACGACATATGTTGTATCAATATATTTAGAATGCATTATGTATGTATCGATTGGTAAATGTTCACTGGATTTTGCATTTGATGTGCTAAAATATGTTCATATTTTGTGTGGCTGTCATTGTCTCCAAACAACTAAGTATTTACATATATTAGACAAGGCTATATATAGAATAAATCATCTAACACATCGTTTATAGGCTTTAACAAATCATCTAAGGAGACAAACATAATTTTGTTTATCCTTTGACTTCAGAAATCACACAAAAACATTTTTGTGCATTTACCTAATTTCCATGTTTCTTTTGTATTTCTAGCCAATTCACTCTTCTTTATATTACTTTAAAATATTAATTATTATCACTAATTTTAGTTATTATATTTTACCCTACATAATTTTCTAACAAAAATTGATCAACATATATGATTTATTGAGCGCTATATACATATCGCTCTTTCATAATTAATCCATGTTTTCATCTTCAAAATCATAAACGCTATATGCATAAAATATTCCTTCCACTTCTATCATCACCACAATAAAAATTGTCATTATTAATTGTTTTGCGTTCTGTTCTGGGATTATAATTAAGCATGCAACAGTATAACATGAGGGCTACATCTAGGGGTGTCAAAATGGGTAAACCAAACCAAACCAATCCAAACCCAAATGGATTGAACAGTTTATGGATCATGAGTTAATCCAACCCATTAGCTAAATGGTTTGGATTAAACCACAACCCATATAAATTAATGAGTTAGTGGTTTTAATGGGTTGACCCATTAAAAATGCTATTAATAAACATATTTTAGATATATTTCTTATATCACAATAAAATTGCCATATGACTTACTAACATTTAATAACAAAAAATACTAATCAGAAATTAACAACTTATATAGTATAACTCATCAAAATATTTGAGCACAATATATTTAATATAATAATTTAAACTCCAAAAATATGTTATATTTCTGACACACTCAAGAAGAAATACTACTCAGACTCAACAAAATATAAAATGACTTGGGCATTTTACGAAAAAGGTGAGTAAATCTTGTCCTCTGCTGTTTTTGTCCTTACATTCTTGTGGAAATCCTCCTGTGAAATATTCAAGAAACAGAGTTCAAGCAAGCTGCAATCTTCAAGCCTCGAGAATGCTTAATTAGAACCTACTAGTAATCAATGCCAAGAATCTATTTCTCACACTCATCAACAAAACACTAAGCAAAAGGAACCACAACCAAGAACTTATCTATTGAAAACAAAAAAGGCAACATGTTAGAGTGAACTTACAAGTTTTTTGCTTCTGTACGCGACAAGTCTGTGGCCGGATTAAGTTACTGCGGAGAAATAAATTCAAAGACATCAGAAAAGAAAGAACCAGAGCCATTAAATTCTCTACTAAATTCATGTAAGTTTCATGGGCAAAACAGAAAGACAAACCTTGGAGTAAGGAACAATGTGGACAACCTTGGATGATATGATGTGATGATTTGAGCCAGGAACGAGCTCTGTGCCAGGAACCTTTCAGGATCTCTTCCTTTAATCTTCTCTGCTTTCTCCCATCATTTGTTTCACACTGTAAGGGATCCAAAATTGAAGAACCATATGACGTGATGTGATGATTTTGAATCCAAAATCATCAACAGATTTAGAAACTCAAACCCATAACTCAGATTCCTAAATCTATGCACAGATTTCGACAAACCCAGAACCTATATATCGAAAACTATAAGTAAACCCAGAAAAATTTACTTCAGAATCGATTCCAAATCAGTGACCCATAAGATCAAATTGAAGAAAACAGAGTTTTGACTCACAAGGAAGATGATTTGTTGTGTTGTTGCGATCAATGATTCAAAAGGGATGATCGATGTTGTGATCGATGATAATGTCGTGAGATCGAGAAAGAGAGATAAGTTTCGCGAGAAAAAAAAAAGATGACGAAGATATGATAAGCATGCGACAAAAAATTGGGTTGGATTGGGTAACCCATGAACTCATTTTGATCCAAACCAATATTGATCCAACTCACTAAATCCACTAACCCATAAAAACCATTTATCCATTAACACCCTAATTATTAACCCATTAGAATTATGGATTGGTTTGGTTTGGGTCAATCCACTAGCTTCTATCCATTTTGACACCCGTAGCCTACATCCTATTATTACATGATATCTAGGGATGTTAACTCCAGGATTAGGAATTTATCTTGTTTTGCTGAGTATAAATCCAGCTCTATTTTAATGTTATTCTTATTTTAGTCATAAAATTTATATATAAATAGGTTGGTACAAGAGTTACCCCATTTAATTATCATGCAAATCAACAACTATTTTTATATCTATTTTAACCAAAGTAAACATGTTTAAATCATTAACTTTACCCAAAATACACAGTTTACACAAACAACCCATAAATGAAAAAAAATATCTTTAAATTACAATTTTGTCTTCAAGTTCTAAGCATGAGCTTAAAACAACTCACGATATGACCACAGTTAATTACTCGTGGCTCTCCTCCAAGCTCCGCTCTGCACTAACACAGTAATATATGATCATGAAGTGGAATATCAAGTATCATAACTGAAACATGGTAATAGAGACCACAACTCAGTATGATAACTCCACAAATCTAAGCAACTTCAGAGCTAAAGCAGTTCACAAGAACTTAATCAATCGTAATATATGATCATGAAGTGGAATATCAAGTATCATAACTGAAACATGGTAATAGAGACCACAACTCAGTATGATAACTCCACAAATCTAAGCAACTTCAGAGCTAAAGCAGTTCACAAGAACTTAATCAATCATAATACATTCATGAGCATCATATGAGCAGTTAACAAAAAACTAAAGCCCAAGAACATCATACAAGCATCATAAACCCAAAATAGAGAACTACTCAGGTTACAAAACACACCCAAGTGAACAAAACTGAAATTTAGCAACTCTGAAACCACAATCTCTACTCAATCCATTATGTTGTCGCACTACAACAACTTGAAATCGAGAAACAGAGTATAAAACCAGTATGAGCATCATTCATACTATATCATACAAGCATCAAGCATCATATTTCATGAGAACTGAAACCCAAAACATAGTCTATAATCAAAATCACATCATTACCACATATCATAAGCGTGAATCTTCCATTCCTAAGCTATTTGCTTTCTTATTAGCATCTTCGTCAGAAGTTTGTCCAACGAATGTATTCCGTTGGAAATATTCATCAGGAATTCATAGGGAAAATTTCCTACGGATTTCTAACAAACAATTCCTGATGGAAATAGTTGGTTGCAAATTTTAAAAAATTAACCAAAAAAGTAAAGATTTCAATTTTAAAATTAAATAGAATAGAAATTTTGAAATAAAATATACAAAATATAAATAATTTACTAAAATAAATTATTAAAATATTATTATATATCTCTAATCAAACAAATTAAACGAACAAATCCTAAATTAACAAATTCTGACCTAACAAATATATGTAATTTAAAATATAAATATTTTAAACACGTTGTTAATAAGAAAAATAAATAATTCTTAAGAAATTTAATATATGAACACTGAAAACAAATACTAAGCCTAAAACTAGCAAGATCAAACGCAAACAACAAAACCATTCAGTCTTAATTCTAACTTGAAAATCACTAAAACTAATTTCCAAATCATTTAAACCAACGGCCAACAAAGTTCTAATTCAACGGTCTTTACTAAAGTGAAAATTCAGGGATAGAGAGAAATTCAGATTTGGGAGAATATGGTAAGAAAGAGAGAGAGAGAGAGAGAGAGAGAGAGAGAGAGAGAGAGAGAGAGAGAGAGAGAGAGAGAGAGAGAGAGAGAGAGAGAGAGAGAGAGAGAGAGAGAGAGAGATAATTTTGAGTAATTATTTATTAAAATCTTACTTTGGAAAAAATATGTTGGAAATTCCCATTTCACGTGGTAATTAAAACTTTTGGTGGTCTATTTTCCCGGGTCTATTTTCCTGGATCTTTTTCTTGTTTCCGATAGATCCAACTGATTTCCAACGAATTCCTAAGGTTTCTGATTAAAAAAATCAACAAAAAAACTATCGCGAATATCCGATTACGTTATACCATTGGTATACAAATCTTTATTATCATCACATAGTATCAAAAACACCTAACACAATTTCAAGAAAATTATCGACAAATTATCGTCATCATTTGAATAAGTGTACATAATATTACCTTGAAATTTATGATTTAAGTGATATTATTATTTTTAATATTGAATTTCTAATATGCTTAAACTTGTTTTTACACTTACATATATCCCAATAATCATTTTGAAATCGTTAACTCATAATATTATATTTTCAAGATACTGAATTGGTATTTGTCGGGAATTCTAGATGGAAATCCCGTGTTTTCTTGCAATGTCTCCTTTAGCAATCTGGCCACTGCACAAAAAGATAGATTCATGGTAGAAAACGTATCTCAACAAGTTTAATATTTCACTAATTCACTCCTGGCCCTTTTTATTGATAATATGATAAGAGATAGATTGGAAGAATTGTATTTACTCTCATAAGTCTTAACTCTATGTTACACAGGTTTATATACTACTATGTTTTCCTAAACTACTAGGGTCGGACCCGCCCTACGGGCGGGTAAGTAAATGAATAAAAGATAAATATATTCTAAATTTTGATGATATTTTTAGTTTTTATTTTAATTATAATTTTTACTACAAATTACTATTTCTTTTAATAGAAATTATATTTGTTACTATATTACAACAATTCATTTAAAATGTAACTATTTTATTTTATTCACAATATTTTCTTTATTCTCAGTTTCTACGATTTGCTAGTTTCTTGTATTTTCTTAATTTAAATATACAGAGATAGTCTATGTTTATTTTAATTAATTTAACTATACTTTTATTACTCTCTCGTTATCTATATTTTCTAGTTAATGTTAATATCCAATATTTTAGTATTGTGGGTTTACAAAATAATGGAAACAACATTTTTGTCTATTTGGTGGTTTAAATGAGACAAATACGTATGTGATTTGATTGTATTTTGATTTTTTAAATATTTAAACGTGTTTAATTTGTTTATATAATTTTTTACTAAGAATACAATCTTATTTTATGTATAAATTTATATTGAAAAACGAAACCAAAAATCAGAGTAGACTTATTTTCTTAATTTATTTGAATCAAGCTAAGTGATTAAATATAACATTTAAAAATAATTTAAATCATTTTATGATGGGATTAATAAGGGTGATAAGATATATATAGCTTCTGAAAGATTTGATCACATCTCCTAATCTCATGTGTTAAACATTTTTACTTTTTTGACAAATAGCTAATTTATTTATCATTTAATTAGAAAAAGTTATCGATTAGGAAATTTGTGATGTCATTATTTTAAAAAAATTTTGTGTATCTCCTTGCACTAATTAACTTTTATATGTAATGGCATAAAGAGCATTATTTGTTCGTATCGCTTATCAAAAATCGAAGCTAATTTTTTGATAATAACAAAAACAACAGCTATGATTTCTCTCTATTTTGCCATTTAATCAATATTTTTCCATCTGCATGCTTCTGTAGCTCTCTGGATTTTCTGTAACAGTGTAACTTCCAATTACTCTCTAATCATAGATCTAAAATCTTAACTCACTCATTCAGCTTCTCTACTTCCACACCTCTCACTCGAAAACAATGAAGATTATCTCTCTTTCTTTAACAACTAACCTTTTTTCTTTCTTTTTTTCTCTTCAAGCTTCACCATCTCTGTTTTAGTAGAGAGAAATATATCATCTGATGAGATTTCATTTACGGATAGAGTCTTGAAGCTGTGTGCCCATTTCCAAACTTGCAATCGCTGACTCTCTCTCAAGTCTTGCATTTGATCTTGCTCACGTTCCTGAAACGCTAAACTAATGTTTGATATGCACCTTGACTTCCTTGTCTCTAACATTTTCTACAAAGTTCTCATCAACATAAAAGTATCCTCCATCTTTCCCTCTGTCCTAACATAAAGCTTCTCTGTCCTAACTTAAAGCTTCAATCTGGTCCTCATCATTATACAATGAGATAATTGCATTAGCATGACCCCAGTCAGGAATAAATCCAGTTGTCCGAAGAGACATTACTTGCTTCAAGGAACAGTCACATAACCAAAGGTTAAAAAAATTGCAAAATTCTTACCTCATAAGTCTTCTCAAAATCGTAGATATTATCTTTATCGTCAATAGAGAGCTCAGTTCTAGTCTGATTGCAAATCCATGAACGCTCCAACGCACGGGCTTGGCGGTGAGCTACATGATCTTCAGCTAATTGTACATTGTTGTATTTCTTCATAGATTGATATGCAGACTTCTTTTCACATAAGCAACTCCCGCCAAGCCCTTTACCATAACACAAACGCCGGTAACTAACAGATAAACCAGAGTGACAAAAAAAGAAAACAGAAGTTAAGATGTTGTTTCCGTACAAATCCAGTCTGGTGAATTCGTCTCACTGTGAAATTATTAAAAATGGTTTTGACGGTGATGAATCTGCGGTAAGGAATGATCAAGAACCCATAAAATACGACAACAGCGATTAGGATGAACACGTCGTTTGCTGTTTGCAGCCGATCGAGATCCGTCGAAGCTAGCTGGTGTTCTTGAAAACAAATAATGTAAGTTGTAGCATATCCATGTCATACACATCTAAATATGACTCTCCAAATAAACATAACGCAAAATAGACAACAACGATCCATGAAAAATTATTTAGAAGGTGATAAAGCAAATCCACTGAATATAATTTTCCAGTCACTATTTACAGTTATAGAACTGTCCACGGAACTGGAAAAGAGTCTGCAACCTCCAACATATAAAGAAACAACTCTAAAGGTGTGGTCCGTAAGTGATGCAGCTAGATGAAAACGTTGTGGCAGTATTGTATCTCCAAGCCAAAGTAAGGTCATCCTGCACATAGAGAATGATATATCCCTATAAGAACTTGTTACTTACCTAAAACCCAATGTACCTGTAAGATTCTATAACACAGATGTGTTTCCCAATCAAGAAGATAACCTATGATAATATATAAGTAGAAAAACAAAGATGAAGGATACGCATCACGCTAAAGCATAATTCTACTCAGTTTAAGAAATATATTATACAGTGAGTTAAACAAATTTATGTACTCATATTCCCGTGAAAATTAGCAAGTTTTAGTTCATCATTCATACAGATTTTGTGAAGAGGATGTTTACCAGATTGGAAAGAAGAAGGTTCTCTCATTTTGATTTGGAGATTGAATAATCATAATTTAGAGATAAGAGTCTTCTTTCAAAATCTTCTCAATTTTCCATCTCTACAATCTTCTATGCGTTTCTCTGAGTGATGCTCGCGCATGGGATCAAGCTCTGATAAAATAAGTATTAGAATCCGGTTAATATACTACTCAAGAGATAGAGGCTAGAGTAAAAGGTTCTACCTTGAGATGATCAGGGGCGTTGCAGGGAGTTAGCCGTTGAAAGAATTAGCTGAAGTGGCTTACGAATTTCATCTCTGATAAGGAATACCCCCAACATAATCTTTTGTTTTACTGAGACAAAACAGTTTGAAGGATATCATCAATTTACATGACTGAAACATAAACACACAATATCAGAGCTTAAAGAAACTTACATGTCCGTATTCAACTACTTTGAAATTCACAATATTGTATCTCTTCCTCTTCTTTGTATTCTTGTTCCACTTCAGGGTTCGTCTGTGAATGTATCGGCCTTTCTTTGTTTCTCTCTCTTTGGCAATCGGGTTAGTGGCTGGCTGAATCAAAGAAACCTTTTTAGCTAGGTTTGGGTCAAAGTCTTGATCGATCTTCTGTTTCAACTCAGAGAAGAACATGAACAGAGTGAATTATTATACCATAAGAGAGATGAGTAGAAGAGAGATGAAGAGATCGTGATTTCAAGAAGAGAAATACTGATTTATTTATAACCGATATCACAGATCTCGCCGACGCAAACAACGCATTGAAGAACTCTTAGTGGGCGTCTGAATTAATGGAATTAAACATGTAAAGACCATAACATAATCCGTTTCTGAAATCGTGAGGAAGCTCGATCGTCCGTCGCCGCCGAAGGAAGAGCAGCGAAGAACACATATTTTCACGTATACAGATTAATGGTTGACTGGGCCGAAATAAAGTCTGAACTTTAGCCCAACAGACACCAAACTTTCAAAAACCCAGATAAAATACAATGAAGAAGCGTTGAATTTTGTGTTTAATGACACGGACACGTGTCGACTCAGCAGTACCCGAATTTATGACGTGGCAGACGACGTGGAAGGCTCAGGAAGGAGGAAACTGTGTTTTATATATATAGATGATAGATATAAATATATGAAAATCTAAATAATAAATACATAATATATTTATATCATAATTATGATATACTCTAATATCTTCAAGATCCTTTTATACTTTTCACATCAATTACATTGTTGGTCTCGCCACTGCTCCATATAACGCAGGTATTTGTCTCTTCCGATCTCAAGCAGATCTCTGGTTAAGCTTCTGACAAGCACATAGACGTTTGTATATCTGTTGGAACTCGTTTTTAACAAAGTGGTGTGGACCATTTTCCGATAGTTTTTTCGACGGAGACGTCTGTCGGAAAGACCGGACTTTGGGCACGATGAAATCGTCACCGTAAGCATTATGAGATAATGTATTCGTTTGTTAAAATTGGAATTGTTTTGATGAGAAATAAGTCTAAAATGGGTGCTTGTAAAGCTTAAAATATACACTCGCATAATGTCCTATATTGGAATATAAAGTGGAGAAAGAGATATCTGAACCGAATATAAATTTCCGGTTTTGGAATTTGACAAATGGACTTGTGGTTAAAAAATAAGAAAATAAACCAAATTCATTTGTTTAAATTAGTGAGTCAATATTATCTTTCTCATTAATGGAGTCGTGGAATGATTTGTGTAACATATATATTAATGATGATTTTGAAGTGTGAAATAATTTTCATTACTCCTCCACTTTATGGTGAAAAAGAGACGTTGGGTTTGGTGTGTATAAGACTAAGTCTTTCTCTTCTTTCTTGGATTCATTCGAGCAGACACAAAACAGTTCTTCATATTATTATTTTCCTTTTTCTATTTTTGATTTTCTTTTGAGTCTGGGAGTATACACAAAACTAGTTTCGCCAGGTTTCTGATAGAGTGACGCAGATCAGAAGTTTTTTTGCAATTGTATCATAGGACTCATTACGTTATCAAAACGTTGCACTACGAAACGTATTTTGAGTTAAGGAAAGAAATAATATCTCGACTCTGCAGTTGTATCATCATTTTCTTATTTTTTGGTATAATCTTATCATTTTTTATTTTTTACAATATTCAGTTCAACGTAATTTATATAATATCCACATGGGTTAGATAGGTGAAGAAGAGAGAATAGAAAAAAAAAAGAGAATAGAGTTAAGGTTATCTGCGGCCTCTTAGTTTTTATTTTTGGGAGAGAGAGAGATTTATGAGAGATTTATTTCTACTTAATTAAATCTCCAAAATTGATTTTTATATCATAGAAGAATAAGTTCTGTATCGAATTAATAATTCTCTAGTACACTTTTACACAAACTTAAAAACCGAAGAAATTAAAGGGTTTTTGATTGATTGACAAGAAAAGCAAAGAAAAATCTCTATAATATTATTTGAGAAGTCAGTTTTCTACGTGTCGCACTCACGTTAACTCTCACAGTGGTTGATTACGATGATACCCTTAATGAATTAAAATATTATATTTAAACACTATTATTGATTTTTATTCAAATTTCTTTTAATATTTTCCAAATAACATATATAATAAAAGGAAATATTATAAAGTTTATAAATTGAATTTAAAACAAAAATATATGTATAAATAATATGATTTCATTAAAAAGGAAAGTTCACAAAATAGTAATATTCCATTTTAAAATATTTTTAAATAACATAAAATATACTAATATATTTTCTTTATATTTATATTTTCACAGATAATCTTGATATTAGAAAATAAATATTATTTATTTTAAAACATAATTTTAAACAGTACAACAATATATATTTTCACAGTAATAGAAATATTTTTAATATATTTATCTATTTTTAGATAATTACATAAAATAATTAAGTAACATAAAATGATATATGTTTTATTGACTAAAATATTTTATAATTAGTATTATTGAAATGTTATTTGTATTTTCTTATATTTATTTGACCATAATATCTTTCAATTACAGCAAAAATATCTATAAATTGTTTTACTTATATAATAAGATTTCTCAAATAAAATCACAATTTTACTGCTTATTATTAAAAGATATTAAAACGAAAAATAAATTTTAACAATAAACATCTTTTGATTAAATAACAAAATATTTTAAAATCACACTATACACTTTAATGAGGTAGATATATTATATTTTGCATTATTAAAATTATATGTTTTCTTAATATTAAATTTGCTTTTAAATTTTATGTTTTTATGTTTGTGGAACTTAATATAACCATAACCAAAAGACATAAAATCTAAAATTATTTATAATTTATAAAAATATTTTAGTTATTGTAAATATTGATATGTGTTCATGAGCTTCCAAAACGTATCAATTACTTAATATGTAACTTTCTATATATATCAACATTTAATTTGATATATATATATATATATATATTATGAAAATACAGGCACATTTAAACGATAAATAAAATTAATTTGACTTGAATTAATTATTATAAAAATAATTATACCTCAGTTTGAATTTGAAAGAATATATGTAACTTAAGATACTCACAACATGAGTGACTCGACTAATCCAATTTATATCTAAAATTATAGATTTAACTATAATTAGAAAATATAATTTTATAATAATAATAATAATTTATTTTATAAATATAAATTATAAGATTACTCAAAACACCTTAACAAATGAAAAGAAAATACTAAACAACTATTTTAATTTAGTCTTTTTTAAAATTTATATATATGCATGAGATTGCAGAATATTATCGTTATATTAATTTATGTAATTTGGAACCAAACACTTTAGTTTTTTTTCATTCTAAGAACAATATATCTTAAGTTATAAATAATCTTCTTAAAATATATTTACATATCTAAGACAAAAACCAACCTAATGCAAATAAGAAAATTAATCAAAATTTTAAAATATTCTGAATAAAAAATTTGATAATTGAATTCAGATTAATAGATGCAACATAATATATTCAAATGATAACTAAATCGATTGTAAAAACAACAAAATCTACTAGATATAACATATCTAAAATTATGTGTCTAATTAAAGTAATATAAATTATGCATAAAACTATAAATTAATTTAAAATTAAAAATAAATAGCAATCAATTATTATAATATATTTACTTATAAATATTTATACCTGTGCATGAGCACGGGAAAATCACCTAGTAGAAAAAAAAAAGGAAAGCAAGAAAAATTATGAGAGGGGCCACGAAGCACTAATGGTGTTTACATACTACACATTTCTTCTCTTCCTTTTTCTCTATCCTTTTAGTCTTTTAGATTCCTTCACTAGACAAACTTTTCACTCCTTCCCTCCATCATAGCGATTGTGATCTCTGCGTTCGCCACCGTAAGTTTCTTTTCTCTTCTTCTTCTTCCTTTCTTCAATTACTTTAGTCTTGTCTTTGCTATCTGTTTTAACTTGATGATCACTCTTTTCTAGCCGATGACCATTTGCTTTGGAACTGATCTACTTTTTTTTTTGCTTTCCCTTCGATCATGCATACCAAACAAACAATATTCGATTTTCATGTCTTTCAACTCCGTGATGTTAACATCTCTCCTTCAGAATCTGATCCTCTTTCTCTGCTTTAGGTTTTGTAATCAAGTATTATGGCAGAAGCTGAGGAGATTCAACCACTTGTTGTCGACAACGGAACCGGCATGGTCAAGGTGATCTCCTTTTCTCTTCTTCCTAGTTTCGTTTCAAATATTTTTTTTATTTTCTCATGACTTTTTTTTTCTCATGACTTGTTGATCATGTCTAATCTTTGATAGGCTGGTTTTGCCGGTGACGATGCTCCGAGAGCAATCTTCCCTAGCATCATAGGTCGTCCTAGGCATGCTGGTGTTATGGTCAAAATGGGACAGAAAGATGCTGTAACATCCCGAGTTGTGATATGTGGAAAGGCTTAAGAGAATTGATTTGGCTACCTATGTCACCAAAGTCGACTTATCTTTTCCGGAGCACATCCAGAAAGAACTCCAGAGTTAAGCGTGCTTGAGCTGGAGTAGTGGAAGGATGGGTGACCTGTCGGGAAGTGATTCGCGATAGCGTGCGAGTGAGGCCAAAGCACGGGAAAAGGTCGGGTGGTGATTGCAGGGTCAGTAAATAATGATTTCGAGCCTTTCGAAAATTTAACGACCGACCGTCGGATGGGATGGGGCCCACGGGCCGAGAGAACGGGCGTGGGTGGCCCATTAGCCGTGGGCGGTCGGGGCGTTACAAGTGGTATCAGAGCTGGTTAGCCGTCTCGGTTCTGACCTGAGAGGCGTCTTGAGACTGTCAGGAACGAGGACGTTGCGTTCTTTGAGAGGGGGTGAATTGTAACATCCCGAGTTGTGATATGTGGAAAGGCTTAAGAGAATTGATTTGGCTACCTATGTCACCAAAGTCGACTTACCTTTTCCGGAGCACATCCAGAAAGAACTCCAGAGTTAAGCGTGCATGAGCTGGAGTAGTGGAAGGAAGGGTGACCTGTCGGGAAGTGATTCGCGATAGCGTGCGAGTGAGGCCAAAGCACGGGAAAAGGTCGGGTGGTGATTGCAGGGTCAGTAAATAATGATTTCGAGCCTTTCGAAAATTTAACGACCGACCGTCGGATGGGATGGGGCCCACGGGCCGAGAGAACGGGCGTGGGTGGCCCATTAGCCGTGGGCGATCGGGGCGTTACAGATGCTTACGTTGGCGACGAGGCACAATCTAAAAGAGGTATACTTACCTTGAAGTATCCAATAGAACATGGTATAGTTAGTAACTGGGATGACATGGAGAAGATTTGGCATCACACTTTCTACAATGAGCTTCGTGTTGCTCCTGAGGAACACCCTGTTCTTCTTACTGAAGCTCCTCTCAATCCTAAAGCCAACAGAGAGAAGATGACTCAGACCATGTTTGAGACTTTTGATGTCCCTGCGATGTATGTTGCCATTCAAGCCGTGCTTTCGCTTTACGCCAGTGGCCGTACTACAGGTTAGACTGTTTGGTAATTAATTAGAACAGAGTCTTTAGTTTGGTTGACTTAGTTTCCTCTTGTTGGTCTGGTTTACATTTAGGTATTGTGTTGGATTCTGGTGATGGCGTGAGTCACACGGTTCCTATCTACGAAGGCTATGCTCTTCCTCATGCTATTCTTAGGCTTGACTTAGCTGGAAGAGATCTGACAGATGCTTTGATGAAGATCTTGACAGAGAGAGGGTATACATTCACCACAAGCGCTGAGAGAGAAATCGTGAGAGACATCAAGGAGAAGCTTGCTTATGTGGGGTTGGATTTTGAGCAGGAGGTTGAGACAGCCAAATCAAGCTCTGCAATCGAGAAGACCTATGAGCTTCCTGATGGTCAGGTGATCACGATTGGTGCAGAACGGTTCCGCTGTCCGGAAGTCCTCTTTCAGCCATCATTTGTCGGAATGGAAGCACCAGGGATTCATGAGATAACTTATAACTCTATCATGAAATGTGATGTTGACATCAGGAAGGACTTGTACGGTAACATTGTGTTTAGTGGTGGCTCGACCATGTTTCCAGGAATCGCTGATCGTATGAGCAAAGAGATCACGGCGTTGGCACCAAGCAGCATGAAGATCAAGGTGGTCGCACCACCTGAGAGGAAGTATAGTGTATGGATTGGAGGTTCTATCTTGGCTTCTCTTAGCACATTCCAACAGGTATAGTAAACCTTTTTTAACTGTGTTGATGTTACATAGATTTAACTTAAAGTAATGATGTTTGGTTACTTTTGTTTGGAAATGCAGATGTGGATATCAAAGGCAGAATATGAGGAATCAGGACCAGCCATTGTCCACAGGAAGTGCTTCTAGACACAACCTATTGGCTTGGTGTTTGTTTTCGGCTTGTTGATTGATAAAACTGGTTAAAGTGAATATATATATATATATATATATATATATATGTTTGGTATTGGCTTCTTATGAGTTTTGTTTCCTTATGGTTGTTCATGTATGTTTTGTGGAAATTGATTCTTGTGTGTGCAAATGTTCGACTATTTATATATTGATAGTATTGGGTTTGAGTTTTCTAAGTCTCTTCGACAAAAAAAAATTAAAGTGGTTGGCTTGCTTCACAAATTAAGTGTAGTCTAGTCACAAAACCTATTTTGATTAGGGAATTTGACATCATAAATCTTATGTTCTTAATCCATCAAATATAGGTTATAAGAAATCAATTCACAAACCATATGATTTGGTCAGCTTTCTTCAGATAGATTGATTTCTAACAAGAAAATTTTCATTTAATGGAAACAACGATCTACTTATACTTGGTCAGCTTTCTTGAGATATGTTGATCTCCCTGCTCATCTATCTATACTAATAAAGTGCACTTTTGTCCTTCCTCTTTGCGCCAACGCATCGTTCCCTTCCCTTCTTCTTAATTTTCTATGGGCTTTATCTTTCGGAAAGTTTACTCAGCTATTACATATTTTAGGATAAATGACCAGAATCATACAAATTTTTTTTATTACTGTCATTTTTTATACCAAGCGTGCCTTTTTCACGTTATGAGAAAAAACGTATTTACAAGAATACCATTACTTTTTCATGCCACGTAAGCAAAAACCCGGTGCCACGTAGGAATTCAGTTCCGTGTTTTCATTAAGTCAACCGTAAACCGCTACATACATTGTTACGGCTGACTAATTGCTATGTTGTGGCTGAATTAAACAACGCGGCTGACTTAAGAGAAAACGGCTGACTTAAGAACATAAGTCAGCCATTAGTTACGGCTGATTTACAGAAATCTGGCTGATTTATGGGATAACGGTTGACTTACGTACACAAGTTACGGCTGAGGTATACATCGGCAGTTTGATTTCTGGAAAATTTGGCTGAGTTGTACTTAAGACACGGCTGAGTTATGTTTCCACGGCTGAGTTAATGAACATCGACTGGCTGAGTTATTGAATTTACGGCTGACTTATGGGATGTTGTTACAGCTGAGTTATATTTAATCAACTGTAATTGGATGGATTAACAGTAAACTCAGCTTATTTATGGCTGACTTATTAGCGAAAGATTAATTACTAGAATAGCATTCGTTTGACGGTTGATTTATTTGACGATACGGCTGATTTATGATTTTTCATCCTAATTACGGCTGATTTATTAGCAAAAGATTAATTACTGAAATAGTATCCACGTTTCGGCTGACTAACATTGTACATGAGGGCTGATTTATTAAGGCTGAGTTACATATTTGTTTGGCGCCTGACTAATCGATTTTCCATGTCATCTTCCATGTCATCAACTCGGATTTGCCTATCATCACTAATGTTACCACAGTAAAATAAAGGTCTATGTTATTCTTCATTCTTCATCTTCTTTATCTTATTCTTCATCTTTCTCTGAGATCTTATGGATCTGGTAATTATTGTTTCCGCAATTGGGTCTAAAACATATATTTAAAAAATTGAAAATTTGAGACAGGTCTACTGCAGTCGTCGTCGTTATCGATGATGATCAGTTAAAGAAGAAGCTTCCTCTCCTCCAGTGTCATGTATGGCGGTCTGACATCCTATTGCTTCCTTTCTCATTGGATTCGTCGTCTTGCAGAAGAAGAAAGAGTCAAAGAGAAAGATAAAGAAGCTAAGTCCCGTAAATTGTAAGAAAAAGAGAGAGTTGGACAAAAAAAAGTAAGAAAAAGCGAGAAGACTAAGAAAATGATGAATTTGAAAGCTAATTTTATATGTTTGATAACGCAGATGGCGCATCATCTGAATATGATAACTTTAGTTCATACAGTGAGTCTCCAACACATACGTTATGGCTGAATTATGCATATGTTGCGACCAATGTTTTGAAAACCGGACTGGATACCGACTCGGTGTAGCTACTGGTTGACTGATTTGACCGGTTCAACCGGTTGAACCGGGTTTTCTATCTATGAAACTTATATATATATATATATATATATATATATATATATATATATATATATATATATATATATATATGTAATTATATGTTTATATTATATGAACTTTACTTCTACATATAATACATTCTCTATTCTTTTCTATAATTAATTAAATATAAAAAATAAACATAAATCTAACTGTATATATAGTAAAATAAAACTGAATAGTGAATACTATGTAAACTAAAATTAATAAAATCATATGATTTACAATTAAAATTATCATATTTATTTATTTTTACAACTAAATCTCAAATTTTATGAATATGGTAAAATAAAGATAGTATATGAAAGTCAAAAATATATATTTTTCACATTGTTTTTTAAGAAAACAAAAAATCAATTAAATAGTGATAGTTGAACACTAATTATAAAATATATAATTTTAGCTAGTAATAATTGAAAACATTTAATTATATGTTAATCTTTTTGAACCGGGTTTTAAATTAAAATTGACCCGGGTCACCGGTTTTACCGATTTTCAGCTGATTTTACCGGTTTTTTACAAATCCGGGTTTTAAACCGAACCGGACTCGGCTTCTTCAGCGAGTCACGGTCGAACCGGTTCGACCGGCCGGTCCGGTCCGGTTTTCAAAACACTGGTTGCGACTGAGTTATGCATAAATTATGGCTGAGTTATGCATACGTTACAGCTTAGTTTCTAATTTTTATAACTTTACAGTTTTATAGTTTTATAGTTCAGGGTTTGAAGTTTAAATTTAAGAAAAAAATAAAGTTTTAATATTATGTTCAAAAGGTAACTTTATAATTTTTATAACTTTATAGTTCTATAGTTTAGGGTTTGAGGTTAAAATTTAAGAAAATAATAAATTTTTATTATTATGTTCAGAGTTGAAGAAATAATTTTGTTCCCGCCCAAAATATTTTTTCCCCGACCAAAATACGAAACGTCGCGAAACAAATTACACTCGACGGCTGAGTTATAGGAATGTTAAGGCTGGCTTATACCATTTAGATACGTTACAACTGAGTTATGCATACGTTACGGCTTAGTTATAATCAAATTACGGCTGAGTTATGCATACGTTACGACTAAGTTTATAATTTTTATAATTTTATAGTTCTGTAGTTTAGGGTTGAGGTTCAAATTTAAGAAAAGATTAAATTTTAATATTGAGTTTAAAAGATAAACTTTATAATTTTAATAACTTTATAGCTCTATAGTTTAGGGTTTGAGGTTAAGATTTAAGAAAAGAACAAATTTTTAATATTTTGTTCAGAGTTGAAGGAATGATTTTGTTCCCGCCCAAAATATTGTTTTCCCGCCCAAAATACGAAACGTCGCGAAACAAATTATACTCGATGACTGAGTTATAGGAACGTTACGGCTGGCTTACCATTCAGATACGTTACAGCTGAGTTATGTATCCATTACGGCTTAGTTATAATCAAATTACGGCTGAATTATGCATATGTTACGACTGAATTTATAATTTTTATAATTTTATAGTTTTGTAGTTTCGGGTTGAGGTTCAAATTTAAGAGAAGATTAAATTTTAATATTAAGTTCAAAAGATAAATTTTATAATTTTTATAACTTTATAGTTCTATAGTTTAGGGTTTAAGGTTCAAATTTAAGAAAATATTAAAGTTTTAATATTGTGTTCAGAGTTGAAGGAATGATTTTGTTCCCGCCCAAAATATGAAACGTCGCGAAAAAAATTACACTTGACGGCTGACTTATAGGAACGTTACGGCTGACTTATACCATTCAGATACGTACCAGTTGAATTATGCATACTTTACAGCTGAGTTATGCATACATTACGGCTGAGTTTAATTCTAAACCAACCCTATTCTAAAACCTAGAAACAAAATCTAAACCGAACTAAACCACCATTTGTTTCTTCCACATCACGAGAGCCGTGAGGTCATTATTTTTTTCTTCCTTCGCCGCGGCAGTCCTGTTACCACGAGAGCTCCGACGTCTTCAAGTCACACAACGGTTTTGTGGCGACTACGGTGAAGACGGAGACCGGGAAAGATGGATCTGAGAAACGGCAACAAGGATGACGTCAGCGAGTATAGATGGCGACGGCAACGAGCTCAAGAGCTCAATATCCGTGACGACGGCAAAGACCAGTTTTCTTCGACACTTTTTCTTCTTCTCCGACAATCTTCTTTTCTTCTTTGACGTTTCTTCTTCTCTCACTTCTAAGATTTACAAACCAAATATACTAAGGCATAAGAAATGAATGATGATGTATGAATCTCTCTTTTTTACAAGAAAGAAAGTGAGAGAGATGAAGAAGATCTGAGACTGTGAAGAACTCCTGGAGGAAAGAGAAGAGGAGAAGGAGACGTCAAGTAGAAGAGAGCAAGTGAAGAAAAAAATGCATTTTAGACCATTAGATCAAAACTAATCAGTGGTCAAAAATTGTAATCCTTGCACTAAAAAATCTAACCAATGAGAAAGAAGTTAGAAGATAACCACAAGATGGATTTGTAGCCCTTAGATTAAAATAATCAATGGTTAATGTTTTAATTTTGATGGTTAAAATTATATTTTATATTAAACTGTATTTTTGATAAAGTTTTAAATTTTAAAACTTGGATTTTATGATTATACATTGATTTTTCGATGTGTGGTTTAAATATGAAGTTCAAAGTTTAGGGTATATATTTGAGTGAGTTTAGGGTTTCGTATATAGTGTTTTGGGATTTGGGTTTCGATTTAAAATTTAAGATTATAGTTTTAAATAACAAAAAATTTAGAGTTTTAACATTTGTAGTTAGAATTTATGGTATATGTTTAATTAAATTTTGTTTAAAGTTTAAAGTTTAATGTTTTATGGTATAGGTCAAAATATGTGGTTTAAGGTTTAGGATTAAAGGTTCGAAATATATATGGTTTGAGATAATGTTTTGAAAATATTTAACTTTATAATTTTATATTTAATATTTGTATTTTAAATTTTAAAATATTATAATTTTATATTGAAAATATTGAACCCTTAGACTAAAATCAATCAATGGTCATGAAAAAGCGATATAAATTGTAATTTTAGTTCTTTTCAATTTGTTTTAAAAATTTCTTAAAATTAAAGAATGTAGTTACGGGTTTAAATCAAAATTTAAAATGGAATTTTAAATTAAAGATTATTTTTAAAAAAGATTAAAATTTGAGTTTAACTCTAAACTATAAACCTAAACTTTAAATAATAAAAAAATATCGGATTTAATGTTTAAAGATAAACTTTATAATTTTTATAACTTTATAATTCTATAGTTTAGGATTTGAGGTTTAGATTTAAGAAAAGATTAAAGTTAGAGTCTTGTAAGTAAGAATTGTATAAGTGATTGTAAGAGAACATATATCTCAAGATCGAGTTAAAGGCTCAATTTGAAATTCAAGAAACTATACACATTAAGTTGATTTATATTCACTTGATATTGATAAGATGATCTTCAATATAACTTCTTAAAGTACTTGAATTCAGTTTTCCGATTTTAGGGTATATTTGAGGTATGACTGATTTATATTAAATATACGGCTGAGTTATCTAAACATTTTCTGATTTTAGGGTATGTTTGAGGTATGCCTGAGTTATGTAAACGATACGGCTGAGATATATAAACGACACAACTGAGTAGTGTAAACATAGCATAAGTCAAACACAAAATACATGTGTGAGTTATCTTTCTTACATACAAAACCAAAAAGACAGGTTTTCTGCAGCATTCCGGTGATAACTCGTCCATGTATCCAAGCTTCATTGAACTCTTTTGTGTCGTCTCTGCTGAATCTGTCACTTCTTTCCTTCTCCTCCATTCTCTTCTTGTTCAATTTTCTCTTTCACTCAGATCTGAAAAAAAAATTTAGATGATCCAAATATGGGTATCAAATCACAAATAAACTTAAATAAATACATCCCATAAATGCCGATTCGAGTGTTTTTTTGAATGTATTTGCCTTTTCTCCTCGGAATGCACACTTCTTATAGCTAGGTTTTCAGAGATTGGCGGGAAGTAACTCAGCCACAACTGCATATATAAACCAGCCGTAAAAGAAAAGTAACTCAGCCACAACATAAATTAAAACTTAGCCACAAACTCGAAAAACGCAGCATAGAAGATGATTTCGGGCGATTGCAGCGAAGAATATTTCGTAGAAACGATTGGAGACGACGATTTCGGAGAAGACGATATCGGAGAAGACAAGACAGAGAGTTAGTTCGAGGAAGAGGGAGTAAACACAATGTCGACGACGATTTCCGGGATGAGGCAGTTAGGATTCCTTTAGTTCTTCGACGAAGTTGTGTTGTATTGTTGTGTTTTTTTTCAACGTTTATGTAATTAAATAGATAGTTGATTGTTCTCTATTGCTGATATGGATAATTAATTAATGATGTGGATTTAATGTTTAAAAATAATTTCAATTTTAAAAAACTAACCAAAGGACCTTATTGTCATTTACTAGGGGGTATACAAACATTCTAGTTATTTAAAAAAAGATGCATAATACTCTAGTAATAAACCAATTTTTCTATAATATTCTAGTAATTTTTTCTTATCTTTATCGTTATAATCTACTGAACTTTATACTCCCTCTGTTTCAAAATGATACATATTCTAAGATTTTCACACTTATTAATAAAACATATTAAAGTTTAGTTATTAGTGCATAGTTTTTTGTAATTTTATATTTCTTATATTTTTAAGCCAATAAGATTTTAAAAAATACAATTAATGTTTTTAAAACACATAATTTTTTATTATTAGTTAACAAAAAGTACATTGAAAATGTAAAAAATAAGTTTTTTGAAACAAATTTTTTTTACAAGAATATGAATCTTTCTAGAACAGAGGGAAGGGAGTAGTTATTAAGTGTGTGGCTAACAAATCTGTTCGTCGGAGGCCCACATTCACAACCCTGGATTGATGCGTCTTCTTAGGTCATCGTCGTCGTTAGCCTAGACAGTAAGCCGCCTCCGTTTGGAATCATGAAACGGCTCTGGTTTAATTTCAGCATTTACATTCTTCATCCCGCTCTCCCCACTACCTATCATTTACTCGATCTCAGATCCTTCATCTGTAACCGCCCAAGGTTATCCTATAAATTGCCATTCTTGGAGCGATGAAGATTACCTTATCTTCGCAAAATACAAGTCTCGATTCTTCGTATTACCATCTTCAACAATCGCTTCATTCACCATGCTTGCTGATCTTAAAGCTGGACGTTGTTCAACCACCGCTGAGGTCCGCCTCCTTCGTTTATGGGAGGCTCGCAATATCAAAAGAGGTGGAGACAGGGCCGTCTTTTAGCACGTGCAAGTGGAGCGGTTGAACAGGGTCCAAAATTTTAGAGGGTCCATGATTTTTTTATAATAATAGTTTCAAATTTAAAATCATATATTTATAAAAAATCAGAATAACTATATTTGAATTTAATTTTCGTATTTATAACCAATAAATATGAATGACAATTCTGTATTTTTATATAAAAGCTAAAATGCAATAAGTTAGGAAGTAATTAGTGTTTATATCAAGGAAAGTAAGAAATAGTTGTTTATGTGTGTTTGAATTTTCAGTGGCAGTATAGAAAGTTAATATTCTAATTTGATTATGTTTAGGAAACAATTATCAATTAGTGATTATAAATAGGGAGAACAAGATATATTTTCTTCACTGTTTTTAATAAAAAATAGCAAACACAAAGAAAAAAAACTAGCTTACAATTTCGGTCGACAAGAAAAAAAGAGTGTTTTGTTTAATCAAGAGTATATAACTTTTTATCTAACTACTATCCAGATTTTGTTACTCTATATATTTATTGATTATAATTTCTGATTGTGGATAAAAACGCAAAAAAAACTGAAAAGCTAGAATGATCAAATTCGATGATTTGATTGATGGTTTTTTCATTGAAAAAATACCAAATGATCAATTTCAATAATTTGATTAATGATTTTGCATTTAAAAGCTAGAGAATGGTGTTATTTAGATATAAAAAAATTAATCTGATGTATTTATTTTATATTATTATGATATTTTGTAAAAAAATTAAATGATTTCATATTATTAAAAAGAGTTTTATTTTCTTTTCCGAACAGGGTCTCTATAAAGTTTGAGACGCCCTAGGTGGAGAGCTGATGGGTGTTGATATGTTGCTCATCGACCAACAGGTAATCATATCTGTTCCTAACTGTTTTCTGTTTAAGCTAATAGGTTTACATAGTCTCTAATTTTTTTAATTTTCTATTCTTCAACAGGAAACGCTGATGCAGGCTCGGTGGCTGCTAGCCGTCTCAGCATCTTCCGGGACCGCCTGAGTGAAGGCTCTGTTTACACGATGAGTGGGTTTGATGTAACGCGAAGCAACAACAATTTCCGATTGTCTGATGCTCCACTTGCCATCCGCTTCAACGATGACACTTCTTTTGAACAATTGACGAATCCGTGAAGCCAATACCCGATGAATTATTCCGACTCCGTACGTACGACCAGTTGCTTGCATTGGCGAACACAAACAGACAACTACCTGGTATTTTTCCTGATCTGAGGAGTGATGTTTGTTCCACTTATATCATTTACTAAGAGAATATGATCTTCCAATGTCTTAGACGTAGTTGGTGAGGTTACTGCCATTAGGAGCACAATCAACGACCGTATTATCTTGTCGTTGTCTGTTTGTGTTCGCCAATACACTTGGTATCTAAGAGAGCCCACTACACTCGAGAAGGAGGACTTCAAGAACCATTCAATGGCTCTAAATTCGTACATGCAAAAACTATTCGAGCATAAGTTTGGGTCATGTAACTGGTACACTGATGAGTATTCCTCCAGGATATGCAGATTCTTAGTGTTCATTTTCTTCTTATTTTGTTTGAAGGCCAAACGTATCAGTGTCAAACTTAGTAAAGCTGATTCAGTCCAATGTTTCTTCTTTGCAGGTGTTCTTTACATTAAAATAAGAAGGTTTTCCAGGGAGATCGAGTTGAGATGCCTCATCGGCAAAACCTTGATGGAACCATTGTCAAATGCATCGGCTGAGAAATCTCTGGCTCTCAAGGTTCTGAAATCTAACTCAAAGCTCCATTGTATAGACCCACAATAATGTGCACGTCAAAAGCTAATGTGCTACATAATTTTTTTTATTATGCTTTCTGTTAAAACCACAAATTTTTTCTTAGGTATATTGTCTCCTAATTGTGTGAATGATACGTAGCTTACATGGTTCCTCAAATTTTAGCGTTCTTTTTACAACTTAGATGAATGGTATTGAACCCGCTTAAACCAGATATTATTAAATGTTTATTTAACATACTAAACAAGTGCAAGCTGAAAAATTTGTAGGTGTTGTGTCAGGCCCCTACCTTAAACATAGAGTGTTGCGGCCACAAGATGTACAAATGGAAGCGTTTGTATGAGTAACAAAAGAAAGACTAACTCCCAAAGTCATCTGTTGTTTATTGGACGTATCCTATTCCAGGAGTGGAACTTTTAAAATTTTGACTACAAAGTAACACATCTGCAAATTATAAACCAAACTTTGCTAAAGTTATAGAAAATAAAATAAAATTATTCATTTCAGAGTAACTGAAAAAATATTTTTCAGTTAAATAATTCAGCAATTATATTTTTTAATGTGACTTATTTCAAATTAAAAATAAATTCAAATACAATGTAAAACACAAAATTATAGAATAATAATTTACCATATAATGGAAAATAAAGACCATCTTTTGCTTTCCTTAACACAATTGTTGAAGACCAATTCTAAATTTGAGATGATGACAAAGTAATCTAAGGTTCAATACATCAGTTTGAGATGACCTTCTATCTAAAGTTGAGAAGATTATCGGAATCTGATCCTCTTTCTCTGGTTTAGGTTTTATAATCCAAGATTATGGCAGAAGCTGAGGAGATTCGACCACTTGTTGTCGATAACGGAACCGGAATGGTCAAGGTGAACTCCTTTTCTCTTCTTCCTAGTTTCCTTTCAATATTTGATTCTTCTTCTCTCATAACTTGTTGATCAAGTCTATCTAAACCCCTGTTTTCAATCTTTGAGACAGGCTGGTTGTGTTGATGACGGTGCTTCGAGAGCAGTCCTCCCGAGCATCATAGGTCGTCCTAGGCATGCTGGTGTTATGGTTGGAATGGAACAGAAAGATGTCTACATTAGGGACGAGGCTCATTCCAGAAGAGGTATACTTACCTTAAATAAAGTATCCAATTGAACATGGTATTGTAAGTAACTGGGATGACATGGAGAAGATTTGGCATCACACTTTCTACAATGAGCTTCGTGTTGCTCCTGAGGAACATTCTATGCTTCTTACCGAAGCTCCTCTCAACCCTAAAGCCAACAGAGAGACGATTCTTCGGATCATGTTTGAGAGTTTTCATGTCCCTGCTATTCATGTCGCCATTCAAGCTGTGCTTTCGCTTTACGCCAGTGGGCGTACCACAGGTTAGACTGTTTGGTAATTAATCGGAACAGAGCCTTTAGTTTGGTTGCTCTGAAACTGAAGTCCCTCTTGTTGGTTTGGTTTGGTTTACTTGCAGGTCTTGTGTTGGATTCTGGTGATGACGTGAGTCACACGGTTCCTATCTATGAAGGCTATGTGCTTCCTCATGCTATCGATAGGCTTGACTTAGCTGGACGAGATCTTTCCTATGTTTTGATGAATATCTTACCAGAGAGAGGGTACACATTCACCACAAGTGCTGAGATAGAAATCGTGAGAGACATCAAGGAGAAGCTTGCATATGTGGCGTTGGATTATGAGCAGGAAGTTGAGACAGCCAAATCAAGCTCTGCCATCGTGAAGACCTATGAGCTTCCTGATGGTCAGGTGATCACGATCGGTGCAGAACGGTTTCGGTGTCCGGAAGTCCTCTTTAAGCCATCTTTTGTCAGAATGGAAGCACCAGGGATTCATGAACAACTTATAACTCTTATCATGAAATGTGATGTTGGTATCAGGAAGGACTTGTACGGTAACATTGTGCTTAGTGGTGGCTCGACTATGTTTTCAGGAATTGCTGATCGTATTAGCAAAGAGATCACACCAACAGGTATTGCAACTTTTTTTAACTGTGTTGATGTTACAATGATTCAAAGTACTAATGTTTGGTTACCTTTTTTATAAAAATGCAGATGTGGATATCAAAGGCAGAATATGAGGAATCAGGACCAGCCATTGTTCACAGGAAGTGCTTCTAGACAAGCCTCTTGGCTTTGGGGTTTGTGGTTGTCGGCTTGTTAATCGATGAAACTGGTTAAATTGATATATATATATATATATATATATATATATATATATATATATATGGTATTGGCTTGTTTTGAGTTTTCTTCCTTTGTGATTGTCCATGTATGCTGTGGAAAATGGAGTTGGATGTGTGTGTACAAATATTCGACTGTTTATATATTCTATAGTATTGGGTATTGGGTTTTCCAAGTCCAGAAAAGGGTGACATTACGCAAAGGGAAGTGTTGTCAAACCTATTTTGATTACCGAATTTAACATCTAATTCTTCTCAATCCATCAAATGTACAATTTAAGAAATCAGTTCAAAAACAACATGAATTTGGTTGGTTTTCTTCATATAGGATGATCTCCAACAATAACTTTATTTTTCTTCATTTAATGGTAACAAAGATCCGGTCAGCTTTCTTCGGATAGGTTTGATAAACTCTGGTGAATCTATTATCACAAGAGAGTCAAACGGTGAGGCGTAGAATTAAGAAGAAACGAAGAACGAGGAAAAGCTGTTTAAAGCTATTAAAGCTATTAGGGGTTAATCCGCGCTACGCACGAATCGATTTTGATTTTCTAACGGTAATATTAATATAAATGTTTAATGAAATATTTCTATTTTTTATTTTTTATATTGCATATTTAGTTATTATTTGTTTTATTATACATTTTTCAGATAGATGCTTAATATACTTTTTATATTTCTTATATCATATAAATACTTATTATTTATTTTTTCTTATATTGTTACTTATCTAATATTATGATAGATGTTTAGTGTAATATTTCTATTTTTATATTATATATTTATTATTATTTATTTTATTATATATTTTCACATAGATGTTAAATTTAGTTTTACATTTTATATTGTATATTTTTCTTATTTTGTATATTTACTTATTCTAAATTTATTGTTTTATATCATACGATAATATTACAAGATATGTTTAATGTAAAATTTTTATTTCATATATATTTATTATTGATTTTTTCTTATATTTTATATTTACTTATCTAATATTACGATTTAGATTTTTAATGTAATATTTTTATTATATTGTATATTTACTTATTATTTATTTAACTATCCATTTTTCATATAGATTTTAATTTAGTTTATCAATTTTTATATTGTATATTTACTTATTTTTATTTTTATTATTTTATAACAAATGATAATATTAAGATATATGTTTAATGTAATATTTATATTTTTATATTGATATTTAAATATTATTTATTTTCCCTATATTGTATATCTACTTATAAAAATATTTGTAAGTAATAAAATGTATATATATATATATATATTCAGATTTAGTGTAGTTTTTCATTTCTTATATTGTGTATTTACTTATTATTTATTTGTATTATATTATATATTTAATTATTCTAATTTTTCTTTTATATCAAATGGTAATATTATGATAGATGTTTAATGTAATATTTTATAACTTATATTGTATATTTACTTATTATTTTTTACTAAAACAATTTAGATAAATGTTTAATATATTTTTTCTATTTCTTATATTGTATGTTTATTTATAATTTATTTTAATATTATGATAGATGTTTAATGTAATATTTTTATTTCTTATATTCTATATTGGCTAATTACTAATTTCGCTATACATTTTTAGATAGATGTTAGTTTTCAATTTCTGATATTGTGTATTTACTTATTTTTATTTTTATTTTTCTTATATTGTTATTCTATTTTTGCTTTTATATCAAATTATAATATTACATTAGATGTTTAATGTGATATTTCTATTTTATATTGTATATTTATTTATTATCTATTTTATTATAAATTTATCAGATAGATGTTGAATTTATTATTTCCATTTTTATATGGTATATTTACTTATTATTTATTTTTCTTGTATTGATATTTACTCTTTTATTTTTAATAATACTAGGTGGCTTCTTTGAAGAAATATTTTTTTGCTCCTGACACTAACTAGAGCCTCAAATAATTGTATATTTATTTATTTTTATTCTTTCTTATATTGTATATTTAATGTTTCTAATTATTTTTCTTTTATATCAAATTGCAATATTACGATAGATGTTCAATGTAATATTTCTATTTTTATATTGTATATTTAATGTTTCCAATTGTTTCTAGTTATTATTTATTTTATTATACATTTTTCAGATAGATATTTAATGTAAAAAAATTTATTATATGTTATATTTATTTATTATTTATTTTTCCTTATATTGTATATTTACATTATTATTTATTTTATTATATATTTCCAGATATATGTTTAATGTAATATTTTTATTTCTTATATGGTATATTTACTTATTTTATATTTTTCTTTCTATTGAATATTTACTTATTTTTAGTTTTTATTTTTTTAGTAATAATGTCACGTGGCATCTTTGAGAAGAATGAATTTTTGATTATGTGGACACTCTCTGGACCCTCAAATAATCTCTTTTATTTGTATAGATTAAGACCACTAATGCTATTTCAACCTTTAAAATAGAAAACCTATAATATAAGTGAGTCTACTCCAATATATTCCTATAAAATAGTAATTATAGAGTAAAAATAGAGAATTGTTATTTTCCTTATTTATAGATACAGAAAATATAATATATACTATTATTTATGAAGTAATTTGACTTATTTGTCAGATTCTCCATGATTTTAGTATAATTCATTAGTTTAATTAATCTTATTATTTAATATATATATATATATATATATATATTTATCATGATATTTAGAAAATTAATAAACATTAACATATCTAATTGATATATATATACTATTATTTTAAAACTATATTTTAATATGTATAATTATCATGATATTTAGGACAATCAACTAATAAATAGATATTAACAATTGATATTAACAATTAATAATTATCATGTTCTCCATAATTTTAAATATTTTGTTTATTTGTCATGTTCTTATTATTTTGACAGATGAGTCATCAATTTAAATTTATCCTATTATTTTAACTTAATTAGATAAATATAAATAAGAATTAGGATAGAAATTTATATATTTTTGATCGATCCAAACTTTAAAATCATATTTGTTATAGGATATGTAGTTTGATATATATCAATAATTTTGTAAGATGTTTTAATTAGTGAAAACACTATCATATCCCTTATTACTATATAGTGTTTGTAATTTAATTATTGTGTTTCAATCTTTCTCAAAGAATAAGTATATATAAATAATAAATTGGACGACACTGTATTGATTTAAACTTTAAGATCTTTATATTTTTGAAAAAAATAATACCAATGAAATAAATTCTATATGTATGTGCCGCTAGGTTAATTTCATATATTATAAGTATAACATGTATTATATCCTTAGTACATATATAAATAATTAAATAAGTAGAAGTAAGACTAGAATATAATTTTAAGAATATATCTTCAAAATAATTATGTATCATCTTACATTAAATATTCTGTTTGGGAAAGTTTTTAAAGTAATATTAATATGAGGCTTGATATTTTAATATGCATTAGTTTATTTTAAATATATAATTAATATTTTTGTAATGAATATTATTATATTTGATTGCAGTCTACATGATTTTCATTTTTATCAAAATAAATATATATATATATGTGTGTAGCTATGAGACAAACGAAATTATCTATATACTAAATTTTATTCAAATTATCTGAATTTATATATATTTTGATTAGAACCCTAACTTTATCAAGTAATATATTATATTTAATATCAAAGTAAATAAACATACAGATCTTGAGAATGCTTACATGATCTCTTATATTATATTTGCAGAATGTTTTAAAATTAATCATATATTGTTGATTAATTGTATACACAGCTAAACTATACCTAATAATTAATATTAGTTGATGACAAAAGTAATATTTGTTAAAATCCCAAAATAAATTTGTATTATATCCAGGTAATATAATAGAATCTTTTCAGACTTACTATTTTCTGTATTTGACATGAATATTAGATATATATCACAACTCATATATGGTAGTTTTCTTTTTAATTTTTATTTTTTCATAATTATAAGATATATGTGTTAAGATGATTAATATAATATAATGAATTAAATATTATTCTTACATTATTAACCAATCAAAATATTTTAACAATTTTTTATCAACAAAGTACTTATTAAATTTTTATAAATTTTAAATATATATAAAATTTACTTACCGCAAGTAATATTTAATTGATATTATTCCGCGATATCGCGGGAAATCATCTAGTAATTTATATTATAGAAGTGGTTTAGAGCAATTTTGCTTTTAAATGTTATTATAGAGGTGAAAAATAGTTAGAAGATGTTCTAACAGACTATTGTGGGTATATTTATTTGTAGGATAATTTCATTGAGATTTGAGTGGTTTGAAAAAAAATCGATATATTTATCTTGCATATTCGGTTTTAGTTCGTTTTAAAAACATACATTTAAACTCATATCAGTTGGTGTAATGAGCAGGTTCAATGCTTTCCAGCAAAGACGAACACAAAATCGGTTAAATTGGATGACCATGTTCAAAATCTTAGCAAGAATCTGGCTTCTTAAAAACGGATCATCCAACAAACGAACTATAAGCTCGTTTATCTTGATAGACGTGTAGCTGATTGATGGATCCAACAAATATTCTTGAAATAAAAAAATGGATTTATTTCTAGATACAATACAACACCTCAAATTAGCTCCGACTACAAAACCATCTTCATCAAATCACACCTCTCAGGTTAAAAACTTCAACCTGGAACCAAATCATAGTGGAACTGAGTTAAGTTATCGGCCAATAACTCAAATAGCATCTATTATTATAAAGATGAGTTTGCTCTCTCCTTAGACATGCCACATGGGATTCCATGTCATAAACTCAGAGGCTAAGAGCGCGACACGTGTCCCGTGAAACCAAAGATCAATATTTCATTAATTCTTGAGTTTAATGGGTTTTATGTGTTTACTACGGTCCAAATACATCTTTTCCAAAAAAAACTGTATACGAAACTAAAAGAAACTGGCCGTCGAGCAACAATTCCCGTTCAGTCAACTGTCAATAGAAATCCAACAATTTCACCGTGACGAACGATTCCGATCAATGTCAGTTGGAAGCTGAATAGACTTCTTTAATCTGGTGCCGTTACGGAAATTAACTTGGTTCATGCATCTTCACTAAAATTCACATTAATACAGTTGGAAGCTGAATAGACTTCTTTAATCTGGTGCCGTTACGGAAATTAACTTGGTTCATGCATCTTCACTAAAATTCACATTACTACATATTCTCTACTTCTCACACGATCTCACATTCAATGAATCCATTCATTCATTCCTTTGTGTTAATCCTCCATTATAAATATGAAAGTTTTCTTCCAACATAATCATCAGTTCATTTCTCTTAATAAACAACACAAAAAAGTGATGAAATTTTTTTTGTTAAGTCTATGGTTGTGCTTAACGGATTGTGACAGAAAAGTGATAAGAAATAGAAGAAATGAGATGAAGAGAACAAGAGAAAAGAGGAAGATGATATAAAAAGGGAGAAAAAATTTTTTAGTGAACCTTTTTTAAGAGATCTAGAACTAATACGATATGAAAAACAATAGTTTCAAATATATATATATATATATATATATATATATATGTGAAAATAATGTTTCACAATTAATAAAGCTGAATCATTTACTGTGATGGTATTTTATCAAGAAAAGTTGTCTAAAAATTTAACACTATAATTTTAAAGTTTTATTAAGTATTCGACATTTTCATCATCTTATTGTTTTAAACCAAATTTATTGGTAAATTATTTAATAATGCAGAATTTGTTTTATCAATATTTTATTTTAGGTCTAGCAAAACATGACATCAATCTAAAATAATATTTTAGCACATAATTAATAATATAATATCAAAGACATAAATTTTAAAAATATTCATAAGGAAAAATATAATCTAAGATTTTTGTATTAAACATTATTTTACTTATTATCAAAATTATCATAACTACAGTAGAATAAACAAAGAAAATGTGTAAAATTATTATGTATTCATGAACATTTTAATATTAAGATGATCATGATCTATAAAAGAATAAAAAAACATACACAATAAAAGTTAATATCACCTTAAATTTTAAGTAAGCTAAACAATTTGAAATACTCTTTAACTGATATATTTATGTATTTTCGGTTAGTAACACGTCCGTAGGGTGGAGAGAGAGAGAGAGAGAGAGAGAGAGAGAGAGAGAGAGAGAGAGAGAGAGAGAGAGAGAGAGAGAGAGAGAGAGAGAGAGAGAGAGAGAGAGAGAGAGAGAGAGAGAGAGAGAGAGAGAGAGAGAGAGAGAGAGAGAGAGAGAGAGAGAGAGAGAGTAAAATTATGTTAATAGTAAAAATTAGTTGTTTGGTTAATTTTAAATTAAGAAAATAGTATATCTCATGTATATCTTTTGCAAATGTAAACCTAAAACACAAACCACAAATCATATAAAAAATAATAATTGATTACAAGTAGTATATACTGAGGGGAATCTAGAAACATGATAGTTGTTAATAAAGTGTGATGTCAAGTGATTGGTGATTCAATAACTAATAACTATACCTGGTCTCTTAGGCTAATTAAGATTTTTTTAAAAAAAGAAAAAGTGAAATAATTAAGACACGCCTCTTAATTAAGAGCAAGGAACGCCTCTCTGGAGACATGCCAAAGTTTGAGGGTAGAGGAGAGGTCAAGGAAACGCCTCTTTCTCTGGTTTCTCTCCGACTCTCGACTCTCTAAAATGCTCTCTCTCTCTCTTCGGCGACCTCTGTCTTGGTGGCTCTCCTCGACGGCGATGGACCTCTCTCTCAATGGCTCTCCTCGAATCAAAAGGTAAAGGGATTGTTGTGTTGTTCAATTTTGCATGTCTTTAGATTATGCTTGTTCTTGTTCTGATCAATTTTGCATGTTTTTGAATTGTTTGTCTGTTTAATTATGTCTCTCGGTGGCTCTCCTCGTCGAAAGGTAAAGCTTCTGATTCATGTTCTTCAAGTTTTAATATTATGATTTGTTTGTGGTGTTCGATTATGTCTGTAGATTATGTATGTTGTGTCTTAAGATGGATAGATCCATTTCGATTTGTTTGTTGCAAGTTTGTTTCTTCAAGTTTGTTTCAATTTTGATTTGTTTGTTGCAAGTTGGTTTATGTCTCTTGATTAATTTTTTTGTTTCTTTGTTTTGTCAGATGGATGGATCAAATTGCTTTTGATTTGTTCTTTGTGTCTGAAGCTCGAATGATCAAGAGAATTAACCAAGTTCATCGAACAAAGGAGTACAATGCAATAAAGGTTAGTGTTAACAAGCTTTGATTTGTTCTGTCTTTGTTCTGTGTTAGTGTTACTCTTTGATCTTGCCTAAATGAATAGATATAGCTTCTGGTCTGAATAGAATGGAGGGTAATTAATGTTATGTTTTTTTGTTAGGTTATGGTTAGGTAGAAATCAATGGTGTAGCGATGAATGTGTTAGATATATGTCAACTCGGTTTGGTTGGCTGTGATCATTGCATTGCTACTTCTCTTCAATCTACAAAAATCTTTCCTTCATCTCTTCTCCTCTCACTTCCTCACCATTGTTCTTTTATATCTCTCTTACTTGAGCGTGCTTCGGAGATGGATTCTAATCCATTTATGCAGACTTCAAACTTTGTTGAGCTACTTAATAGTCAACAAAGTATTTCTTTTGGTAACTATGACGATAGTATCGAACTATCTTCATCTCAAGTTCCTTCTCTAGGCACGGATGATGTTGGTGAGCGTCGGGAACGAAGGAAGTGGACGCCCCACGAATGATATTGTGCTGATCAGCTCGTGGCTAAACACGAGCAAAGATCCAGTTGTTGGCAACGAGCAAAGATCAGGCGCTTTCTGGAAGAGAATTGCAGCCTACTTTGCGGCAAGTCCGAAGCTTGCTGGCTGCGAACAGAGAGAGCTAGTCATTGTAAGCAACATTGGCACAAGATCAATGACTTGGTTTGCAAGTTCTGTGGATCGTATAAAGCTGCAACTAAGGAGAAAAAGTAGCGGTTGCAATGAGAATGATGTCCTCAAAAGAGCTCATGAAATATTCAACAACAACCATAAGAAGAAATTCACCCTGGAGTGTGCTTGGAAGGATTTGCGCAATGACCAGAAGTGGTGTGACCTTTCTACTGCTAAAAACGATGGAAGCTCCAAGAATAAGAAGTGTGATGACGGTGCAGATTCATCAAGCTCTCAAGCAACTGAAACCAAGCGTCCCGCGGGTGTTAAGGCAGAAAAGACCCGTGGGAAGAAGACTATGGTAGAGGAGAATGCGCTGAATGAGTTTCAGAGTATGTGGTCCATTAAACAGCAAGATTTGGCAATGAAGGAAAGGTTGTCGAAGATGAGTCTACTTGACTCCCTTATTGCAAAATAAAAAGAAAACCTCTAGCCGAGTGTGAAGAAGCTCTGAAGAAGAAGCTCATCAGTGACTAAATGTTTAATTAGTTTAAGTGTAAGTGTAGCTGCTTAATGTTTAATTAGTTTAAGTGTAAGTGTAGCTGCTTAATGTTTAAGTTTGATTAGTTTAACTCTCTGTTTCTTGGTCTTGTTAACTCTCTATTTCTTGTTATTGTTATAAATGCTTCGGAAATGATGATATAGCTGCTTAATGTTTAAGTTTGATTTGTGTTTCCTGTCTTTGTGATTGATGATATGCACATTTTATTCTTGTTCTCATGACTTGTTGGCTGTCCTTACTTTCAGGTCAAAACAGAGTCACATAGTGGAGCACTGGGAGTGGAAGAATCACGGATTAACTCTCTGTTTCTTGTGGTCTTGGCGTGGAGCAAACAGAGTCAAAGAGTTTTAGTCTTGTGTCACGAAGTCTTGTAGTTTTGTGTCACGAGTCTTGTAAGCTTGTAGTCTTGTGACACGGAGTCTTGTAGTCTTGTGTCATGAGTCTTGTAAGCTTGTAGTCATGTGCATATTCAGTACCAAGTCACAGAGTAGTTTGTATATTCAGTACCAAGTAATCTTGTCTAGACATTTTTTTCACAGTCATATTCTCTCCTTCTCATCCTTTGATCACAAAGTCATATTCCTTCCTTCTCACCTAACAAAGTAATCTTGTGTTTGATCACAAAGTCATATTCTCTCCTTCTCACCAAACAAACATCATTGTTTGATCACAAAGTCATATTCTCTCTTTCTCAGCAAACAAAGATCATCGTTTGATCACAAATTTTATGCATATTCAAAAACAACTTCTCTTCTTTGGATCACAAATATAGCATCTTTTTCTCATAACACTTTTGATGGATCAATTGATGAAAATTTTGATCAATATTTTGACCAACATTTTGATCAAACGTTTGAGAATTTTTCCATCAATTATGGTGATCAAGAAGAAGAAAGGAAAAGAAGGAAAAAACGAGTTTGTATCGAGAGAAATCGTGAAGAAGGCGAAGTATGTTTATGGAATAATTATTTCAATGGAACTCCAAAATACCCTGAAAATCTATTCTTACGACGATTTAGAATGAACAAGTCATTGTTCATGCATTTTGTTGATCGACTTTCCAATGAAGTTCAATCCTTTCGACAAAAGAAAGATGGTCTCGAAAGGCTTAGTCTCTCTCCACTTCAAAAGTGTACAGCAGCCATTTGTGTCTTGGCCTATGGCACTGCGGCTGATACGGTCGACGAATACCTCCGACTCGGTGTAACTACTACACGGTCATGTTTGGAAAATTTTGTGGAAGGAATAATAATATATTTATTCGGCGATGAGTGCCTAAGAAGATTAACACCGACTGATCTTCAACGTCTACTTGATATTGGAGAGCATCGTGGATTTCCCGGGATGATAGGAAGCATTGAATGTATGCATTAGGAGTGGAAGAATTGTCCCACCGCTTGGAAAGGTCAATATTCACGTGGTTCGGGAAAACCCACAATCGTTTTAGAGGGTTAAGTTCACGAGGAGGCAGTTGCTTCGTTTGATCTATGGATATGGCATGCATTTTTTGGATCTCCAGGTACCTTAAATGATATCAGTGTTCTTGATCGCTTACCTGTTTTTGATGACATAATAAAGGGTTAAGCTCCGCAAGTCACCTACTCTGTGAATGGAAGAGAGTACCATTTGGCTTACTATCTCACCGATGGTATTTATCCGAAATGGGCAACTTTTATTCAATTTATTCCAATACCACAAGGTCCAAAAGCGGTTTTATTTGCTCAACATCAAGAAGCTGTCCGAAAAGATGTCGAACGTGCTTTTGGAGTCTTGTAAGCTCGCTTTGCCATTGTTAAAAATCCTGCACTTTTTTTGGGATAAAGTCAAAATTGAGAAGATTATGAGAGCATGTATCATACTCCATAATATGATAGTAGAAGACGAACGAGATGGATACACTCAATTTGATGTTTCAGAGTTCCAACAAGCCGAGGACTATGAAAGTTCACATGTAGATCTCAAGTATTCTACAGATATTCGTACAAATATCGGCAATATGATGGGTGCTCAAACTAGAATTCGTGATAGACAAATGCATCAACAACTGAAAGCTGATTTGGTTGAACATATATGGTGTAAATTTGGAAGTGATGAAGACAACAAGTGAGGTCGGATGCTTCTTTCAAATTTTCTCGTTTATTTTACTAATCTTTATTTTATGTTTTTATTTTAAAATCTATGTTTAAAATGTTATCTTTTACAGTGTTTTATTTAATAAATAAATTTTATTTTTAATTAAATAATGTTTAATTTTTTTAATTGTTTAATTTTTTTTTAAGAACCCCTAAATAAGAGACTCTTATTGGAGCACAAAAATGTTGGTGTCTCTTAAGTAGGTCTCCTAAGTAACATTTACTAATACTTAAAAATCATTAAGAGAATCAAAATGGGTTTTTGGTTAATGATGCTCTTGTGGTTGTATTGCTTGCGCAGAAAGCTATTTCAGAATAACACATCTACTTCAAAATAACACAGTATAATCCAACGCTGTGGTTGAATTTGCTTTCTATCAGTTTGGAATAAAATGGACTTAGCTTATACAACTATGAATTGTTTTAAACATTTATTTTTGTAAAACGGAGAAAATATATTTTAGAACATATAATAAGAATATGTTTAGATCGGGACTAGCATTATTGAGGTCGGAATTGGATGATTTTCCCACGAACAGACTCTCGTTAACATGTTTATGTGTGTATATATAAATATAAGCATATGTATGTCACGTGCGAAGAATTCTTGCGCACAGTCGACGAAACTAGCATTGGTGATTATAGCTTATTGGTGATGTGGGGCAAGAAAATTCTGACATTGTGCTTGACTGGTCTAGAATACTCATTTATTATCCTTTTCATGTAGTACCAATCAGACAATGAAAAACGACAGAAGCCTAGTAGTTGTTTCCTCCAGTCCAAAGTTATGGGTGGCACGTGAATATGTTTTGTAATTTTTCTTATTTTGACTTTTTTACCTGTAAAGATTTCACATTTCTCTGAATACATTCACATTAATTTTTTCTTTTTAACTAGAAGCAGTGTCGGCCGTGATGGAAATAGAAAATTTATTTATAGAGGCCATAATTTTATTTAATTAGAAAAAGGAATATATCATCGAAAAAGTTTACATTTTAAGAAAATTACTAATGCTTCCACATACAATTGAGTAGAAAGTAGTGAACAAGAAAAAGAAATAAGAAAAAAGAAAACCATAAACTAACACAAATTTATAAATTATTTTCTCATTTTACTGAGACGCTTTTATTTTAGTGAAGCTATTTCACTGTTTTTAACAACATTATTTCATTTTATATTTATTTGTTATACCAACGTTTTTAGTATTATACCTATTTATTGGATCGCACTTGAATTAAGATTAGATAATTAAAATACTTACTATAATTAAATTAAATTCTAAAATGTCATGAGTCAGTTGACCCCACCCTCTGCCACTGACTGTGTATGTGTGTGTACATGGCAGAACGAAAAATGAGGCTAGTCAGGCTCCAACTTTATCTCAAAATTTAATATTTTTTCCCTCTCTTTAGACCACATCTAATAAGTGTGCTTCTTGGCTTTTGCTAAAGAATAGAGACCAATCATAGTTTTTATACAAAATAATTCAGACAAATATTTTTTTTATCACTATTTTTCCTTCATGGTGGACCCCTTATCCTCGTGTTTCGAGCTCCACTAACCTTACGTACATATTTTTAGCATTTTACTGAATTTAGCTCTTAGTTTTACTAAAATCAGATAAAAGTTGCAAGTCTTTTGCTCATCTCAAGAAACAAGACTCAAGAAATGGCGAAAGAGAACAATAGTCATCACCACGCAGAAGCAAAGAGAAAAAGACTCATTTGGATTCTCTGTGTAAGTGGATTCTGCATATTGTCTTACGTTCTTGGAGCTTGGCAAACCAACACAGTCCCTTCTTCTTCCTCTGAGGTGTTCTCAAGAAAGGCATGTGATGAAACCAAGACTCAGTCAAAACTTTCTTCTTCTGAAGATGAGGATGCGAGTCTCTCTTCTTCCTCTTCCTTGTCGTCTTCTTCATCTTCAGAACCAGTTGAGTTAGATTTCGAAAGCCATCACAAACTCGAGCTCAAACAAAAGAACCAAACCATAAAGTATATCGAGCCATGTGACATGTCTCTCAGCGAGTACACTCCATGTGAAGACCGAGAGAGAGGTAGAAGATTCGATAGGAACATGATGAAATACAGAGAGAGACACTGTCCTTCAAAAGACGAGCTTCTTTATTGTCTAATTCCTCCCCCGCCAAACTACAAGATTCCATTCAAATGGCCTCAGAGCAGAGACTATGCTTGGTACGACAACATCCCACACAAGGAGCTAAGTATCGAGAAAGCAATACAAAATTGGATCCAAGTCGAAGGAGAGCGATTTAGATTCCCTGGTGGTGGCACTGGCTTTCCACGTGGAGCTGATGCTTACATTGATGACATTTCTAAACTCATCCCTCTTTCTGACGGAGGCATTAGAACAGCTATTGACACAGGATGTGGTGTAAGTTTCAACTTCTACCATCTTTGTAGAGCATCGTATTTAATAAGGGATCTTGTTAGAAAAAGAAAAAAAAAGGGTATTCTTGCCATTTCAGACATCTTCAATACATTGATGGTTAACTTGTTTATGATTGATTCGATGTTGTTGGTTGTATAGGTTGCAAGTTTTGGTGCTTACTTGTTGAGGAGGGATATTGTGGCTATGTCTTTTGCTCCAAGAGACACTCATGAAGCTCAAGTCCAGTTTGCGTTGGAACGTGGAGTTCCTGCTATTATAGGGATTATGGGATCAATAAGGCTTCCTTATCCCGCAAGAGCTTTTGATCTTGCTCACTGTTCACGTTGTTTGATTCCTTGGTTTCAGAACGGTAATAAATTTTTCTTAATTTTTTTTTTCATATTTCTTCATTGTTGTGGGAACTTAACCAAAAAATGACGTGTGTGTAGATGGTTTGTACTTGACTGAAGTGGACCGAGTTTTAAGACCGGGCGGTTATTGGATTCTTTCCGGTCCACCGATTAACTGGAAGAAACACTGGAAAGGGTGGGAAAGAACGCAAGAGGATTTGAAACAAGAGCAAGATTCAATAGAAAATGCAGCAAGGAGTCTTTGTTGGAAGAAGGTTACAGAGAAGGGTGATTTTTCAATTTGGCAAAAGCCAATTAATCACATTGCGTGTAAGAAACTCAAACGAGCTCATAAATCTCCTCCAATATGCACCAAAGCAGTTCAACCTGATTTCGCTTGGTACACAATCTCAACCCTCTCAAAATTCACATAGTATATATATGTTTTGTCAAATATTAGTAATAATCATGAGTTTTCAACTTAAAACCAACGAATGGAGAGACAAATTCCATAAGAGATATTGCGAGTGTCAGACACTTAAACATAAATCTTGATGCATCTTTGACAGGTACAAAGAACTAGAATCTTGTGTAACCCCATTGCCAGAAGCAAACAGTCCAGATGAGTTTGCAGGAGGTGCTTTAGAGGATTGGCCGGCCAGAGCTTTTGCAGTCCCACCTAGGATTATCCAGGGAACTATACCGGAGATCAATGCTGAGAAATTTAAAGAAGACAATGAGGTGTGGAAGGAAAGAATAGCATATTACAAACAGATAATGCCAGAGCTTTCACGTGGAAGATTCAGGAACATTATGGACATGAATGCATACCTCGGTGGATTTGCTGCAGCAATTGCCAAATATCCATCTTGGGTTATGAATGTGGTTCCTGTGGATGCGGAGAAGCAAACATTAGGTGTGATCTACGAGAGGGGGTTTATAGGAACGTATCAAGATTGGTGTGAAGCATTCTCGACGTATCCAAGAACTTATGATCTTATTCACGCTGGTGGATTGTTCAGCATGTACGAGAACAGGTAAACACCTATTACTAGACTTTAATTATGTTTATATTTCAGTGTATATTTCTCTAACAATCTTAAGCATTAATTTAGACGTCGATGCTAATGTTCTTCTTGTTGTTGATGATGATGAAAGGTGTGATATGACGTTGATACTACTTGAGATGGATAGAATACTGAGACCAGAAGGAACAGTGGTGTTTAGGGACACTGTGGAAATGCTAACGAAGATACAAAGCATAACCACTGGAATGAAGTGGACTAGTCGTATTATGGATCACGAGAAAGGTCCCTTTATCCCTGAGAAGATCCTTCTCGCTGTTAAATCCTACTGGACCGGTCCTTCCACTTGAGCTAGACTCATCTTTTTGAGATTGTGTACTCTAAATCTTCCTCATCATCTGTTTCTCATCCTTGTTTTTGTTTGTTTGTTAAGAGAACAATTCTTTTCGACCTGTTGGTCTAAAGAAATTTCTATGATTATTTGGGAAAATACAAAGAGAGAAACGTTTCCGATAATTTATGTAGCTTATATTTTGAAAACTAGAAAGGGACGGTACTATACCTAAACGACATTGTTCCCTCTTTAATCAAATATTGAAAATGCAAAGATTGGGGGACATCATGAATCAATTATAAATACGCCAGGATCTGTTACATCAATGCGAGTCGAATGATCAAAATGTACTAGAAGCGATGATTTGGAAAATGGATTAATAGTTGACTTGGAGTCAAATTGAAGATTACTTGGAGATTAAGCAGTGGGAAATTCATATTGGATAATCTCCAATATGAAACATTCCATTTTTGAGATTTGGGAATATCCAAAACCTTTGGGGTAGGTTTAGCCGATTAGTACTAGGTATAAGTAGTTGAGTTCAACCTGTGTATTAGCTAGGGTAAGTGTAAGTTTTCACTACTCATAATCGTAGTTTTTGCATAAGTGTAAGTTTTCATAATTTGTAAGGTGAGTGAAAAGCACAAATGACTAAGATGAAAGGTTTTAAAGTTCTGTATTCTATTTTGGAACGTGTGACACTAGTGCAACAAGTCGAGAGTGTTTTGATCTTGTTGAGAATTATTTTTAAGTAAAGACATGTAAGTTAATTTTAAAAAGATCTTAATAAATTAAATACATATATCTTAGTAAAGATAACTTCTGGTGTATTTTATATTATAATTCATTAATTAGTTGTTGCATTTATACTTGATATTACATTGGTCACCAACCCGATTATATAAGAGGTTAGATCCCGTAGAAGAAATAGAAAATTACCGTGATTTCGAGTCAAGTGAAGGGTAATCCTGGATTCATCAAACTATGGGTTCTATAGTCTTCTAGAAATACAAATATGAAACTATCATATATCATATATAGAGATCTGGTGTTTTGCTTTTTGGAAATTCTACAAACAAACTCTAGACCTTGGCAGCCTTTGTGGTGCCTATTTAAGTTGGGCATTGTGACAAACATTTGATTTAACCAACAAGGTTAGCTTTTTTGGTCAAAAATTAGCTATGTACTCGTATTAGGCAACTTTTAGGCTTTAGGTTGGCTTGGATTAGTCCTTTTTAAAATGTTATTTTCTCCAAAACGTTGTCATGTGATTCTATAAATTACTTGAAGCAACGTTCAATTTATCATTCTCGTTTGGAACTGTTTTGGGCAGCTCATTGCTTCGACACAATTGCAACAACACTATGTTCTCAAAAATCTGAGGATTCTTTGAAAACTAAAGTCGATAATAGCCAAGAGTTATTTGCAGATGAAAAGTTCCATATATACGGCTTCTACCTTCCAAGTGATGTTTAGCATTCATAGCGGTACGTGTTTAATTGCATTTGTTTCAGTTGATTTTAGAAAAAGTGAATCTTCTTCTTGGCAAATACAAACATGTTTTCTTTGCTTGTGAAATTTTGGTTTAAAACTTTTTATTGCTGGAAAATGAATCTGTTTTCTCTTACTAATAAAAAAGAATATTACTTTCGGAATAACTAAAATATTAATACTATTGGAAAATAATACAAAAAAGATTTTCAAATTTCAAATTTTGGCCAAAAATCAATTCTTTTATGAACTCAAAAAATGATTCAACTTTTTATTAGCTAATTTATTTGATATGAAACTTATGACATGAAATTGTCATACACCGTGGTTTTGATTATTGTCATTTTTCTATCATTTGTCTCTTTAAAAAAAAAAAAAAAATCAAAGGTTTATAAAGAGAGAGGATGGGAAAAGAATCAAAAGATGCGTGCAATTTGATCCATATTTACAATTAAGGACCTCGTCAGTTTGAGAAACATCAAAACAAACCCCCAACCTTTTCTTTATCCTCCTCTCGTCTCTACAAAATCGTTCCTTTTTTTCCTTCGTGGGTTTCTCCAATTTTTGCCTCCTCCGTTCGGACATTAAAAAAAAAAAAGTCCGAGATCTCATCTAGACAGACACCATGGAGGAGGTTGAAGAAGAAGTGAGACAGATCGTCGAGCAGGTCAAGGACCTCCACGACTCTGCCACTTCCTTCGTATCTTCATCTTCCCACGAAGAGCTCTCTCTCCGCAACAGATCCTCCGCCGTCGACGCATCAATCACCCGCCTACACTCCACCCTCGCCTCCGACAAACATCTCGATCCAAAGCTCTTCGACAAGGCATGATTCATCTGTCTCTCGTTTCTCGAATCTTGAAAAAGAAAAAGTTTCAATCTTTTTTTTTTTTTGGGTGCAGCTGGAGGAGGATCTGCAACGAGCTAGATGTATGCTTGCCGATGGAGACACTTCCTCTTTCCTTCCCTCCAAACCTCAAGGTTCCTCTCCTTCAAATTCAATCTCAATATTCACTTCTGATTTTGATCCTTTCTCTTCAGGACGCTTTGTGAGAATGTTTTTGGGACCTGTGAATGTTCGAGCCTCGAGGAAAGATATACAGCTTAAAGTCAAAGAAGAATACAATAGCTACAGAGTTAGTTTTTGCCTTTTTACCCCTCCCTCCATTGATATGTCTTTACTTCATTATAGAATTTTTAACGTGAACTTTTTTTTTTAATGGGGAAATAGGATAGGACAGCTCTTCTTTTTCTTGTTTTCCCAGCAATACTTTTGACCCTAAGATCTTATGTCTGGGGTGGATGTTTGCCTGCTTTCCCTGTTCAGCTCTACGAGGTATTCTAGAGTTAACTTTTTCTAATGATGTTTGTTGTGTTTTCAGATTCTTGTATCAACTTGTGTAACTCCCTTTTTTAATCAGGCTTGGCTTTTGTTCCTTTATGCTGGTTTGGCTATGCGAGAGAACATATTGAGAGCTAATGGGAGTGACATCCGTTCATGGTACTCTTTTGATTGTTTTGATCCCTTAAAGTTCCGGTTCGCTATTTTCATCCACTGTGTAAAATTTGAATTATTCTTGGTGATGCATTTGCTATGCTATTGCTAGAGATCTCGTTGGGTAAATTAGAGTTATGATATATGTTGATCTTTTGGTGATAGTCTTTATTTCCGTTAGTTAGATTCTGTGTGCTTCAGACACTCCTTTTTGTGATTATTAACTTTAGGGTGTAAGCATCTAAATATTTGTCGCTGTTCAGTGTTTTTGGTATCTCTACAAGCCTTTTTGATCCCGCTGCTGAATGATGATGGGCATTAGGATTGAGTGGATGTTAGTTTTTCCTATAGGAAATGTAATGCAGCCGCTGTTTAATTTTCCTCTTAAATGTATATGGGAATGCTGCTGAACAAGTGGCTTATTTTTGCTACCAAGTAGAAATCTGATCTTTATATCATTTCCAGGATAGTTCTTAAGTCATTGGTTTGTTGATGATTTTTAGCTGAAGTGAATCGTTAATTTTGGCTGTAACATAGATAACCCTCATGTTTTTTGCAGGTGGCTTTATCATCATTATTGTGCCATGGCTATGGCCCTTGTCAGCCTCACTTGGGAAATCAAAGGTCAACCAAACTGTGTTCAGAAGCAGGTATTGATGGTTATTATCATTATCATTAGTCTACCAAGTAAAATGTAATGGACCATTCTATAACTATTTCGCAGAAAGGAGTCCGTCTTTTCCTCCAATGGGCTATGATGCAAGGTGTTGCGATGCTTCTGCAAAATAGATATCAGCGCCAAAGATTATACACTCGCATTGCACTAGGAAAGGTACCATACTATTTACATTTATCTCTTCTCCAAACCCTATACGCCTCTATGAAGTGGCTGTAGAAAAAACGCATTGCTGGTCATTTTTTAGGCTAAGAGAATGGACGTTGTATGGGGAGAAACGGCTGGAGTAGATGGCCAATTATGGCTGTTATGTCCTCTTTTGTTCACTTTACAGGTAACAGATTTTACTTTTGTAGCACAATCAATTTCGCATTGAGGTTATGCTTAAAGCATCTTGAAGCTTCATATATCCTGCACCGTAGACCAAGCTTGTGTGGTTACTAGCGATTTGTATATTATTCGTTTACATGGCTTCCATAAAGATATATATGGAACTAAGTAAAACTCGCCGTCAATCCAAAGAAAGCGTCAGGCATCTACTAATAAGTCTATGAGTTTTTTTTTTCCTATTGTAGCTTAACGTGTTTGTATTATACTTTGGTAAACTCAGGGCTTTGAAGCATACGTTGGTCTGCAGTTACTAAGAACAGCGCTAACTGGGGTAGTCGCCGAATGGCAGGTATTTTAATCTCTCTTCTGGTCTATTCACAGGACCAGTTTGACCACAGAATCAAATTTAAAAAAGAACGTGATAGAGGTACTAGTTAACTAGATATAATCCATCCTGGAAACTTATGGATCTCGAAAAACTCACTCCCTAACTGGTCTTGTTACTCATTTCCAAGCAAGCTTATCTTAAATACTTCTTTATCATAATGGTATTCTGATGATAACATGAATGGTGTGGCAGGTATTGATCTGTGGCATTCTTCTGGTTGTGATGGCCGTTGGAAACTTCATAAACACAGTAGAGACATTGATGGTGAAGTCGAGGTTCAAGGCTAAGATGAAGAGAAGTAAAAGCAGAGCGGAGCTCGATTAAACTGCTTTAACTTATGTTGACTACAGCTTCATAGTTCCCAACTTCGGATCTTTCTCCCCCATTATTTATTTTACTTGATAAATTTTGTTTTGCTTGGGGCACACCCGACCCAAGGTTCCTGAAAAAAGGAAATTGACCCTTTCTTTATATGTAAATGGAAGTGGGAATTGTTAGTTGATGGATTGGGTTTTGTTTTGTAAACCTTTCATCAAACATTTGTTGGGTTTCTAACTACCAGATTCTCAATAAATGGTCGTTGAAGGATTTGTATCTGTGTTGTGCTTGGAACTTAACACTAATTTGAAAAGGTAAATAATCAAAATCTGAAATGCAGCGTTTTATCTAAGGCGATATTTTGGCGACTCAAAAGGCGATATTTTGGCGACTCAAAAGGCAATATCGTTTCTAGGGATTCCGATGGATTCGGCCGCTTCGCCGAGCTCATCCGAACCGCCGGGGATAGATCGGAAAGTTCAGGATGCTGCGATTGATGGTATGAAAGGGATAGATACGGATTTGAAGAAGGAGAAGCAAAGCTGGGCTTCGGTAGCAAAAGAGAAAAAGGTTTTAAAGAAGTTTGAGGTTGAGATTACGTCGAAAGATGGGAAGAACAAGGTGGTGTTTCCAGATGACATAGTCGCTAATTCAACACCATTATGGGAGGATTTTGTAGTCGGGAAGTTTCTCGAAATTGCACCACACATAGCTAAGGTCCACATGGTGGTGAATAAGATTTGGAGTTATGGAGATTCAAGTTCTAAGGTGGATGTGTATGATGTGAATGCAAAGACGATGAGATTCAAGATACCAAATCCGAAAGCTCGTGAAAAGGTTATCAAACGAGGGATGTGGAATATTGCGGGTGTCCCAATGGTTGTGAAGAAATGGACTCCTTCTACGGAGGAAGAAAAACAGGAAGAGGAGGCCATTCCGATGTGGGTACATCTGAGGAAGATCCCTCTGAACACGTTTTCATGGGAGGCTTTAAGCTTTATGATGAGTACAGTGGGTTTCCCGGTTCACCTACATCCAGAAACCATTGCTTGTTCAAACTTTGAAGAGGCAAAGGTGTTTGTTAAGGTAGATGTCTCGAAGACATTACCGAAGGAAATTGATTTCTCATTGGGAGGGCAGGAGTTTACAGCGGAGTTCTATTATCCATGGTTACCATCTAGATGCAATCTTTGTGATAAATGGGGACATACGGAGATGGTTTGTGGTAAGAGAAAGAGGGAAAGGATGGTTCAAGAGAATGGAAACAATGGGGGGAGTCAAATCAAATCGGGGAAAGTAGTTGAGGCAAATGTGGTTGAAGAGTCACAATTTGTAAAAGAAGATACAATAGAGACTGCTGGAAGTGTAGTTAGCAGTGAAGAAGTGTTACAGACTGTTGTGTTGGGAAGCTTGGAAAAGAATAAGTTAAGGGAGTTATTAACAAAACAGCAAAGGAGTCCTCTGGAGTTAAAGAAGTCAAAAGAAATGATTGGTCGCTTGTTTCACCTGCAAGGATTGGTCGTGCTCAAGCCAATACACCACAGAGAGATGAGATGGCTATCCAAATCTCAGTGTCGAAATATTCTGTTTTAGCTACAAATGAAGTGGAGGAAGGTGAGATTGCAGAACATGTGATAGAGGAAGATGAAACGGAGGAGGTAGAAGAAGCTGATATACTGGTGGGAGATCTATTGGAGGATGAAATATTGGAGCAGAAAACTAAAGAAAAAGAGAAAGCAGAAATGCACAAAGGTGTGAGGAAAGTCCAGAAGACTAAGGCTCAAGAGGCTCAGCCGAAGAGTAAAAGGTCTTCTAGACGAAAACTCTAAATATGGCGTGTTTTTCTGGAATGTTCGAGGATTTAACAAAGAGTTGAAGCATTCCGTGGTTACTGAGTGGTTGAATAACAGGGAGATGAAGTTTGGTTGTATTTTGGAAACTAGGGTAAAGGAAAGGAAAGCAGAGATGATTCTGAAAACGGTGTTTAGAGACTGGTCTTCGATAACAAATTATGAAGATAGTCATGGAGGTCGAATTTGGTTGATATGGAGAGAGTCAATTAGAATGACTCCTGTCTATAAATCAGACCAGATTATAACTTGTTTGGTGGAGCAACAGGGAGAAGAGGCGTTCTACTGTTCGTGTGTTTATGCGAGTAACCAAGTGGAGGGTAGGAGAAGTTTGTGGGAGGATATGTCGTCTCATTATGACTCTCCAAGTTTTAAAAATAAAGCTTGGATGATCATGGGAGACTTCAATGAAGTTTTGGATGGAGCTGAGAGTTCGAGGTTTGATAATATGAGTAGTATTTCAAGTGGCACAAGGGATTTTCAAAGCTTAGTCCTGCGTTGTCATCTCACTGATATGCCGTACCAAGGTCCCCTTTATACCTGGTGTAATAAGAGAGATGAAGGAGTTATTTGTAAAAAACTGGACAGGGTCTTGCTCAATGAAGAAGCTTTGAATAGATTCAGCAATGCATATTCTGTGTTTGAACCCGGGGGTTGCTCAGATCATATGCGGTGTAGAGTGTAACTGTTTCCTCCAAATGAAAAGGTTCGAAGACCGTTCAAATATGTCAATGCGTTAGGAAGTCTTCCTTTTTTTCTACCAATGGTTCAAAGCTATTGGGAAGCCACTGAGAGGCTGTTTATCTCCACTTCGACGATGTATAGATTCTCGAAAAAGCTTAAAAACCTGAAACCTTTGATTCGTGAGATGGGAAGAGATAAACTTGGAAACCTATCTAAAAAAGCAAAGGAGGCTTATGGAATGCTATGTGAAAAGCAGAGCATTACTTTAGGGGTCCTTCTGAAATTTCTGTTCGTGAGGAGGCAGAGGCCTATGGTAAATGGCTTCACATTGCCACATTGGAAGAAGATTTCTTAAAGCAGAGAGCCAAGTTACATTGACTTGACATTGGGGATCAAAACAACAAGACATTTCACAGAGCCATTAAAAACCGCCAAGCTCAAAATTTGATAAGGGAAATCAGATGTACGGATGGTAGAGTGTTGACTAATCATTCAGAGATAAAACAAGAAGCGGAGGAATTCTTTTCTGACTTTCTTAATCATAGTCCTGGGAATTACCAAGAAGTTTCTGAGGTGGAGTTACAGGAGCTACTTCAGTTTCGTTGCTCAATAGAGGACTGCAGTATGCTAGAAGCTGAGGTTGATGGGGAGGAGATAAGGAAAGTGCTTTTTGTCATGCCAAACAATAAGTCCCCTGGGCCAGATGGTTTCCCGAGTGAGTTTTTCAAAACAACATGGCCGATTCTATCTCAGGATTTCATTGTTTCTGTTCAATCGGTCTTTAAGTTTGGGTTCTTGCCAAAGGGAATTAATTCGACAATATTAGCTTTGGTCCCTAAGAAGATTGATTCTATGGAATTAAGAGACTACCGGCCAATAGCTTGTTGCAATGTTATCTACAAAGTAGTCTCAAAAATCTTGGCTAATAGATTGAAGAAGCTGCTACCAAGGATTATCTCTGAGACTCAGTCTGCGTTTGTTCATGGGAGGCTGTTAATGGAGAATGTGCTCCTGGCTACTGAGCTCGTTAAAGGCTACCACAGGGATGAGGTAAGTCCTCGTTGTGTAATGAAAATAGATATTTCCAAAGCTTTTGATTCAGTGCAGTGGGGATTTGTCTTGAAGAGTTTGAGTGTCTTGGGATTTCCGGAGAAATATATTCACTGGATAAAGCTTTGTATCACAAGTCCTTCTTTTTCTGTGCAAGTAAATGGAGACCTTGCGGGATATTTTCAAAGCTCAAGGGGCCTTCGACAGGGATGTTCATTATCTCCATACTTTTTTGTGTTGTGCATGAATGTCTTGTCTCACAAATTTGATAAAGCTATGGTGGATAAGAAGTTCAACTTTCACCCAGGATGTAAAAGGCTTTCTCTAACGCATCTATGCTTTGCAGATGATTTAATGGTCTTTGTTGAAGGTTCTAAAATATCGATTGAAGGTGCTCTGTCTGTATTTGCAGCATTTGAAGTGTGGTCTGGTTTGCGTATAAGCTTAGAGAAATCTACAATATATATGGCTGGAGTCTCAGATGTGGAGAAGAGTAGTATCTTAACAAATTTCCCATTTGCAGTTGGTGAGCTTCCAGTAAGGTATTTGGGACTCCCCTTAATGACCCAAAGCATGAGGAAGCAGGATTATCTCCCTCTCTTGGAGAAAATCAAAAGAAAGATTTGCTCTTGGACCTGTCGATTCTTATCATATGCAGGCAGGTTGCAACTTATAAAATCAGTCCTTTTGAGTATTGTTAACTTCTGGACAGCAGTTTTCCGTCTCCCAAATTGCTGTATTAAGGAAGTGGATAGTATGTGCGCTGCTTTTCTATGGACTGGTCCTGCTCTGAAATCTACTAATGCGAAAGTGGCGTGGAAGGATATCTGTAGTATGAAGAGTGAAGGAGGTTTGGGAGTAAGAAGTCTCAAAGAGGTGAATAAGGTGTATGGGTTAAAGCTCATTTGGAGGATGTTAACAGGCGACTCACTATGGGGCAAGTGGATCAAAGTAAATCTGCTCAAGGGGAAGAACTTCTGGGAAGTAAACTCAATAGCTCAGAATGGTTCCTGGATGTGGCGTAAGATGTTAAAATTGAGGGAAGTAGCAAAAACTTTCTTTAAGAAGGAGTTGGGTAATGGAAGGCACATATCATTCTGGTTTGATAACTGGACTGATAGAGGGATTCTCTTTGATTTACTGGGTTCTCGAGGTTTCATTGACATGGGAATTAATAAGGAAGCTACTCTTGAGGAAGCAGTGAGTATGAGGAGGAGGCGAAGACATCGTATGGGGTTACTCAATGATATTGAAACCGAGCTAAATATTATTAGGGAGAAGCTCAATCCAGTGTATGAAGACCTTAGTCTTTGGAGGAAGAGATCTGGATACAAACAGAGTTTCTCATCTAATGAAACCTGGTTATTGTTGAGAGAAAACAGAACTCTATGCTCTTGGTCTCGTGGTGTCTGGTTCCCGCAAGCTACTCCGAAATTTGCTTTTATGGCTTGGTTGTCACTTAGAGACCACATGTCGACTTTGGATAGAGTTTCTAGATGGGGTCCAGGCATGGACACTACGTGTGTACTCTGTCGTAATGCTACTGAAACGAGAAGTCATTTGTTTTTTGCTTGTGACTACTCAAGTCATATTTGGGAGCATATTGCAAAAGGTATCTTGAGAAATGCTTATACTAAGGACTGGGCTGAAATTCTGCTGCTCATTTCGGATAGCACCAGGGAGAAGAGGAGCCTTTTTTGCATTAGATACTCATTTCAAGCAGTCCTCTATGCTGTTTGGAGAGAGAGAAACAAGATTATGCATGGTGATAAACTGTTGCCAATACCAGTAATTAAAAGGATGGTTGATAAAGGGATCCGAAACAAGATCACTTTGGTGGAGAAGAAGGGGATCAAAGGGTTGGAGAAGCTAATGCAATTTTGGTTCCATACTAGAATGTAAATAGCTTTGAGTTTCTTTATAAGTGAGTTAGAAGGGGTTTGGGATTACTCTGTTAGTAAAAAAGGAAGCACAAGTTGTATAAAGGCTTTTTTGAATAAATTTAACATTCATTCGAAAAAAAAAAATTTTGAAAAGGTAGCTTCCTCGTTAAGGTTGCCAATCAATAACCTCAATACATTGTTCTATTAATGATTACTCTTAGATTTAAAAGATTGATGTTTAGGATTTACACACATATTTAATAAATACATACTTTGATTTATTAGTTTTTGTTACTTTTATTTGTTTTCCAATAAAATTCTGCCGTTCCTATTTTTAGGTTTTAATTTAATGTTGTACCAAAAAAAGTTTTAATTAATATTTTAGTTTTGAAGTAAAATGCATGAATTATAGTTAAAATATCAATTTTTATATTCAAGTAAAAAAAAAACTAAAACGTTAAACATTTGTATACAGAAAGAGTATTTGTTCACCAATAAATTGTGAATCCTCATACGGCAGGTAGAATTGTCGGCTATAAAATCGTCTGTGATATTTTTCATAGTTGTAGTAGCATAATTATCCAACGTTAAAAAAAATATTTTTGGATGTATTTACCAAAAAGGAGATTCTGGACGTAGCCCATAGTATCTTTGAACCAGAGGCTCGAGTGTGTTACGTGGGTTTTTAGTTTCTTTCCGTAAAAGGTAATCAAACTCTTAATCTTGTTTAAAGCTCAGCTTGAACACCTTTTAACATACTGATCAAGCCAGATTGATTTTACTTAGTTTTGGAGATATAAATAGATTGTTCACTGAGAAATACAAATACTAACTATCTCCAATAGTTTGTTCTATTTTTTACACTAAAATAAAGTGATTCTATAATAGAATTGGGAGTTTGCTCCAATGGTACTCTATTTCAAAGTTAAAAATAGAGTGATGAACAAACAAAAAATAACTTACTCTATATTTGTAGTAAATCTATTTTTCACTCTATTATTCTTGTTTAAAGTGAAAAAAGAATGTGATTGGAGATACCCTAAAGAAAAATTGACTTAGTGAACAAAACTCTCGAATAACCGATTAAGAATCTAAATAACATGTTCAAGTTTTGTGAGACCTTAGAGGGTATCTTATACTCTCTATTTTTAAAAGATACATATTTTGTATATCACATATATTAAAAATATATATTAAAATTGATTATAGATACATTATTTTCTACAATTAATTATCTGTTGTAATTTTAAATCAATAATATTTGACTGTGTAGTTATCTTTTAAAAAATTTACAATCTATCATTATTAACTAATTAAACGTCAATGCAAAATGTAAAACATATATGTTTTCAAAATAATTTAAAAGATCTCTTTTAAGAACAGAGAGTTTTAAAAAAATTATCTTATGAAATGTATAGACTTTCGGACTAAGTTCATAGTCAAAAGGACATTATAGATTACAAGAAAAGAGAGCCAAAGCCTAATCAAAAAGGAAACTACATGTGAGTGACTTAAAAACAGATCTTAAACTTTTGAGTTTATGGTGGGATCAACATGTGAAACTGTTGATTACATGTTGGGTTGTTTTAGGGTTACCCTAAATATACGTAATTAAACAAAAAAAATAAAGAAGAGTATAAAGTGTAATTAATAAAGAAAACAACAAATGCACATGGGTAGGACAGGCTCGTTGGTGTATTTTATACACAAGCATTACATTGTAATATATGTATAATTAGATACATACATACATTTTATAGAGATATATAAATGATTGCACGTTGGGGCAGCTGTGTAAGACACAAAGAGGTGAAAGCAAGTTGGCAATCAAAGTGGTGTTTACTCTTTCTTACCTGTACCCATTTCCTCCATTATTACTCTCTCTATCAAAAAGATACAGAATCTTTTCTTTCTTTCTTTTTTTCTGGTCTGATCATGCTGTCTCAGTCCATGTTTGTATATTCTCTCCATTCAAATAACCAACTTTTTATTATATATCTGTATTTTTATGGTTTTTCCTCTATATATGATTAGTTTTGCAGTAAAAATCAATAATATTCTGAAACAGCTTTTGAAGGTATTAAAAAGCAACAAACAGAAGATGAACAATGAAAGTGGGAAGTGGCACGAGTCTTGTCGTTGTAAGTACAAAAGCTGCACATGCTTTTGATTATAATGAAAATAAAATAAAAGGGAGAAAGTTGAAACAAAAGAACAAAACTTTGAGTGACTCTATTTAACTGATCGTGACACAAATGAATAAATGGTTATCGGATTGTGTCTTTGTGGGCGCCGCAAAAGGGATAAAACATAAAATACAGATTCTTTCTTCTCTTCTCCTCTTTCTCAAGCTATGGCTTTGAGTGAGTCTCTCCTCAGTCAAAAAAAAAACAGAAGCAAAGTGAATATAATTAAGCCAATCTTTTTCATATATCAAGTCAAAGCAGAAGCAGGAAAAATAAAGTAAAAGAAAATGCTTGAAAACACCATAGAGAAATAAAGATTTATAGTATCTCCTTGTTTCTGAAATCTTAAGTCTCCTCAAGGAAAAAAAAAAGACTCTTTATTCCCCAATTAACCAATCAACAAATGTTTAAAGAAGAAAAGAAAAAGAGTGAGACTTGCTGATGAATTACAACTCCAAATAAACTAAAAGACCTTTAGCTAGAGTTTTTGTTCATGTGGGTGGGTGTGTGTTGAAGAAAGAAACAATGAACCGAGAAACAAACAAGAGACAATGAGAAAGAAAAGGAACAAAGGTAAAAAATGTGAAGAAAGAATTGTATTCACTGGAAATCAAGATTGATGAGACCTTGATTTTCAGTTTCTGGTGTCAGATGGTGTTTTGTGTTTTTTTTTTTTTTGGGTGTTGTTTAGAAACTATGCACACATAAGTACATTTTTTTGGGACGAGGGCAATTCGAGAAACAGTGATTCAGATTTACTGAACCATTGTCAAGAAAGGTGGCTCCGTATGGCCATTGCCTCCTCTGTTTGCAGGGCTCTGAAACGCAACCTCATAAGCCGCAGATTTCTCATCCTCGTCTAGTTCTTCATCCATCTCCTCTTCCTCTTCTTCCATGTTATTATAATTGTGAGATTCCTCAATTTTTTCATACTCACTTATCATTGAATCTTGTTGTTGTTGTTGTTGCATCAGTTCTTTCATCACAAGGTCTTCTGGCTTCAGTTACAACAAATTAAGATTTTAGTAATTAAGAAAGAAAAGCAATTAACATTTTGAAAATGAAAAGCAAAGTTTGTACCTTTTCTGCTCCATGTGGACTTTCCTCTCTAGGTTCTTCTTCCTCACTTGAAGCTGACCCATGACTAGGTTTATGAACGACTCCTTGTGGGGGCTTCACTGCAGAGACCAGACTCTGCTTTTGTACCGTTGATGTTTGGTCTTGGTGAAGTACTAGACCAGAAGCGCTAGAACTGCCACCACTTCCAAGTACTTTGTTGCGGTAAAGAAGATCAAGGCGGTGAAAGTAAGGACAGGTCTTAGCATCTTGAGGACGTTCCTTGTTGCTTTCTTTAACTTTCTTGTAGTATTTGTTGATGTTTTCCCATTTCTCTTTGCATCTCTTTGCGTTTCTGTTGTATCCCATTCTCTTCATGGAAGATGAAATCTCTTCCCATAAAAGTCCTTTAGGGACATTGTCTTGGTACCTCGGTTCCATTCCGCTTCTCAAGTTTATAAGCGCAAGAATCTCCGCCTTTGGCCATCGCGATGATGACGGTGACGATTGGTCCGAGCTCATCATCACCTCTTGTTGTGGTGGTTGAGGAGGGGGAGGAGGAAGAACCTGTTGTTGAGGAATGGCCATTATTGGTTGTAACTGAGGTGGTTCTACAGGTTGTGATGAAGGACGTTTAGCGGCGGGTGGCGGCGGAGGCGGTTGTGGTGAGAAAGAAGGAGGTAACTGGATAGTGTGGCCAGTGATTTTCTGAATCAACGAGATGATTGCAGCGTCGCGAGAAGCAGAAGCGGCTCGTTCTTGAGCCATGATCTCGTGTTCCCGAGCTAAACGAGACATCTCTTGGCGTTTCCAAGCTTCTTCACGATCGAGACGTTCTTGTTCTCTCTTCTCAAGCGCTTCGAGAAAGCTCCTTTGCATAGCCGATTGCTTCTGCATCACTTGTCTCACCAAACCTTCAAATAATTCCATCATCTTGCCGCCTCCCCGGTTACCACGCTTGCGTTTGCGGCTGCTGGGACCCGCCTGATCCACGTCCATAATATCTTCGTCGTCTTCATCATCAGACCCCATTCCTGAAGCCGTGGATGAGCTGTGAGACGAGAAGGTCACTCCAGGAAAGGTGGGACCCATTGGAGCAGGAGCAGTAGCAGGAGCAGGAGGTGGAGGAGCTACATTGGGTGTAAAAGAGACACTGTGCGGTTGGGTCTGCGGTAGAGGGAAGACTGGGAATTGAGAGGAAGAAGGAGGAGGTTGGATGGGATTGGCGACGGAGAGAGGAGTGGCGTCGAGAGAAGAGGAAGGAGGAGTAGTGTTGAGAGCTTCGAGCTGAGAGAAGAACTTGTAAGCTTTACCCTCATGCCGACCACCGCGCGTTTCTTTGGTGCGTTTGTAGTATTTCTGAACGTTTTCGAATTTCTCTTTACATTTCTTAGCACTGCGTTTGTAGCCTAGCTCCAACAGCTTCCTGTGTCGCCATTCAAACATCAAAACTCAGTTTCTGTCCTTTTTTCCATTATTAGCTGGAAAATTAATACGTACTGTTCGATCGGTATAGTAAAAAAAAAAAAGTATTGGGATCGTAAAATCAAAAAACGTCCCAGAAACTCATGAGCCTTTCTGTATAAACAAACAGTTCTTTAATTTTCTTGGGATGGTGAAGATGCTTGATCTGGAATATATTATTTATTATTTATGTATATAACAGAAAATGAAATAAAATAAAAAAGTAAGCGTTGGAAACACATGCAAATGGATCTCTGTATGCTATCTTTTGGATTTGAGAAGCACCATTGATGGAGAACTCATCTAGAAGTAATGGAGGAGAGAGAGAGAGAGAGACCTGGAAACGTGTTCCCAAAGAGGAGCTTTGAGAGTGGCGTCACGGAAAGTAGAATCCATTTCAGATCGGATCCTGAGAAGCGCAAGCGTTTCTTCTCTCGGCCATCTGTTCCCCGACGAAGAAGACGAGCTTCCTCCTCCTCCTCCCAGCCCTCCACCGTCATCCGCCGCCGCTGAGAATCTCATAAGTTCTTCCATATTAGCCGGGGGTCTTGAGCTGATAGGTGAAGCTTCCTCCACCACTTCATTACCACCTCCTCCTCCTCCAGCTCCTTGCTCCATCTCCAGATTCACTAATCTTGATTTGAATCCACCACTCTTTTCTTCTGCACACACACTCTCTCTCTCTCTCTCTCCAAGCTTACAGTTTCTTCATAAAACCATTGACTATGGAGGAAGAGAAAGAAGCAGCTTTTTTTTTTTACTGCAACTAGGTGTTAGAAAGGAGAGATGAGGATTACGAGGATGATGATAGATAGATAGAGAGAATGAAAGCAAACAGAAGTTAATAAAGCTGAGCCTCTTCTAACTTTGCAGCAAATAATTGTTAAACCCACTTTTCTTCACCTCTCTTTTTTATTTTTTTATTTATTTAAAAGGGTCCACATATTTTTATTATCATTAAATTTTATTTGTATTATTATTATTATATGGAAGGAGGGCTTTAAAAGTTAAATTTGGATCCGCATACATCTCATTGCCAGTGAACCTATTGATTTTTTTTTTTCTTTTTGGTTAAAATTGAAAATATTATATAAAATAAACACAATTTCATGTGCCTATCCCATGTTGTTGTCCTCTCCCACCATCATGTCTATAGTGCTCACGTGGCGTTGTCTAATTGGTAGGGTATGTGACAATCAGATTTTCGCAAGAAGAAGGACAAAATTGGAATTTTGATAGTTTTACCCGATTTGAGCTGGACCAGCCTTGACATCTTTCTCCCACTCTCTTTCCTCTCCAATTCAACAGTCTCTCTCTCCTTTATAATTTTAATTTTTGTTGTGTAATATAGTTATGGAAACAGACCAAACAAATAGTGATGTAAGAAAAAAACAGACTAAACAATAGTGATGTTACAAAAACAGATCAAACAATAGTGAATCTAACGCCATTGGATTTTATATGATTATCAATCGTACCAAATGTACTCTAGTAAATATGTGATTCATATACTCTAGTTTCTTTATCTAAATTATGATACTTATTTGATCCACGTAAATAGAAAATTTTCATAAGAATAAAAAATTTATAATTTTTATATCAAATCTATTAGTAATAATTATTAACTATAAATCATTTTAATTAATATTTTATTTTTAATCTAACAAATATTTGACATCAATCCAAAAATATATTTAAGTGAACCATATATATAATCTAAAACACAGAAACTTGTTAGAAAAATACAAAATTCATAAGAATAAAAATAGTAAAATCTATTTTTTCATATTCTTTTTCTTTTTCATAAACTCATACAAGAGAAAAATGAATCTTACATAATTATTCTTCAATATTTTTACAAAATTCAAGTTTATAAAAATTAACAAAAGAAAAATAATGAAAAGCCACAACCAAATATTCATAAATAATCAATTTTTTTAAATTAAGTATAGAGAAAATATAAAAATAACACAATGAAAAATTTAGTAAAAATATATAATGTTGTGTGAGCTTGATGAAAAATTTAGTCAATAGATAATAATTTAGCTAAAATATATAATATAATTCAATAATACATAAAATCTAAGAATAATTAGAAAAGTTATAAGAATAGAAGTCATCCAATTCAGGCAAACAAAAATATATTAAAAATTAATTTAAAATGATTTTATTTTTGCTTCTGGTCACCAAATTTAAACTTAAATTTTTTGAAGAAACATGGAATACCACAACCAAAGATCAATACATATCAAACATATATTTAAAAACATTTTAAAGCAAAAATTACAATATAGACCAATAGTAAAAATAAAATTTAGTAAAAATTATAATATAACCTAAATACATAATATTAAAATATACAAATTTCAAGAATATATAAGAAATTTCAGAGGAATAAAATAGATAAACCCTTCGTATTATTTATTTTTCACATTTCATCAAATCAAGATAATCAAAAATAATAAAAATAAATCTAACAATTTTCTGCTCTTTAATCAATAAACTCAAGTTAATTGAAGTTAATAAGATATGGATGCAAAATCACAACCATAAATTATTAGATAATCAAAAAGTTAGAAAACAAAATATAAAAGATATAAATAAAACAATAAACATAACAACAGAAATGTAAAGTATTTTTCTAATATGAACAAGAGATATTATATATATATATAAATGTAGATGGTTTAAAGACTATATATATATCCTGAATTCCATAAAAAATCATCGAGCTTAAATCAAATACTAATATGATAAAAACACATAGTTGCATACTCTGAATAAGACAAGAAAAGAAAGCTGTTATAAAACATATAAGAGTATAAATAAAATTAGATGATTTAAAATAAAATAAATAGATTAAAAGATCTATACCATCAAAATAAAAACATAACATATCTCAAATAAAACAATCTCAACTATCATATTATAAAATTTAGTTAACTGCAATAAGACTGAAGTTGAATAAAAAAGATCAATCATAAAGTTAATAATTCACATATAATACATATCTAATATTTTCAAAATAATTTTTATGCGTAAAGACTGTCCGACACTAGTTAATTAAAATAGTTTTAGAAGTCAGTGTCTTTTTTACAACGTAAATAAATTCTCAATTTTTTTTTGTAGCACTAAATCACAAAATAATAATAATTTATGTCTCTTAATTAAATGAGTTTATTTTGGATTAATTCACTCTCAAAATCATTGCAGTCCCTGCTTATGCCCTATAAAATCATTTTTGTTAAATTTATGATAGATTCAGAAGATATGATTTCGAAAATCACACAAGACATGTTCATCCGGATATAAAACTAGAAAACAAATTTGAACACTACAATTCCATAACCAGTGGACATATCTTCAAATCAAAGTTTCCAAATAGATAAAATCTTGAATGTGATGTATTGCAAGACCTAAATACATTAAGATAAAAACAATTTTTATAGAACTATCACTTTATAGGGCCTAACTTTCAAAACTATATATATATATGTTTGTATAGATTTTGATATGTTAGAAAAGGTTAATATAAAAAAGTTTCGTGATGGAAAATATGTTAACAAATTATTGTGTAGGTCTATATATTGTTTATCAAACATGAATAAACATGTATTTTGCTTCGATTATTTTTTTTAATAGATATTGTAGATGTAGTTTCTATACCATGAAAATTAAAATCCTACATCCGGCTTTGTTGTGATTTCAAATTATCTATGGCTTATTTTCTTGTTCAATATTTGAATACCTCGTCCGAAACTGAATGTTATTCATGTTAAAAAAAAAGATTGATATATTAATATTAGTTTGGTAAATATAAGTATTTTGTTTTTATTTCTAATTCAGCATTGACAGTTTGATTTGCTAAATAGTTCATAATGTTTTTTTTCTTTTCGTTTTTACTATCTAATTTGAAATAAAAAGCACGGTAGATAATTTTCGAAGTTGGCAGATATTTAAACATAAAATACAAAATTACACAATCTAACAAAGAAACCTTAGAAGAATTAGGCAAAATGATGGAACAAGTACATTTTAAGATATTAAAGTTGTGGTGAAGAAAGATAGGAGTAACGAAGTTATAATGAGCAAGAATTAAATAGCATCATATCTAAAATTAGCTGCAAACTGAAGACGTCGATGGAGACACTCACACTGTCGACATTATACACTCTTAATAAATAGCCTCACCTACATAAAACTATAACTGTTTGTTGCAACATTTCATTTTCGTTTACCAAATCCTGCTACAAATATAAACCGCTGGTTTTTTAAGATATAAAAAGGATAGTCTTTTACAAAATCGTGAATGTTAAGAAGAGAGCAATTGGGTTATACAAATAAATAAAATTAAATAACCACGTTGCCCGAAAAAACTGATGATATAGATTTAAAAAAAAAAGAGATATGAAGAATGTATGAAGAGAGAAGATGGGCGGTGGAAGTGGAGCACTTTCTTGAAGAGGAAAGAAAGAGAGGAGCGGCGGAAACAGCTGTATTCTCTCTTCTGCTTACCCACTTTCACATGCTCTCTCTCCTTAACCTCTTTTTGCACTTATTTATTACTTAATTACATGTGATGTGTTGTGTTCTATTTTGATTCTTAAACTAAAACGAAAGACAGAATAATCAAAAGAGGTGGTAAGAACATGCTCGCAGAGTTAGTTCCTTGATTTCTGAATCTAGATCTTAATAGTGCGTTTGATTAAACATGTAATCATTTTCTCTCTTAATCTCTTTAACAACAAAATAAAATCCAATACGTCTGCTCTCTACCAATAAAAACTTACTACAAATCTGATCTCATTAGGCATGTTGTCAAACTTCATCCCTTTCCCAACTTGTGTCATACGAGGACTTACCAAATAAAACAAGTCAACATCAATTTTGTCAAGCTATCAGAAACTAGTTGCAGAAACTTATTTACAGTCTCTAAACTTTGGGGCTAACTTTGTGTGATCACTGCATTAACTATTTGACCCCACACAATGATGCAACTGGTCTCTCATCATAATGTCAATTTCAGGATTTACGACAAGACAAGTAGCAAACCTGGGCTCACTTGCCAGTGTGTCAGAGAGTTCATGACAAGCCAACTCAGACCACAACACCTCTGATTAAACCCGCAGTTTTAGAACACACACACATCTTAAAAATCTATCCAACCAAAGACATTTCCTTAAATCCGCACTAAATCCACAACCCATGGACCACTCTACTAGTGGATATATACCTTTTTTAAAAAAATAAAAGATATAAAACAAACTTCAACCCACAAATATTATGTGGCTGTTATGATTGACAATGCAGTAGATAGGGGAAAATAAAAAATAGACCCATTTACACAGTATCATAAAATAAAACAAGCTACTGAGATAGATAAGAAGTTTTAAGATCAAATGTTGTACACAATGCACTCGTTTTCTCAACAGGAAGGGTTGAGTTCTTGACAATCTCAGATGTACAAAAAATAAAGTGAACAGAGGAATAAACAAAGGAGTGAAAGTGGAAGAAAAACACTTCAAATTTTGGCCATTAGCATTCTAGGTCAGAGAACAGTTAAGGTCCTGGATCTTACCTATGTACAACAAGCCACAGGATAGAGCTGAAAGAACATATGCTTTAGATCCAGCATCCAAATGTTCATTGAGAACTAATCGTGGAACCCAAAATGATCTTTCCACACTGCCCAACTGTTAATCTGAAAGGCTCATTAGTAGTTGGAGTTGCTCTGCAACACAACCGTCTCGGCGCCTGACCGGAGCAGCCAAAAAAGAAATGGAAGAATAATGAACTACAAATCATAAATAAACATTAGGTGATCAAAATGATAAACAAGAAAACCTCACCAAGTGCCAATTTTTGCTCAGAGGAAGCCCTAGGACCTGGATCTTTTCCACATTGGGCAGAGGAGGAGAGCGTGGAAAACATAGAAGCTTCCTCTTCAAATCATCTTTTACCAATGATCTAGAGTAGGTTCCAAGAGTCGCATTGCTTTCACGTCCTACCTCGTTCAAGAAGAAGAGTATAGGCTTCTTACAGAGAGATGAAACAGGAAGCTTTATGTCAAGATCAAACTCACTGGGATGTCTTATCCCGTTCCAGGCAGAGAAGGTAAGCTCAGCTCGCTCAAGATCCCGTGGTAAGAGGACGCTCGGGAAAACTTGTACAACATAACCAAGAGAGATGGAAAACGTGAGCTTGTGAGTATGATCGTAACAGATGGATCGCTGCAAAACACTCCTGGGGCTCAAATCCATAGCTTCTGTGAAGAGTTTCAAACTGCCTAATGTGGATAAGCCCGGATAGAGAGGATTGACAGCTTCAACGTGATGGATTGAGACAAAAGGTGCGATGGGATGAGAGGACAAGATACCATGAGCATTTCCCTTAATGTCCCACTGCCAACCATAAAAAAAACACATGAAATCAGCAAATGTTCAGAGAGTGAAGAAACAAGAGATGATGAGAGGCAGTACCTGGTGAAAGCCAGGCTCTTTGGACAAAGGAACTCCGAGTTCTGTGATACAGGCGTGAAGACGATCATCACTACCGTATAGCTTTGGGTATCTATCGATACAGTCATCATGGATGCGGGAGAGAGCTTGGGCTAGAGGGTAACTAATGGCAATGCCGCCGCCTCCGAAAGCCATATTATGACTGAAGTAGGAGTTAGCAGAGTGGCTCTCGGATGGGTTTCCGACATAAACCATCTCGGAAGGATCGTACTTGCTCAAAACGGCAAGAAGGTTGTTAACGTTGAAGATAGTGTCGTCGTCTCCGAGGATAAACCAACGGACACCAGGGAGAGAGAGGCGGAAAGACTCCATCGCGATGCGTGAGATTCGAAGCCCAGAAGGATGGCCAGTGGGATTGGTGTAACGGAAACGAGAAGAGTCTTCGGAGACGATGATGGGAGGAAGAGAATCATCTCCTTCTTCAGGAGAAACCTGCTCTTCGAGCCAGACGTGACCACGCATCTGAGAAGGCTTCCACCATAGCCTCACGAGCTCCTTGCGTCGTTCCCAGAGCTGTGAGGATCCAGCGATACCAAACATCAAGTGGTTCAGAGACAGATCAAGCCTGCTAGTCTCCTCCCAGAGAGTTCGATTCCTATTCCTAGGGTGGACGATCTCTTCTTCGTCATGATCAAAGATAGGGAGAGCTGGAATCGATGGCGGCGAGATTTCTCTTTCTCTTTCTGTAGGGATGTGAGGATGGTACCGTCTGTTCCAGATATGCGCGTCTTCCCAATCTCTGAGGAGATGCCAGCACCGAGAAGTGGCGGGTGAGAAGACGAGGGAGAGCCAGGCGACGGAGGCGAGGAGAAGAGCGGATGTAGCGACCAATGCGGTGGCGAAACGACTGAGACGGCAGCGACGGATGCGAGGACGAGCGACGGGTGAAGAGCAGGGACGGTGAGGAGATGAATAAAGGTAAGGAATGAATGAGAGCATGACGGTGAGGATTAAACGCATCTCCCCAACCGCATGTTTCCTCCGCCGAACGGCGGCGAAACCAAGATTCCGTTTGTTTTTTCGGGTTAAATTAGGGTTTCGATCTCCACGAAGGAACCAAGTGGAGATGTCGCCGTCTCTTCTCTCTCTCTCTCTCCGTCGCCTTAGTTTCTTTAATTATCCCTTTCATTTTTATCTTTTAATCTTAAGTCCCCGAATTTACCGTTTCTTTCGTTTCTGGAGTTATTAATTCTTTTTACTCCAAATCTCTGCACTAATTAGACATAAGCACGTCGCAAGACAAATGAGGATAGCATTCCTTCTTAACAAATTACGAAACATTTTTTTTTTATCGGCCAAACATTTTCATTAGATGAAAAACGCCCCTAGTGGGCTTTACAAGTGATGAATTGGGCCCAACCCAATACGCCATTTACATAAACACATCCAACTTCTCTCTATATCAGTAAAGTAAAACACCTTCTCTTCAAATTTCAGAGGATACCATATCAGCATTGCTTAATTCTCAGGCTTTACGTCGACCGGTTCTCTTATAACTTTGTTGCTCTGTTTAAGACTTTACAAGGACAGTATAGTAGTTGGACTTTATACTTGGATCAAATCTTTAAGTTGTTTACAAGATCTTTATATTATTAAAACAAATCTATATGTTAACTGTTTGTAATTCTTCTCATTTTTTCCGTCGATGGGATTTCCTCGACGACGAACATCGTCTTTTCCAATCTGTAGTCCTAACACTTATGCTCATACAGTAACTGATTTCACTTATGGCATTCACTTGGAGATTCCGACTACCTCATCTTCAATTCAGCCTCATCGCCTTCTACCATACATTCATCCATTATATATATAGCACGATAGAGTAGAGAGCTCTCACACAAATATTTTTGTAATCGTCCATTTGGTTATTAACAATCTCAAAACAGCCCTTCTAAGAATGACGAAACTCTCAGCTTCTTCTTACGGAGTTAAAGGCAGGTCAGTGTAGGCAGAATTTTGTCACAAGGGGTCTTGTGTTTTTGGGAGGCACAAACTGTCATGAAGGGACGCGAGCTGATGAATGCCGATATGGTTTTTGAAATATATCTATATCAATAAAGTTTTTTTAAAAAAAGAAAACACAAGGTCTGATCGTACAGAAAAAAAGGAATATAAAAATAAAGGACGACGTTGATTAAAAAAAAGACATGTTAAACATGCAGTATCTCACCAACCTCATAGAATTTATCAATATATCAGAACAATATAATTCATAAAGAATATGCAGAAAAAAATAACAAAACATAACCAACCACGTAGATTTCCACTGGTCAAAGACCAAATCAACACATAGGCCTTGCATATAAACAGAGGGGTTGATTAAAAAAAAGACATGTTAAACATGCAGTATCTCACCAACCTCATAGAATTTATCAATATATCAGAACAATATACTTCATAAAGAATATGCAGAAAAAAATCGTCATTAATGGAGAACCCCTGCGCCTCTCACCTCCGGTGATAAGCCTCCCCTCCCTCCCGACCCCTTAGCCTCTTCCTTCCCTCTATTTCACCAGTGGTGGATCCAAAAAATAGTTTTACTGGGGTCAGATATTAAATTATATATAATAATTTTTATTATGTAATATTTATTTATTTTTTATTATATATTTAAAGTTATTTATTATATAACTTATTTAAGTTTAATACGCTTTTTATTTTTATTTTAAACATATTTAGTATGTATAATGTAGAATGTTAGTTTAGCCCACTTTTAAAAAGAACTAGAGCAATTTTTGGCCATAAAGAGAAGTAAAATATTAGGCTTTTAGTTTGTCTAACTAAAATGAGTTGGGCTTTTACGTCCAGATTTAAGAAAATGGAATAAAAGTGGGTGCAACAGGGATTCAAACTTGGGATTTGGGGTGTCAAAGTCTGCAACTTGGGCCAATTGAGCTGCTGTTTTTTACAATTTACAGCTTAAATCAGAAGATCTATATATTCATTGGGTGTCAGCTAACCCCCTATTACGTGGGTCCCCCCCTGTATCTCACTACCTTCCGCTTTCTTCCTCCTCACCCAAACTTTTCTCAACTTCCCATAAAACTTCCCCAACTACTCAGAGTTCTGCAAATCTTCTTGCACTTAGAGAAAACCATCCTAAAACTGCAGATGTCGTTATGACTCTGAACCTTGCCGAAAACCATATCCCAAAAAGTCCAAACTCTCAAATCCGTAAATCTGATTTCACTATTCATGAACAGTTCAAAGTTTTACCTCCAAAATCCTCTTCTCCAATCCAAACTAATAAAGCTTCAAACTCCTCTACTACCAGTCTTCCACCTACTGCTAATCTTTCTACTCCCAATCCTGCCTCAACTCAAGCCCCGATTCAACTGGATACTGTTATGCTGGACTCTCCACCAACGATTGCAGTTCCTTCCTCTGGCCTCTCCTCCCTAACTGCTGATCCTCCACGACTGTCTTCACAAGAACCTCTTCCCAGTGTGGCTAGATCGTCGAACCTTGTTGACAAAATCAGAAGAAATAAGGATAAGTATCTATCGCGCCTTGCCCCGGTGACAATAGCTGAGAATGGAAGGCCTCGTGTTCTGATTCCTGATGCTGTGTTCCAAAAGGGTGCAGAGATTCATAAAGACTTCATATCATGCTACTTCAATGGAAGGCCACCACCATTCAAGCATGTTCAGAATGTTCTTAATCACATGTGGGGTAAAGGTAAAACAGTGGAGATTCACAACAATCCTCTCACCCGTTTGATGCTTGTCCGTATACCCAGTGATTATCTCAGGCAAAAGATTTTGGAAAAAGGGATATGGTTCGTCGGTGATTCCATGTTTCACACTGCGCAATGGACCTCGGCTCATTCCACTTCTCCTCCTCCGATGGACTCTATTCCTATATGGGCGCACCTTCATGGTGATCCTCCTTATCTCACTACAAGAAAACAAGTAGATCCCGACTGCAAAATCAGTAGGTAAACAGTCGCAAATTACGTCTTACGACTGAATAACGACTAAAAATTATGGTCGTCAATCATCGTGTCGGTAATTATATCAGTCGGAAATCAGTCGCTAAATTACGACTACATTACGACTAAATTACAACTAACTAAATCAGTCGGCAAATAGTCGGTCCACAGTCATAATATATTACGACTACACTCCGACTGGTTCACGTCTAAACTACAACTACTTTATTGGTCAAGTATTTCGTTTAAATGCAGTAGTTAATCAGTCGATATTCAAGTCGTTAATCAATCGGTTTCTTGTAGTCGTTAATCGTCACCGGAGGCATCGTAAATCAGTTGGTATTTGTAGTTAAATCAGTCGGTATTTGCAGTCTTAAATCAGTCGGTATTTGCGTCGTCAATCAGTCGGTATTTTGTGCTTAGCGACTACAGGTTTTTATGAGTCGCTATTTAGTCGTAATATATTGCTATTTTGATTACTCTTTACGGCTGTATTCAGACTTCTTTTGTTTTAATTGGTAATTTTATTATTTGTGCTCTCTTGTTTGTGATGATATTATATAATAAAACAATATTTATTAAACAAATTGTGAATTAGAAAATACTAATTAATTTTAAACCTGAAAAAGTTAACCACCGAGAGTTTACAGAAAATATTACCTACACCGAGAGTTTGAGAAAAAAACAACTAAACAAAAGTCAAGTCCAAGAGACATAAACAAGGAAGCATGATCAGGTGGTGGAATTAGTAGATACAAACTGATCAAATCTATGAACAGTTGCAGACAGAAACTTCTTCACAACAGCAAACTCATTGATCTGCTTTGCTTGCTCTGCAATAGTAGCACCCTGCTCTGCAATAGTAGCACCCTGCTCAGCAATAGTAGTACCCTGTGCTGCATTAGCAGCAGCCTGCTCTTCTATTTTGCGGTGAGCTTCTTCAAGCTGCTTAGTCATGTCGAGGAATTCAGAAGAAGAGAACACACTGTACTTCCGTTTTCCATTGACGAGAGTTTGCTGGAGGTTTCCAATGCCATAGTATTTTCCTCTTTCATTGTGAAAGTAGACTACCACAAAAAATCAAATTGTTACTATAAAGCAGAAGAAAACAATATCAAGTATAAAGAGAAAAAAACTGAAAAGAAACAGTTTACCAAAAGGAATATCTCGTTATCCTTCTCTATGGAGAGCTTTGGATCATTGGAAGCATCATCTGAACTCTGTGAGTTTTCAGCCTCAAGGGCAGTCAACTTGGCTTCTTTGTTCTTCTTATATGTCTCTGCAACCTGCTCGGCTTTCAAATCAACATAGGTCCCATCTTTTTTTGTATGTGTCTTGATGTAAACTTCACCAAGAGAAACTGGTCTGCCCAATTCCTCAACCTAAAATGGTAAAAAAAAAAAGCAAAGTAAAGGGTAAATGATACAGATTGTTTAACTTTTATGAAAGGAGCAAAAACAGCTTACCATTTCATACTCGATTTGTTGGAAAGACTTCTGGCCAGTGTTGTGCTTGTGTGGACCAAGTCCGTTCCGTTCAGACAAACGAGCCGCTGATGCAGTCTCACTCTTTTTTCCGCTTCAGGAGTGTCCCAATACGCTGTCATTTCTTGCCACAGAGTATCGTGGATCCAGTTTGGTTGCTTTCGACTCATCCTACAAATGCTAACCATGTCTTTCATATGAAGCTGACATATCTCCTCAAATTTTTCCTGAACAAGACCAGTGTGCATTTGATTCCAAGTCTGAGTTTTCTACAGAAAAAAACACAGAAAAAGTTGATGTTAAAAGTCAAATTAAACAAAAGTTGAGATTTAATATAGAAGATAAAAGACTTAACTGCAAATTCTATAAATATTGTCTCTTGTTTGTCCCGAAGCACAACAGTCCAACTGTAATAAGCAGCATCAAACTTTTTTCTGAAAGTCTTTGAGATCTTCCGGGCCAGTTGCCCTCTGTCACGACCAAACCTCAAAACACAGAAACAAAATAATGGATATATTAGAATGGAAAAGATGTAATAAACCAGTGACTAAGCCAACCAAAGCAAGCCAAATTCAATTAAAAAACCAACAATAGTATTCCAAATAAAAAACAGACACTCCAAACATTCAAGTGAACTTAAAATACAGTGAGCTAACCAAATCAAACAATAGTATTCCAAATAAAAAACAGACGCTCCAAACATTCAAGCCAAAGTCAACCATTAAGAAGTCTAAGCCTCGAATAAATTTAAAGACAAAGTGAGCTTACATCAGACACTCCAAACATTCAAGTGAACTTAAAATACAGTGAGCTAACCAAAAACCCAAAGGAAGACTAACCAAACAAAGCAAGGCATCAAGTGAATTTAAAAAAAGTGAGCTAAGAAGTTAAGCCTCAAATAAAAATTCAGTGAGCTAAAAACATTCACAAGTTAATATCTTTATTAAGCCTCAAATTAAAACTCAATGAGCTAAAAAACATTCACAAGTTAATATCTTTATTAAGCCTCAAATAAAAAACTCAGTGAGCTAAAAAAATATTCACAAGTTAATTCTTTATTAAGAATCAAATAAAAAGCTCAGTGAGCTAAAAAACATAGTCAATTTTTTTAAAAAATATAATCCTCAAAAGCCAGAATCATACCATGTTGTTCCAGGCTCAAGGTTTGGAGAAAGGATGGGTATGCCGTGGCCCGATTTGGCTGGGAAATCAGTTCGTTGACTTGGCAAGAACCCATCGAGGGAGTTGGGTTCACAGCTTCGGACGTTCTGTACTTGCAGAGTCTTGAGCCTCGAGAACAGTTCGAGCATTTGGCGCTGATGTTTCAGACCGTCGAGGTTGTGGAGGTGGAGATGGTTGAGGAAGAGGCAGAGTATCTTGACTTTGAGCATGTGAGTCTTGGAAGAGTTGCCTCGGAGGTGGGTAGTCACTCACGCCTGGTGGAGATCGGTGGGGAATAGGAGGAGCTGTCGTCCTTGGGACGAACTGGTACTGCGTGGGAAGGGCAGATTGTTTCTGCTTCTTTTTCGATCCCATCGTTTCAAGAAAGAGATGAGAAATTAGGGTTCTTCGGGTTAAAAGAGAGATGAGGGTTTCTAGATTTCACTTTTGATTTTGAGAGAGAGATTTGGATATAAGTGATAGATTTTCGAGAGAGGGTGAGATAATCGATTTGTGTTCTCGGCATTGAGAGAATGAGGATCGATTAGGGTTATGCTTAGGTGTTTGTCTTTGTTTTGGTTTTGGGTCTACTTGGGCTTAGCGGGATTAGTAATTTAGGTTAGGCGGGATTGTGGATTTGGGTTAAAGGATTGTGGTTTTGGTTTGGGTCTAATTGGTTTTGCTTTTTGGTTTGGTTTTGGTGGTTTTGGTTTTGCTTTTGGTTTTGCTTTTCTTTAATCACTTAACAATATCAAAATACATTATTAAAAAGCAGCTAACATAATATTATTTTTAAATTATAGAAAAAAATAACATAAGTTAAGGGATATAACTTACAATTTATTGTAAAATATTTTACTATGGTGTTTCTCCATCTTCACCATCATCATCAGAAGAGGATTGATTACATTGGAATTCATCCTCGGTTCTGCATCTTCGACATCAATATCGAGATTTATCGGTTTTCTTCGAGCATATGACAAATAGTCGACTGCTAGATCTTCAATTGTAGTCATCAATACAGCATCATCATTGTCTTGTTGTAGCAGTGTCGGTTCTTTGTCTTCGTATTCTCCTGAAATAATTCCCCTCGGGTTCACTTTTAAGACATTGTACCACGACTGTGTTGGTTTTTTTACATACGGATACGGGATGTAACAAACTTGATGTGCTTGAGATGCTGTTATCATATAATAAAAAGTTAATAGTATATTTATGGACATTAATTAATATGTATAAATAATACGTACCTAGAATAAATGGTTCGTATTTATAGTATTTCCTCGATGAAAGAATTTCTACGATGCCACCGTTGCTCCGCCGAGTGCCTCTACCAATTTTAGGGTCATACCACTTACACTTGAAAAGTGTGATTTTCAAATCCACCGCCCCCTCATACTCATTTTGAATGATATCAGTTAAGATTCCGTAGTAATCAGCTTCATCTGATGCATTTGTGTAACTCTCTCCTTTAACACATACCCCATAGTTACAAGTCTTTCGTCCCTCACCATGTTTCTGCGTATAAAATAAGAAACCTCTGGTGAAATAGATGGGCCAGGTTTTGGTCTTATTCACAGGTCCACTCGCGATATCTTTGACCCACACAGGAAACGTATGTGTATTACTCCAGTAACTAACCTGCATATATATAAAATATCAATATATATAATTATAGACACAATTAGTTACATAATATTATTGCTAAAACGTACATAATCTTTCACCCATGTATGATATTCATCAGCTCTCTTTGCGGAGAGTTCTTTCTCGGAGAGGTCTAGATATTTTGTAGATAGATAATCTTCAAACATCCTATATGAGTTCACCACCACAAATTAGTATCGTTAATTAAAGTGCGATATATTGAAATAGAAGAGGATAGTTACCAAATAATACCTCTCAAATGGCTGAAAATAATCACAATTTCGCAATACATATGAATGTCCGCAGTTATAGTCTTTCTCGGAAAGCCATATTTCTTGCATTTCTCCACTTGGACGACCAACATGCGTAAATATATCAGGTACTCCAGAGACATGATATACAGGAACTTCACCTTCATCAAATCTTGTCAACCTGCACAAATTAACGATCCACATTACATAAAAATATTAGTACACAATAAAAAAATTGAATCGATCTCTAGAATAATGAAAGTGTTTACCTTGATTTTGTTTGTATATGATCAGCAAAGTAGTGCTCAGTAAAGTAAGCTATCTCCTCATTGATATATGATTCAACAATCGATCCAGCAGCAAATCTTTTGTTCTTTGCTTTTGCTTTCAACTTTTTGAAATTCCTTTCAAAGACATACATCCACCTATAATTGACAGGTCCTCCTAGTTCAGCTTCGTAGGGGAGGTGTATAGGGAGATGCTGCATTACATCAAAAAATGATGGTGGAAAGATCTTCTTTAAATTGCAAATGATCAAAACAATGTTTTGCTTTAGAATTTGGAGACGATTTTTCTGCAAAGTTCTCGAGCAAAGGTCACGGAAAAATAATCCAACACCTACAAAATTTAAAATATTATTGATAATCATAGATTAAGTTGTATCATTTAATATAAAAATCGTAATAAAAAATTAGAACCTGATAATGCACGATGGACGTTTTTGTCTAGAAGTTCTGAAAAGATAAATGGAAGTAGCCGCTCCATGAAAACATGGCAGTCATGACTCTTCATGCCAGAGAACAATATCAACACAATTAGCTAAGTCTGAAGCACAACCGTCGGGGAATTTAACTTAACGTTTCACACATTCCAATAAACTTTTTTTTCCGGCTTCGTCTAATGTGTAGGGAGGAAATGGAGCTTGACCATCATCATCAACATGTAAGTGTGACCGATCACAAAACTTTGATATATCCAATCGTGACTGGATCGTGTCTTTCGATTTACCCTTCACATTCATGAGAGTATTCATGATGTTGCCAAAGAAATTCTTCTCAATATGCATCACATCAAGATTATGTCGAAGAATTAGATCCCCCCAGTATGGCAACTCCCAAAATATGCTCTCCTTGTGCCAATTATGGTACTTTCCATATCCAGGCTTCTTCTTTTCATGACCGTTTCCATCGCAAGAAGACATTTTTGGTGGATCAACACCTTTTAACCGTTCAGAATAAACTTGCTCACCAGTCAAAGAATCAGGTGGAAATTCATTTAAGGCATGTTTTCCCTTCAAGAAATCCTTTTTATTCTTCCTTGGTGGATGATCACAAGGAAGAAATCTTCTGTGACAATCAAACCAACACGTCTTCCTTCCATTAGGCAGATAAAAAGCCTTTGTATCTTCCATGCAAATTGGACATGCCAATTTACCATGGGTCGTCCATCCGGAAAGCATGCCGTACGCCGGAAAGTCGCTAATCGTCCACAAAAGCACGGCTTTTAGGTTAAAATTTTGATTCAAGGACACATCGTATGCTTCAACTCCAGTTGACCACAATTCTTTTAGCTCCGCAATCAGAGGTTTGAGGAAGATATCAAGACTAGCTCGCGGATGCTTTGGCCCAGAATTTAGAATTGTAAGAAACAAGTACTCTGTTTTCATGCACATACTCGGGGGCAGATTGTACGGAGTCAAGATCACAGGCCACAGCGAATGATTATGAGACATCCCAAATGGATTGAATCCATCTGTACATAATCCAAGATAAACATTACGCGGTTCTTCGGCAAACTGGGGATGTATTTCTTGGAAGTTTTTCCACTCGGCCGCATCAGATGGATGACACATTTCTCCGTCCTTTGATTGGTGTTCAGCATGCCACCTCATTGCCGCTGCAGTCTTCTTGCTCTGATACATTCTCTTCAACCTATCAGCTATAGGTAGATACCACATACGGCTATATGGTACTTTTGTTCTACGTCGTTTGTCCCTTGGCTTCCATCTTTCCGCACCACAAAACTGGAACGTTTCCCACCTTTCATCTTCTTTCCAAAATATCATACAATTGTTGATACAAACATCAATTGTATAATATGGGAGCCCTAAATTGCGCATCAACTTTTCTGTCTCGTAGTTTGAGTCGGTTGCCATGTTTCCATCTGGTAAATAGTCATTCAACATTTGGCACACCGAATCCATACATTTTTCACTCATATTATAATCTGCCTTAGTTTGCAAGACTCGAGCAGCTAAGGATAACTGCGAGTGACCTTCACGACAACCATCATACAAGGGATTTTTTGCTCCTTCTAATAAGTCATAAAACTTTTTTGAATGGTTGCATGCATCGTCTACTACATTTTGGTAACTACCATCCGGGTAACTACCACCCTGGTGATAATTGTCAGAACTCACATTATCACGAAAAGCATCATTTACCATATCAACATATATATCTTCAGTACCAACTTCTTCATTATTACCACTTAAATGTGTCGGGTCAACATGACTCGTTCCTAATGCCATATCAATTTCTTCTCCATGATTATACCAAACATAATAATCTTGCATGAATCCTCTACTATATATATGTTTCCAAATTTTTGACCCCGGAAGAAATTTATCGTTCTTGCAAACACTACATGGACAGAAAAATTTACCCCCGTTGCTCTGCGTGAGAGGTTGGCTATTTGCAAATGTCATGAATTGATCCACCCCTGCTATGAACTCTTCCGAGAAATTTCCCGTCTGTTCATCGATCCTCTTGTACATCCAATCTCGAAAATTAGCATTGTTGTTATTTCCTGACATTGTAACACTTCAAACAATCTTTCTTTTTCTTTTGACTTTCACGTTTTTTTTAGAAATTTGTTTCTACGATTTATGAGCAGAAATGAGTGGAGACATCGATTACATTATATAGCAAATTTTCCGACTTATTAGCGACTAAATACTGACTACCCAGAAAAAAATAGTTACACCAACCAAAAATGTAAAACACGTGCTTTGTACCGGTTTTAACCGACTGATTAGCGACTAATTGATGACCACATACATCAGTGGTTAATCAGTCGCTATTTACCGACTATAATGTGACTGAACTTTTCTGACAACAAAGTAGTCGCCAATCAGTCGTTATTTAGCGACTAAACTACGATTGATACGCGTAGACGTTTGCTTGCTACTGATTTGCGACTGTCTTTTCTTAATCCCCAATTAGTCGCCTAACAGTCGCCAAATAGTCGTTATATTTTGCGACTACCTCTTCAGTCGCAGTCCGTGGTCGGAAATTACAGGTTTTCTTGTAGTGTCTGAGATATCAAGATGGTCTGAGTCTTGTCGCTGGACTGGTTGGGGAGTTGATATACCATGAATTTGACCTGATTTTAGTCATGGTATATGATATTTTTAGGATATATTTAATCTATTTTGGAGTCTTGATAGCATATTTACAGGTTCAGGAGCAATTGGAGAAAAGATGATGTTTTTGGAGCATTTTGGAGCACTTTAGAGATTTCACCCGAGATGACCATATCGACCACTCAAGGTCGACACAGAGAGAGACGCGTCGATCGATACACCTTCAGTGATATCGATCGATATTAAACACACAGAAGCCCGGTCTGGTCACAGCCGACTTGAAGCCCAAGACTTCATCCATTTTACCAAGATACCCCTGACGAGTTTTAACCTAATTTTGAGTATTTATGTTTTGCCTAAGTGTTTTGGCAAAAGAGAGGTTTTCGAGAAATAGTTTTTAGAGGGAGTCTTTTTGAAAGTTCTTCATACTATTGTTTTGTGAGAGAGAGTTACAATTGAGAGCTTTCTTGAACACCTTTATTTTCTATCTATTCTATCTATGCAGTTTTATTTAATTATTATGATGTTTTGCTTGGCCATGTCTGAGTAAACACCTTTGTTAGATTTAGGATTCAAATAGGTTTTGAGAGATTAGCCCCAAGTATGAATACCTGAGCATGTGATATTCATCTTAGAAGATTGCTCTTAATGCTTGTATAGGAGTAGCTAACCTATACATGATGTCAGTGGATATTATCCTTGGACCTATCTTCTCTGAGTCAGAATTTGCTAGGCGCAAGCGACAGCATGGTCTAGAAAATCTCTGTTGAACTGTTATCAACCCGCGCTTAAAGCTTACTAGAGGCGCATCGATCGATTCTCCTATAGAGACATCGATCGATTGACACGAGGCTATGTCAATCGGTACGTGCGACAGCAGGTCGATCGATGCCTTCCTGATTATGACATGCGCTTGTAGTGAATCATTGGTTCTAGTAAAAGATAACCCAGAAAACGACAGTGGTACGGTTATTGTTACAGTTGGGTTCTATAATATCATGCAAGCATCTAAACATAGGAATTCATACTATTATAATCCTGATAACCTAAATAGTAATCCTAAGTCTAACGCCTTCACCATATCTGTTAAACACCCAAATCAATCACTTGAGTAATTGTCTTACTCACCAATTTTTAAAGTTTACTTGCAATTTACTATTTTGAAATCTTCAACCTAGCTTAGTTACAATAAGATCTAGTGTGATCCCTAGCTCCCTGTGGATTCGATCCCTAAGTACTACAACATGACCTCTTTTGATGAGAGTAAGGTTGCTCTAGGGTAATTTGAGCACATATCAAATTTGGCGTCGTTGCCGGGGAGCTTTGATCGCCATTAGATTTTATTTAAGTCTAAGTTTTCTTTTACTTCACTACTTGTTACTGATAAAATTTTTCTTTTCTTTTCAGGTGCATGCCCAGCATAAGAAGAAATAAAAAGAACAAGGAACTTTTGTCTACTGATCCAGCTGCTTTGGAACGTTCAATCCGGATACAGATTCGTTCCACATCAATCGATACACCAGCTTGTGCATCGACCGATATTCATCAACAACCGTCTACCGAGTCTCAAACACCGTCGACCGATACCTGCTCACCAACATCGACCGATCTCATTCATCTGGCATCGACCGATACCCGTTCATCCACATCGACCGATACTTTTCAGTACCCGTCGACCAACATATTTCATCCGACATCGACCGATACCGCAATCCGCATATCGATCGATACTGAACCACAGAACATGGTCGCGACATTGATACTCATGTGAGACGACGAAGGCAACTTGCGTGACTAAGAAGGTCACCTGCGTAATGCAGCAGGTCAGAAAATTAATGATCAGGGGGCTGCAATCCCTGATCCAGAAGCTGAGGCTGCTGCAGCCACTGCTCGAGCTGCAGAAGAAGCCAACAGAAACAGATTACTGGCTGACTGCAACCGTCCAGATCAATGCTACGCCAACAGATCTGCCACCCGTCCTACAGACATACAGAGGGCTGATTTTGAGGTGAAGCCTCAATACTACACACTTGTAGGACAGACACCCTACAGTGGAGCATCCAACGAGCATCCTATGGACCATCTAGAGAAGTACGAGGATCTCATATCTGCTATCAAAGCCAATGGAGTCCCAGCTGACTACCTACTTTGCAAGCTCTTCAAATACTCTCTTACTAGAGAAGCTTTGCAATGGCTTAAGCAACTACCACCAGGATCTCTTACATCCTGGGATGATATCAAGAATGCTTTCTTGATTAATTTATTTGATGAGGCACATGCAGAAGAGTTGAGAAGCAAGATTGCTACATTCATACAAAAGCCTACAGAGCCTTTCAGACATTGTTGGATTTGTTTCAAGTCTTATCAGAGAGATTGTCCACACCACGGATTCAATGAAGTGCAGCTACTCAGCATTGTCCTTTCAGACATTGTTGGATTTGTTTCAAGTCTTATCAGAGAGATTGTCCACACCACGGATTCAATGAAGTGCAGCTACTCAGCACTTTCTTCAGAGGTTTAGATCTGACCTATCAGACATCACTAGACACAGCTAGTGAAGGAAACTTCAACACAAGGAATCCAGAAGAGGCTGTGAGACTTACTGAGAACTTGGCAACTAGCAACATCACCAAGAATACTGATGATGAGATAAATAAAATTGGTCAATGCTCTTGGGAAGGAGCAGTTGGACGAGGTGAGAGCCAAATTGGACAGTGTCAACAAGCTTCTAAGGAAGCAGGTTAACTTTGCAGAAGATGTAGAAGCTATAGAGACTGATGAGGAAAGATATGAAGAAGAAGTGAATTACATAGGAGGATTTCAAAGACCTGGAATCAGAATGGAAACAGGAACTTCTATGGCAACAGTCAGAGGAGCAACTACAATCAGAATTCACAATATCAGAAACCCTTCAGCAACAACAACTACAGCAACAACAAGAATCTCAACAATTCTTTCTACCAAAACCCACCACCACCTACTCAGGAGAGCAATGCTTGATTCAGTTCTAGAGGGTCAGCAGAGGCTTACTGTGGATTTCAATGGGAAGATAAATGCTGCCTATAATAGCCTGAATGTGAAGTTTGACACCTTGAGCACTCATGTGAAGAAGCTAGAGACACAGGTGATTCAAACAGCAGAAGTTATTCAGAGGCAATAAGCCTTAACAAAAGGGATAGAGGAAGAACTCATCAGACACTACATCAACGCCATCACAGTAGATGAATTCTGGCAAGTGGATGAGCATGAGAAACTTCAAGAAGGAGACTTTGAAGTTGACAGCTCCATGAGTATCGGCAGTTCTCAATGGTGTCGACCGACGCCAGAAGATAATCATCTATCAACATGGAAAGATGACTATCGATCGATGTTCGAGATACCACATCGATCGACAGAGTCTACAGAGTCTACGGCTACAAACAGACCAGTCCGAATTATAACACACGCAAAGTTCGCAGCAAGACACCCAAACCCACTCCAGCCTTTCATCGATCGATCTCACGAGGATGAAATCAATCGCCAACCCCAACCAGACATCGATCGACATGCTACACCAGACATCGATCGATATACAACCATCAAACAGCGAGTGCAGCTATCAAAGATAGATGCAGCCCAACTATATGCACTCAGATCCCGACCCAAACCTACAGAAAACCCACCAGAAGAAATTGAGGTTACATCAGAGCCTATGGAGATAGAAAAGGAAAGTGCAAAGAGAACCCTAAGGAAAAGGAAAGAGAAGATTCCTAAGCACTTTAAAAGAGAGGCTAATGCAAAGGAGTTCGAAAACTTCAAGAAGAGAGTTCTAAGGATTCCAACAGAGAGATCTTTGAAGAGGCATAATTCACACACAGATTGTGGATGTTCTTCAGAGAGACAAGAGTAACAGAAGCTGATACTGAGAAGATGTTCAATCAAATCAGAGAGGATATGAAGAAGATCACATTGAAGAAGAAGATTTACCCTTGAGAGTTCATTATCTCATGCCTGGTGCGAGGCATTGAATTCTCACATGCACTATGTGATACAGGAGCATCCGTCAGCATTTCTACCAAAGGTTATCGCAGACCAACTAGGTCTGAAGGTAGAACCTTCCAAGGAATCATTCTACTTTGTAAATTGTTCCAGAAAGAATTCAGTGGGAATCATCAGAGATCTTGAGGTACAGATTGGTAATGCCCTAGTTCCAGTTGACTTTCATGTCCTAGACATCAAGTTAAATTGGAATTCTTCTCTACTACTTGGAAGAGCATTCCTAGCTATCGTGGGAGCCGCCTGCAATTTGCAAACAAGCCAGATGTGTTTGACACTCATCTACCCAGAGATTCACTATGATCCAGTAAGAGTTGTCAAGCCACAGACGTCCTGCAAAAAGCCTCCAGATGAAGCAAAACTTGTAGCAACATGCTACTGTGCAGAAGAGTACGAGACAGAGTACTCGGAATCGATCTGTACCAATACAGACACATCGATCGATCCTACTGACCCGACATCGATCAACCAGTCAGTCATCACATCGATCGATACAAGCAACAATTTTCACTCCACATCGATTGATAATACACCTATGTACGAAGTTGATCACTTTCCAGGCGACTGCTTAGATGGGAGTTGGGAACCATACTACTACCATCCTACATACACAGTTGATATCACTCAAATTACCCTAAGGAGTGAATTACTCTCTCAAATAAGAGGTTCAGTTGTAGTACTTAGGGATCGAATTCACAGGGAGCTAGGAAACACAAAAGATGTAATCCTAGTGATTATGCTAGGTTGAGAATGTTTTAAATGTAAATTGCAGTTGTGAGCAATAGTAAGTTGCTCAGTTGAATTGGTTTAGGTTTTTAAGCAATAGGAAGAAGGAGTTAGATTCAAGGTTACTATTCAGATAATCAGGATTATAATGCTATGGATGCCTAACAAGTTGCATGCATGATATTAAAGAGCTACAACTCTTAGATGAATCTATCTAGCTTTCGCTAGTCTATCTTCATCCATTGATCTGATGCCGACAATATCGATCGATGCTTAACAGAAATATCGGTCGATATATATGTGTTGTCGTCGATCGAAGACTGTATAGGAGTATCGATCGATATAGCTTAGATCGAGTGAAATCTCGCCAAGATCATAGACCGGCTCTCGCGTGTCCCTATGGATCACAGCTTATGCAAGATGAATTTCAGAATGAATTAGTTCAATCTAGGTTCATATTCTAGTTAGCTATTCTAGAATAAGCATTAGGGTTCATCATGATAATGAATATCACAACTTAACAATCCATAGTTGGGGCTAATCCCTCATAACTATCTGAACCCTAAATCTAACAATGGAATCTACTCATACATGGCTAAGTAGTTCATAACAGCAAGGTAATAATAGAAATTCATAGAAGACTGAACACACAAGTTCCTCAGGATAACAAATCTCTTTGTATCTTTCTTCCAGAGATAGAATTCTATAACCTTTGCAAATGATAGTAAAGAACTTTGTATTAAAATGCAATAGAGGTTTTGAGATGAAGGGAATGATACTAAGTATTAAGAAACCTTCAAAACCTCAAAGTATTTATGAAACACTTAAAACAATAAAAGCACAAAAGTATCTAGTATATCTTTTCCAAAACACATAGGCAACTATAAATATGAGTTCATTAGGTTAAAAACTCGTCAGGGGCAATCTTGTAATTTGGGGATGTCTTGGGCTTCAAGTCGATTGAGTCCAACAAGTCTTCTTACGTGCTCGATATCAATCGATGGTACAGGATGTACATCGATCGATTGGATATCTCGATACGTCATCTTCTGGATGTGTCGTCGATCGATAGCACAAGATGTGCATCGATCGATATGAATCTCTGGATATCGACCTCTTGTCTGATCTTGATAGTCATCTCGGGTGAACTCTCCTTTAAGCTCCAAAAGGGCACCTAAAACATCACTTTACTCCAAAATTCTCCTGAGCCTGAAAACATACCTAATAGACTCCAAAACATATATATATATATATAAACTCCATGGTATATCAACTCCCCCAGACTTAACCTTTTGCTTGTCCTCAAGCAAACACAATAGGTAGTCTTTCTGAAAGAGGTTTTGAATAGCAGGGACTCAATAAAATTTTAACTTAGGATCATCACCTCTACTTTGTTGCAAGCCACATCTCATTCCTGTTAACTACAGAAGTACATTATACCATATCCTAGCTTAGAGACCAAATTCATCTAGCCAACAACTTAGCAATCATGTCTGTCTATCCCCTCTACTGATTTCATTTATGCATAAGAATAAAGGTGTAGGCTTTACCTTGGGAGTATCGATCAAAGTACACATGGATTCAACTCAAGCAAGTTTCTGAATACACATATAGTCTTTTCTGATCCCTTTCTTCCCTCTACTCTCTTCTCTGAATCTCTTATTAGTTTCGAATTCAATGAACATTGATGCCACTTAGGCTATCTTTGTACATCTCATTGACATGATTTTCTTTTCTTTTCTTTTTGACAATGTGTGACGAATAATGGGGTCACAGGAGACACTCCTACCGCTTCGTTTCCACAATGTGTGATCATTCCCTTCAGACTTAGAATAATGGGGTCATAGGAGACACTCCTACCCCTCTGCCTCTTCCAGGAAATCATTTAAATCTTTTCTTTATAACTTGATCTTTGAGATGCCAAAGAGAGAGAAGGGAACCAAAAGTATAGACTTTTACCTTTCAGACTTGCAGGAGGATTCCGATCCTTTGTATACCAAGCCGCAAGACAAGCAGATGATGTCAGGTTAGGTTGGAAATCATCTTTGGTTCTTCCAAACAATCATGAAAAAGTGTTGTCATAGTTGACAGGTGATCCACTTTAGCATCTATAGTACTTTCTGCAATCAATAAATCTAAGAATGGTGCTAAAGAGTGGTTAGATAAAAAGTGAATTTTTTTTGAAATATCCTTGTCCCCTTCTTGACTCAATAAAAACCAATTTTGAAAACATTTAGTGAAATCAAAAGGTAGAGTAGCATCAGTAGTCTCCCCCCAGACTTAAATCATACACTTCCTCGTGTATAACCATTGGTGTTAGGGTATATAAATCAAATCATATGTAACTGATATCAAAAAATAGAGAATGATATACCTGACCAAAATTCGTATCGATCGATGGTGAGTTGCTTCCGTCGATCGTCATGGATAGGGTCGTGTCGAACGATGTCGACAGGGTCATATCGGTCGATAGGGAGGTAATCTTCTAACAGTTAACTGAAAATAGAACAAGAACGTAGATAAAAACTAATATATAATAAAAACTAAGTAGTAATACCTAATAGTGGGTTGCCTCCCACTCAGCGCTTTGTTAGAGTCATTTAGCTTGACTTTGGAAGTAGGATGGCTAACGAGGTGAAAAGCAGCTACTTGTTGGGAAACAAGTATCCACATTGTTTTTATGCACTCTGAACCATGTAGCAATGAAGCTTCTTGTGGCTTCATCTCCTATGGTCCATCTCTCATTCATCTTAGTTGTTGCATTGCTGATGATTTGTAGCCTCTCTTCAGTATTGTCAATGCTGAACTGATGTTTTCCAAGCTTGTCATAAGTGTGGTCTGATAAGTCTCTCAGTTCTTCTTGCATTGTATCAATTCGAAGTTGCATCCTCTTAATGATTTGGTTGGTATCGATCGATTCTGATGTAGATGTGTCGATCGACGATGAGTGTTTGATGTCGGTCGATGCACTGGTTAGTTTATCGGTCGATGCCAAGGGTGCAGGTCTCTTTGCGAGTTGTCTCTGAATAGCTGTGACATCTTTCTGCATCTCCTCTGCTCTGAAGTATAGGCCATCTATGCTGTTGTTGAGCGGGAAGTACGTTTCATCAACTCTTATGTAGGATACATCTTCTGATCTTTCTATGGCTGTGTATATTTCTTCAGCCATCTTATCCAAATCTGCTCTGGTGCATAATTCTGAACTCGGTGTATCGATCGATGTTGTCGGACGTTCATCGGTCGATGTCACCTCCAGGTATCTCTTATGAAGCTTGTCAGTGAATAACTCCCTTTATCCTTCTTCAACTTTCTGCAGCCGATCCTTTATTGGCTTGAACATCTCATCAATGATCATCGTGGTGCTGAGGTAGATCTCTACTTCATCCTCCTTATGCTCGTCCATTTGTTGTTTCAAGGAAGTAATGTTGGTGTGCAGCTTATCGATGTTCTTTTTGATGTAGTTCATATCGATCGATGTTGAGGTCTCTCCGTCGGTCGATGGGGTCTGCTTCTTATGCGATCCAGCTCTTTGTGAAGTGCATTCAGCTTCTCCTCACTGGTGTCGTACATCTTGTTGACTACATTGAGAGTGCTCTGCGACCAGTTGATCTTTCCTTGGAGGTCTGATTTGGTCTCATCAATTTTGTGCTGCAAGGTTGCAATTTCCCAATTGTGAGCACCAATCCTTTCATTGAGCATTTTTGTGACCTCCTCCTGGGTGTATGTGTTGCACACTGGATCTCCTCTAGCATATTGTTCAGCATGTTCTGGTAAACAGAAACATGAGCGCTCAGACATTGAGGCTCTGTCTAGCAGCTTTCTGATGTCTTCCTTGGAAACATTGATGATGTCTCCATCTTGTCCTCTTGCTGACCCAGATTCATCTCTGTAGACTCCATATTCGTCCTTCTTTTCCCAAAAGAAATGACGAACTCCATTATTATAAGCTCGTTTCTCAAACTCTCGGTGGATATAGATCGATGCAGGACGCTTCCCATCGGTCGATGCTCATTGAAATCTGGATCCTCTGAGTTGAGATGATCTTCTGCTTCACCATCTTGCTTGGCTGATGTATCTGCAATTGTCTGCTGATGGTGTTGATATTCTGGATTGCTGGGTTGCTTTGTGAAGAGGTTGACTGATCCATTGGCCATCTGAAGTATGTCTGCAATGTCTTCTCTAGATGCATGAATGATTCTTCCATCCATTGCTCGTGCATGACCTTCTGGATCACTGAAAATACCAAACTCATCCGGAATTAAAAAGCCAAAATCTGTATTATGTGTTTGTACCTTGGATGGTTGAATGGCTGTATCGAGCGATGGGATGGCTGGTGTATCGGTCGGTGGTCTGTAAGACTGGTTGAACGATGTCGGTAAGGCTCTGTCGATCGATGGTGAGAAGGCTCTATCGATCGATGGTGAGAACGATGTCCTGATTCTGAGGTTGGGGTGGATAAGTCCATCTTCATCTTCATGAAGAAATCTGTACTCTATGGCTCTCTCCTCCTCATAATCCTCATCATACTCTTCCTCTCGATGAGTAGTATCAATAGCATAGGTTGGAAGGTAGTGATCATTCTCCCAACCATTAGTTGTAAAATCACCTTCTGGAAACTCCTCTTCGATCTGCTGGAATACCGTATCGATCGATGACCAAGTGTGTCCGTCGTTCGACGTTGGACAACATGTATCGATCGATGGTTGTGTGCCTCCGTCTATCGATTCCTCGTGCTCTGTCTCAAGATCGGCTTGTGAATCGTACTCATTGGCACAAAAGCATACTGCCACCAGCTCTCGGCTCGTCTTCTTTGGAATCTTCATGACTTGAACCGGATTGTAGTGGGTAGATGAATCAATCAGGGTGAGGGAAAGCTTGTTTGTCTTTAGGTCACAAACAGCTCCAACTGTGCCTAGGAAGGCTCTTCCAAGTAGTAGAGAAGTGTTGAATTTGAGCTTGACGTCCAAGACATGGAAATCTACTGGTATTAGGGCTTCTCCGATGGTGACCTCAAGGTTTTTTACAATTCCTCCAGAGTTCTGCTGAGAACAATCCAAAGATGAACGATTCTTCAGTAGGCTCTATCTTCAGACCTAGATGGTCTGCCATAACCTTGGGTAGGATGCTGACTCCAGATCATGTGTCACAGAGAGCGCGAGGGAACTCAATACCTCCTATTGAGCAAGGTATTGTGAACTTCCCTAGATCATTCTTCTTCTCCAATTTGATCCTCTTCTTCATACTGTCTCTGACTTGGTTGAACATCCTCCTGATGTCTTCTTCTGTCTCTTTGGTTTCTCTGAAAAACATTCACAATCTGTGTGAAAAGTAGGCTTCTTCAAAGGGTTTCTCTGTAGGTATTCTTAGAACTCGTTTTCCGAAACTTTCCAACTCCTTCTCATTAACTCCTCTTTTAAGGTTGTTGGTGTCAAAATCGGTCGCGACGGAATCAATGACTGAAAGTCTCTAGAAAGTATTTCTTGAAACAAAAAGTCTCGGATAATTTCTAAAAGGAGTTATACGAGATTTTCTCAAATTAGAATATCCACTCTCTGTGAGATCGGAAGACTACGGGCGTGCGTGGACGAGAATCCCCAGAAAGATCGGTCCGCTCGCCCAACGACATCAAGATTCGATCACCACAAAAACCCTAAACATAAAAGAATCTGCCTCGAAACTTGAAGAGGTCGTTCTCTCAAACCGTGAGGAACCAGAAAACGATCAAGATATCAAATCGAAGCCCTCGCCGAGATCTACAGCCTGGCGCCGGCGGCACCCGGCCTGGCGCCGGCGGCACGCGCCACGCGGGCCGGACTGGCGCCGGCGGCACCGACACGCGGGCTGGCCTGGCCGCACCCGTGGCGGCCTGGCCGGGCGGCACCGATCCTAGCGCCCGGCACCGTGCCGCGGGCTGGCCTGGCGCCGGCGGCACCGTCGCACAGGCTGGCCTGGCGCCACCGCCTGGCGCCGTCGGCACCGTCACCCGGCCTGGCGCCGGCACCGCCTGGCGCCGGCGGCACCGTCAGCGGGCTGGCCTGGCGCCGGGGCACCGACCTGGCGCCGGCGGCACCTGGAGCGGGCGGCTGGCCGGCGGCACTTCGTCGCCGGGCTGGCCTGGCGCCCGGCACCGGCGGCGGCGGCACCGTCGCGGGCTGGCCTGGCGCCCGCGGCACCGACCTGGCCGGCGGCACCGTCGTCGCGGGCTGGCCTGGCGCCGGCGGCACCCCGGCCTGGCGCCGGTCGACGGCCCTCGTCCTGGTCTCGGTCCCATCGTGTTCGGTCTGATCCCATCTTGGCTTGTTTGGATCAATCATCATGAGTTTGGGACGATCACGGCTACGGAATAAACATCCTACGACTTCGATTGGAATCGTCCTCGATGTTTTACGACAAAACTAGAAGGATTGGATTTCGTAGAAGATATCGTATAAAACAAGGTCGATTAACTTGAAACTTCGATCCTTTAGGTTATACGGTTTATTTTACGAGAAAGATAGTCTTTCCGAGAAATCGTATAAAACGTTTAACGACTTAAGACAAGTCCACGGACTAACTTACGAATTTAGGAATTCAGGCCCAATCAGGCTATGACGGTTTGTCCGATATCGAACATCGGATAAACATCAAGTCACCGAAAACTTCGAGGATAATTACAAAGATCGACGAAAATGGAATACTTCCGAAGAGATAAGCTTGGGCCCAAAGGCGAGGTCCATCATCCTAAGGCAAACCGACCTTGGAGTGGATATATAAGGAGAGCAAGGGCAGAAGAGAAGGGGATCCGAAAATCCTAGATTGGAGACTTAGAGCATCCTGCTAGCTTAGAGAACTTAGAACTTAGGCGGTTAGGCCAGCGAGGCAGAACTCAGAACGTCTGGCCGCCTCTTGTTCTAGTTTTATCTTCTCCGCAGACCCACGTTCCTCGGAAGGATCTAACTATACTTTTACTCAGAGCTCCGCACATAGAAACCCAAGGCATTATCTTCGACATGCCCGCTTCTATGACCAACGCTCATATTAGACGAACCAGGCCCTAGAACGTCTGGCCGCCTCCTGCTCGCAAATCTCCGCTCCTCTCGGAAGGATCGGACAATTCTTTTACTTAAGAGCTCCGCACATAGAAACCCTAGGCGTTATCTTGGACATGCCTGTTTCTATGACAAACGCTCATACTAGACGAACCCGCCCAGACGGTTCGATCTCTTGTTCAATTCTTTCTAACTGAACTACGTCCGACTTGATCCTCGAAAGGGGTACGTAGGCAGCCTTTCTTAAGGTCCAGTCTCAAATCTTAACAAATCTTTTTCCGCATTTATTCGGTCACTTGTCGTTGGCTGTCGCAGAGAATCCGGACCTTCAAGGAAAGTCGGGTTAACTTGGCTTTCCTCCGCAATCTTATTCATTAAAATTGACGGTGTGAATTTCGGTTCCCACAAAGGTGTTTAGGAACCTTCTCTTTCCTTTTTCTGAGAACTCTGCCATCTTTTTCCTTTTCTATCTCCATTGGATCAATGATATCCGTGGGCTTCTTCATGATGGCGGTTGGTGGGTTTCGGGAAGGCTTAGACTGCTCCCGGAGTGCATTAAGTCGTGCTACATCTATCTTCGGTAGTTGCACTCGTCGTGAGGGAACAACATATCGATCGACGGCTACTGGGGTACGTCGGTCGATATCGGACACTCCATGTCGATCGATGGGGGAATCGTGGTGTCGATCGATTGGTGTGGAAGTCGGGTTGACTTTGATAGGGATGGGCGGATGTGGGTGTCGTGCTGCGAACTCCTCGTGTGTCATGATCTTCACGGCATTTCACTCGTAGGTAGGCTCATCTAAGTCTATCGATCGATGCTCGGTAAAGTTTATCGATCGATTGAATCTTGGCGATATCGATCGATGACGATCGGATTATATCGTTTGATGGGAACCTGATCCGAACGGTATTGGACTCTGAGCTTCAAAATCTTCTTCTTGCAGCTTCTCATGCTTCACCACTTGCCAGAAATCATCATCCAGGATGGCATTCACGTGGTGGTTGGTAGCAAAGTCTCCCATTCTCCTTGTTAAAGCTTTTTGCTTCTTTACAGCTTCACCTGTCTGAACCACGTGAGTCTCCAACTTCTTCACATGGGTGCTCAAAGCATCAAGCTTTGTGTTCAGGTTGGTGTAGACATAGTCAATCTTTCCATTGAAATCCACCTGAAGTTTCTGCTGACTCTCAAGAACTCTGTCAAGCATCTCTTCTAGTTTACTTTCCTGGGTGGGTGGGGGTGGATTTGTGTAAAGTGAGTTACCATAACTCCTATTGTTGTTGAGGTTTCTGCTGCTGAAGTTGGGTTTCTGTGAACTCTGGTTGAAGTTGCTTCTTTGTCTTAAGAAGTTTATGTATCCTCCTTGGTTTTCAGATCTCTGAAATCCAATTCCACTGATCCAGTTCACATCTTCTTCTTCTGCAGTTTCTGCATCCTCTTCTGAGCAAATCTGCTTGTTTAGCAGCTTCTGAATATTATCCAGCTGTGCTTGTACTTCATTGATTTGTTCCTTCCCAAGGAACGCTGCAGATTTTGCTTTCACAGAATTACTTGTGCTGTTGCTTGATACCAAGTTGTCTATCAGCTTCACAGCATCTTCAAGATTTCTTGTGGTGAAGTTTCCTTCACTAGCTGTATCCAGAGCCATCTGATATCTCAAAGCGATGCCTCTGTAGAAAGTGAAAGTAGTTGCACCTTGTTGAATCCATGGTGTGGACAATCACGCTGGTAGGACTTGAATCTGATCCAGGTGTCTTTGAATGTTTCTCTAGGTTCCTGATTGAATGTAGCAATTTTCCTCCTCCAGTCTTCAGCGCGTGCTTCATCAAAGAAGTTACGCAGGAATGCTTTTTTAATGTCGCTCCAGGTTGTAAGAGAACCTGGTGGTAATTGCCTGAGCCAGTGCAAAGCTTCTCCAGATAGAGAGTGTTTGAAAAGCTTGCAGAGAATATAGCCCTGGGGGACTCCTTTGGCTTTAATGGCGGATATGAGATCCTCGAACCTCTCTAGATGGTCCATGGGATGCTCATTGGACAGCCCACAGAAGGGTATATGTCCCACAAGTGTGTAGTACTGCGGCTTGAACTCGAAATCTCCTCTCTGAATAGCAGGAGGGCGGATGGCTGATCTGCTGGTGTAGAACTGATCTAGATGGTTGTAATCAGCCAACGTCCTAGTTTGAGCAGCCTCTTCTGCAGTCTCTTGCTCAGGGATGATCTCCCTTTGAGCATTCAGTTTCTGACCTGCTGCATTACGCAGGTGACCATCTTGATCACGCAGGTCTCCATTCTCATCGGTGGTGAGAATAATTGGTGCTACCATGACTTGTGGCTGAGTATCGATCGATGAAGGGTGAGTAGTATCGATCGATGTCGGATGAATGGTATTGGTCGACGGTAGAGTAATGTCGGTCGACGGAAAGGTGCGAGTCTCGGTCGACGAAGAAGGTGTCTCGGTCGACTGTGGTAGGCGAGTATCGGTCGACGAACGGTTGTTGATGTCGATCGATGTGGAACATAGATCTTTGCGGATTGATTGTTCCAAGCTAGCAGGATCTTCTGAGTACAAAAGTTGAGGGTTCTTGTTGCTTCTGGTACTGCTGGGCATGTACCTGAAAAAGACAAGAAATTTTTTTTGTCAGAAGATGAGAAATTTAGTAAGCAAGTAACTTAGACCTAATCAGATTAAATCTAATGGCGATCAAAGCTCCCCGGCAACGGCGCCAAATTTGATATCACTCAAATTACCCTAAGGAGTGAATTACTCTCTCAAATAAGAGGTTCAGTTGTAGTACTTAGGGATCGAATTCACAGGGAGCTAGGGAACACAAAAGATGTAATCCTAGTGATTATGCTAGGTTGAGAATGTTTTAAATGTAAATTGCAGTTGTGAGCAATAGTAAGTTGCTCAGTTGAATTGGTTTAGGTTTTTAAGCAATAGGAAGAAGTAGTTAGATTCAAGGTTACTATTCAGATAATCAGGATTATAATGCTATGGATACCTAACAAGTTGCATGCATGATATTAAAGAGCTACAACTCTTAGATGAATCTATCTAGCTTTCGCTAGTCTATCTTCATCCATTGATCTGATGCCGACAATATCGATCGATGCTTAACAACAATATTGGTCGATATATATGTGTTGTCGTCGATCGATGACTCTATAGGAGTATCGATCAATATAGCTCCGATCGAGTGAAATCTTGCCAAGATCATAGACCGGCTCTCGCGTGTCCCTATGGATCACAGCTTATGCAAGATGAATTTCAGGATGAATTAGTTCAATCCATGTTCATATTCTAGTTAGCTATTCTAGAATAAGCATTAGGGTTCATCATGATAATGAATATCACAACTTAACAATCCATAGTGGGGCTTATCCCTCATAACTATTTGAACCCTAAATCTAACAATGGAATCTACTCAGACATGGCTAAATAGTTCATAACAGCAAGGTAATAATAGAAATTCATAGAAGACTGAACACTCAAGTTCCTCAGGATAACAAATCTCTTTGTATCTTTCTTCTAGATATAGAATTCTATAACCTTAGAAAATGATAGTAAAGAAGTTTGTATTAAAATGCAATAGAGGTTTTGAGATGAAGAGAATGGTACTAAGTATTAAGAAACCTTCAAAACCTCAAAGTATTTATGAAACACTTAAAATAATAAAAGCACAAAAGTATCTAGTATATCTTTGCCAAAACACATAGGCAACTATAAATATGAGTTCATTAGGTTAAAAACTCGTCAGGGGCAATCTTATAATTTGGGGATGTCTTGGGCTTCATGTCTATTGAGTCCAACTAGTCTTCTTACGCGTTCGATATCGATCGATGGTACAGGATGTACATCGATCGATTGGATATCTCGATACGTCATCTTCTGGATGTGTCGTCGATCGATAGCACATGATGTGCATCGATCGATATGAATCTCTGGATATCGACCTCTTGTCTGATCTTGATAGTCATCTCGGGTGAACTCTCCTTTAAGCTCCAAAAGGGCACCTAAAACATCACTTTACTCCAAAATGCTCCTGAACCTGAAAACATACCTAATAGACTCCAAACATATATATATATAGTAAAAGTATCTTTATACCATGGGTAAAAGTGGGTAAAATCCATGGTATATCAACAGTAGAGACACAAGATGATGATGATTACATAAGGGAAAGAGATATTGAATACTCTTTCATTCGCAGAGCAGAAGAGTATGATGAGGGCTACAACAGGAACATACCATATTCATATATCCGCAAAGAAGATGAGGTATACCACCCTCCAGAGGAAACAAGAGATGATGAGTATGATGAAGATTTTTGGAAAGAAAGAGAGATTGAGTACTCTTTCGTTCACAGAGATGCAATGTCCATCCACTATGTTCCCCACCAGTTCATTCCAACAAGACCATCAGCCTACAAGGATGACACCAGTCTCAAACCGATCCTAAGATTAGACACAACAAAATCGATCGACACCAGCATCTACAAATCGATCGATACGACAGTTTCAAAGATGCGAGATGATTGACCAGCATACTGCTATCCGATCTTTGCCCTAGAAGCTACTACACCTTCCTAATATGTGGAAGAATTCAATGAGAACCGCAAGGAAGAACCAGCTACAGACCACCAAGGAGTTCTCACTAGAGATGGATCCAGATCACATGGAACCATGCTACACGAATCGATCGACGCATCAACATCGACATCGATCGACACTGGTCCAAGAAGAGGGCAGAAAGAAGAAGAATCGATCGGCGTACATCAAGATGTATCGATCGATATGAGTCGGACCGACATTGAGAAAAATGGAAATCTCAAATTTGGAAATTTGGTTGACGATTACTACTATAAAAGAAGCCACGCGGTAGAAGCAGTTTCACAAACCCTAGAAGCATACAAGATGCATCAGCCACCTTCCAACCCTCAGCCACATTGAGAAGAATCTAGTTGCAATCTTCCCCATCAGCTACACAACACGAAATCGATCGACGAGCATTCTACCGCATCGATCGATACTCAACCCTTACCATTCGATTTACATAATGATAATAAGTTAGATTATGGACATCTAACACCTGATGAGTTTGGTATTTTCAGGGATCCAGCAGGCAATGCAAGAGCTATGGATGGCCCCCTCCTTCAAGTATCCAAAGAAGACATCACAGATATTCTTGTTATGGCCAATGGACCAGACAACCTATTCTTCAAGCAACGTAATGATCTAGAGTATCAGAAGATGATAGCTGATGCAGACTATGCAATCGCTTGCAATAGAGAGCCCTACCTCAAATACAACTATCAACTAGAAGATGAAAAATCGATCGACGCCAACACCTCCGCATCGATCGACAAGGTACCTCCCGAGTACCAAGAAGAAAAGGATAAGTATGGGGTATACAAAGACATGTATGGATGTCCAAGAAGCATCACCGGAAAGGTCATTCTAGTATCCACCATCCACATCAGAGACATCCTGCAAAGATCTTCACTATGTAAGCCATGATTCATATGCTTGCCAGCGCATCGAGAAGGATTCACTCAAGCTACACCTTTAGATCTAAATCCTTACAGCAGAGCAGAGATGGATGAGAAGCTCAATGATATCTACACCGTTCAATATGATTCAATGAATGATTTCAAGTGCAAACTTGATAGTGTCTACCATCCACTCAATGACAAGATTACATGGTTAACCAAGACCATGGAGACCCTTGCAGATGATGTTAACAACATAATGAGGCAGAAACCACAAGGAGCTTCAGCATGGAAGCCCAGGAAACCTTCAACATCCAACGAGTTTCCACACCACACATCGACCGATGACAGATGGACACAATCGACCGATGTAGCTTACCCAAGATCGATCGACACCAACTTCAAGCAATCGATCGATAGACGCTTTACAAGATTGGAAGAGAGGTTATGTTCTTATGAAGAAATATTTGGTAGTTCCTACAACCCAATGAGTGATGATATGAATGCACTCAAAACACGAATGGATGCTTTGCAGCAAGAGATGGATACGATTCAGAACCAACTTGATTTTCACCAGAAGACATATTCATCGACTGACATGCCTACTAGCACATCGATCGATCCTGATCAAGCACCAGCAGAGAAACAGCAAAAATCAATCGACAGCGACAACAGCACATCGATCTACACCTACCTTCAAGAACAATACACTTCTATGAAAAAGGAGCTACTCAACACCATCAAGACAGATAAAAAATGGGAAGAACAAGCCTTAAAGGAGAATCTTGATGTGTTCCACTGCCGCCTCAACACCAACCTCAAATGGATAGCCAAGAGCTTTGAATTAATGCAAAGAGAATTGTATTTGCTCCGCAACAAGCAGAAGCAGTCACAATCGATCGACCTAGATGACACCACATCGATCGATATGGAGACAAGCAAACACAATGGATGGAATACAGGATTCCAATACAAACCAAAGTATGGCGTTAGAGCTTATGATACTTATCTGAGAAAGAAGAGAAGCTGGACAGACACAACAGAGGATCCAGCCACTCAAAGAAGAAAAGCCACCTACACCAAGAAAGAAGTTGACAAGATGATAGCTGAGATCTATGAAGCCTTAAATTATTCAGAGGATGAATACTACAGAAAGTTTGATGACATCTATTTCCCCTTCGACAGCAGCATTGAAGTTCTGCATTCACGGACAGAGAGGATAGACAAGGATATCAAGGCTATCCAGGGACAACTTGCAACTCGCCCTTCACCCTACACATCAACCGATATGCTAACACATGCATCGATCAGCGAGGGCACTATGACATCGATCGATATTCATGCAACAGCATCGATCGATACTGATACACCATCAGTCCGACAGGAAGCCATCACAGACAGATTGGGTGTGCTATCTTCAATACATGAAGAACTGTCAAAGCCATCAAGGAATGCTTATGATAAGCTTGAAAAGAAGCAGTTCAACATTGAGAACTTTGAGAGGAGGCTACATTTGCGGAAAGATGAGTTAGAGGATATGAAAAAGAGATGGACCAAGTCAGATGATGCCACAATAAGCTTCACTGCAACTCAGTCCACAGAAAAAGAGGATGTTTGCACACCAGCAAAAACTTCTTCCACACCAACTAAGCCATTCAACCTCCAAAGTCAAGCTAAATGACTATAACAAAGCGCTGAGTGAGAGGCAACCCACTATTTAGGTAATCTCATCTATTTCATGCATTACTAGTATTTATTTTCATCTTTCAAAAAAGAAAAAAAAAGATCCGAGTAGACGTTTGCCATCTCCATTGACCGACGCGACCAAGTCGACATCAATCGACGACACTACATCCGCCACAATCGACACGCTTTCATCTACATCGATCGATATGGTATCGGTCAGGTATAACATTCTAACTTGTTCAATTTCACATTTATACTATTTTTTACATAAACTCCGACTGTTTTACACTGGGGACAGTGTAATTTAAGTCTGGGGGGTTACTAATGTTTATCTATTATTTATCTACTATTTTGAGTCTTATTTAAAAATTTGTATTGAGTCAAAAAGGGGACAATGATCTTATCTAGTTTATTACTTGTCATTTAACCACTTTCTAGACTAGTCTTAGATTCATTGATTGCAGAAGTACTAAAGATACTAAAGTGGATCAACCTGTCTACTATGTTCGCACCTACTGAGAATGTTTGAAGGAACCAAAGCTGACCTCCAACCTAATACTGACATTACCTGATTGTCTTGAGGCTTGGTATACATTGGATCGGGTTCCTCCGGCAAGTCTGGAAGGTAAATGTTTGTATGTTTCTGGTTCCCTTCTCTCTCTCTCTTCAAGCATCCTAGATATAAAAGATTGAGATGATTTTCTGGAAGATGCAGAGGGGTAGGAGTGTCTCCCATGACCCCAATATTCTAATTCAGAAAGGAATGATCACACATTATGGAAACTAGGGATAGGAGTGTCTCCTGTGACGTCATTATTCGCTACACTTTGTCCAAATAAGAGCTACAAAAGTAGAGAGTCAATAATATAAACAAGATGGACACAGCATCAATGTTCATTGAAATTGAAACCATAAGGATTCAGAGAAGAGAGAAAGAGGGAAGAAAGGGATCATAGAAGACTACCTGTGTGACTACCTGTGTGTTCAGAAACTTGTTTGAGTAAGAACCCATGTGTCCTTTGATCGATACTCCCAAGGTAAAGCCTACACTTTTATTTTATGCAAGAAATGAGGTTAGTAGAGGAGATTTTCAGACATGATTATTTGAGTTGTTAACTAGGAAAACTTGGTTGCTATACTAGGATATGGTATAATGTGATTTTGTAGTTAGAATGATCTTGACTTGGCTTGCACTACTAGGAAGATATGACTAAGATCTTTAAACTTTTTGAGTCCCTGCTGTTTTCAAACCTTTTCCAGAGAGAATACCAGTTGTTTTTGCTTGAGGACAAGCAAAAGGGTAACTCTGGGGGAGTTGATATGCCATGAATTTGACCTGATTTTAGTCATGGTATATGATAGTTTTAGGATATATTTAATCCATTTTGGAGTCTAGATAGCATATTTACAGGTTCAGGAGCAATTGGAGAAAAGATGATGCTTTTGGAGCATTTTGGAGCACTTTAGAGATTTCACCCGAGATGACCATATCGACCACTCAAGGTCGACACAGAGAGAGACGCGTCAATCGATACACCTTCAGTGATATCGATCGATATTAAACATACATAAGCCCGGTCTGGTCACAGCCGACTTGAAGTCCAAGACTTCATCCATTTTACCAAGGTACCCCTGACGAGTTTTAACCTAATTTTGAGTATTTATGTTTTGCCTAAGTGTTTTGACAAAATAGAGGTTTTTGAGAAGTAGTTTTTAGAGAGAGTCTTTTTGAAAGTTCTTCATACTATTGTTTTGTGAGAGAGAGAGTTACAGTTGAGAGCTTTCTTGGACACCTTTATTTTCTATCTATTCTATCTATGCAGTTTTATTTAATTATTATGATGTTTTGCTTGGCCATGTCTGTGTAAACACCTTTGTTAGATTTTGGATTCAAATAGGTTTTGAGGGATTAGCCCCAAATATGAATACTTGAGCATGTGATATTCATCTTAGAAGATTGCTCTTAATGCTTGTATAGGAGTAGCTAACCTATACATGATGACAGTGGATATTATCCTTGGATCTATCTTCTCTGAGTCAGAATTTGCTAGGCGCAAGCGACAGCATGGACTATGTAAATCTCTGATGAACTGTTATCAACCCGCGCTTAAAGCTTACTAGCGGCGCATCGATCGATTCTCCTATAGAGACATTGATCGATAGACCTGAGGCTATATCGATCGATACGTGCGGCAGCAGGTCGATCGATGCCTTTCTAATGATCTGCAGCGGTATATCATTGGTCCTAGTAATAGATAACTCAGAAAACGACAGTTACGGTTATTGTTACCGTTGGGTTCTATAATATCATGCAAGCATCTCACATAGGCATTCATACTATTATAATCCTGATAACCTGAATAGTAATCCTAAGTCTAACGCCTTCACCATATCTGTTAAACACCCAAATCAATCACTTGAGTAATTGTCTTGCTCATCAGTTTTTAAATTTTACTTACTATTTTGAAATCTTCAACCTAGCTTAGTTACAATAAGATCTAATGTGTTTCCTAGCTCCCTTTGGATTCGATCCCTAAGTACTACAACTTGACCTCTTTTGATGAGAGTAAGGTTGCTCTAGGGTAATTTAAGCACGTATCAGTGAGCCTAAGGAAACGGATGACTTCACCAAAAACCTTGTTAGTCTCACCATTTCTCATGTAAAAGTTGCAGTTGACCTTACCAAGCCTGCTCTAGAAGTGGTTGAGTTCACTAGGGAGAGTGGTGAAGTTGTTGAGGTGTCTGTTACTTATCCGTGGCTTCCTCCTACATGTGCTCATTACAAAGAGCTGGGACATATTGAAAAGAATTATCTCTTGCTCCCTCTTCCTGCTAAGCAACAAGCTCCTGCAAAGGAAAAAGAAAAGACAGTCTCAGATAAAACCAAAAAGCAAAGCTCTTCTGATCAAGTTACTGTTAATGTTCCTCAGAGTGAGGGCTCTGCTACCACTTCTTCTAATTCTGTTTGCGTTGAAGCCTCTCTTGCTACTGATAACGCTACCTTGAATTTTACTGCATCTCCATCTGCCTCTTTGATTCCCTCTGTTCCCATTCCTTCCTCTTCAGGCATTTTGCCACCTTCTTCGTTTCCTTCTCAGTCTTCTGCTTCTACCAAAAAGCTTTTTCCTCCTCCTCAAAGTCGTCCTTTTTATTCCCATGTTCCCTACATTGTTGGTCTTCCTGCGGTTCGTCCGCATTTTGTAGCTGATCACATTACTCCTAAGCCTTCTCTTAAACGCTCTCGTTCAGATCATATTTTTCCTCTTCCCCTCCTCTTTCCTCCTCATTGCCTGCTGTTATTCCTCCTGTTGATGAGAACCCTCCTTCCTTCTCTCTCATCAATACTTCTACCTCAAATACTTTTTCTGTTTTGCTCTCCGAGGCCTCCTCTGATCAAGGAGTGTCTCCTCTTTCCTCTTAATGTGTAGTAAACTATTTTTTTTGGAATGTCCGTAGACTTAATGATCTGGACAAGCATCAACCTTTTTGTCAATGGCTTAGCTGCCATAAACCTATTTTTAGTGCTATTATTGAAACCCATATAAAAGAGCCTAACCTTAACCCTATCTTGTTCTCCATTTGTGGTAGCTGGAAGTTTCTTACTAATCACTCAGAAGATGAAGATGGTAGAATCATTGTTATCTGGAAAGATGTGGTCACTGTCACGCCTCTTGCTCTCACTAGCCAGTCTCTTACGTGTCAAGTGTCCTTGCCTAATGCTCAGCCATTTGTCTTTACTTCTGAGTATGCCTCCAACACAAGGGAAGAACGTGTAAACTTGTGGGTGCACCTGCTCACTTTGCAGCAGACTCTTTCTCTTGACTCTATGCCATGGATAATAGGTGGTGATTTCAATCAAATTGTGCATCACGCCGAGCATTCCTCTCCTCATGTCAACTCTCTTGATGGCCCTATGATTGAATTTCAAGATTGTCTTACTCAACTGGGTGTGTTTGACTTACGATATCAATGGCCTCAGTTCACTTGGAGTAATAAACAGCCAGAGTCCCCTATTGCGAAGAAGCTGGATAGGCTTCTAGTTAACTGTTCGCTGCTTGAAGCTTTCCCTAACTCTACTGCCTCCTTCCTTCCTGCCCTCATCTCTGACCATAATCCTTGTCTCCTAGACCTGGCCTTTCCCTTACCCGTTGCTGGAACTAAACCGTTTAAATTTTTCAACTATTTAACCAAACACCCAGACTTTTCACTGGTGGTCTCTGAGGCATGGAACCAGGCCGGAAGTGCAGCTATGACGTTAGCGGATCTCTATTGGAAGCAAAAGTGTATCAAAAAGATTTAAATCATCTAAATAGAGAGAACTTTTCACAAATACAAAAAAGAGTGTGTGAGGCTAATAGTTGTTATCTTAATGCGCATGTAAAATCACTTCAGGATCCGATGCTCCAAAACTTCCAAGAAGAACGAGACCTTCATGAAAAATGGTCTTTTTCTGAGAATTATAGAAGAAGCTTACTTTAAGCAAAAATCTCGAGTTAATTGGTTGAAAGAAAGAGATCAAAACACCACTTACTTCTATAGGATGTTCAGGAGTCGTGTGAGCTACAATTCCATCAGATCTTTTCTGCTACCGAATGGTGAACTTATCACTGACCCGATGGCTATGAGTCTCATTGCTATCAATCAATTTCAGAGTATTCTCCGTCCTCAGCATCAACATCGTTCATTGGTTCTCACTTCCTCAACTTGGTTTCATTCTCTTTCTCAGTTCAGACTCCAGCCAGCAGATCAAGCTCTTATGTGCTCCATTCCTTCACAAGAAGAGATTACTTCTATTATTCTCAAGCTTAACCCGAATAAAGCTCCGGGCCTGGATGGTCTAACATCTGGATTCTATAAAGCTGCCTGGAATGTGTTTGGGACATGAGGTTGTTGCAGGTATACAACACTTCTTCCAATCCTCTTTTCTACCAGCAGCGACAAATGCCACAATCCTTTCTCTTGTGCCTAAATGCCCTGGTGCTTCAGCGATCTCAGACTTTCGTCCCATCGCCTGCTTAAACACCATATACAAGGCCATTTCAAGACTGTTTGTTCGGAGAATAAAGCCAATTCTTCCATCCCTTATTGTACGCAATCAAACTGCTTTTGTGAAAGATAGACTTCTTCTAGAGAACACAATATTGGCGGGTGAGATAGTTAATGGGTATCACAAAGCACAGGGGCCTAAATGCATCACAATCAATGCGGACATTGCTAAGGCTTTTGACACCTTGTCTTGGGATTTCTTATTCAGCAGCTTGAAGAGCATCAATGTCCTTACACAATTCCTCAAGAGGCTTCAAGCTTGTGTTTGTTCGTCCAACTACACCATAGGCTATAATGGATCTGTCCATGGATACTTCAAAGGGAGTAGGGGTCTTCGGCAAGGAGATCCTCTCTCTCCTTACTTGTTTGTCATTGAAATGAATATACTCTCCCTCATGCTCAACAAAGCTGCGATTGACTTCAAGTTTGATTATCACCATAAGTGTCGGAATGCAAAGCTCACACATCTGTGTTGCGGACGACCTACTAATATTTATGGATGGCTCCATATCTTCGTTACAGGCTGTCCTTGGAGTCCTAAAGGAGTTCGAATACAGGTCGGGGTTGGATGCGAGTGTGCAAAAGTCCTCATTCTTTGCTTCTGGTATGACGTGTGAGGAGTTAGACTCAATTCAGGTATCTACTGGAATGCCACTTGTAACGTTGTCAATCAGACATCTTGGAGTGCTCTTGTCTACGACTAAGCCTTCTCTTACTCACTGTGAGGGTCTTCTCCAGAAAATAAAGACCCGTCTATCCTCTACGAGTGCCAAATTATTGTCTTTTGCAGGGAGGTTGTTGCTGATAAAAACTGTAATCGCAGGAATTAACACCTTCTGGTGTTCCTCATTTATTCTTCCTAAAGCTGTCATCAAAAGGATCAACTCTCTCTGTGGATTATTCCTCTGGAAAGGAGACTTGGAAAACCATCACACAGCAAGAGTTTCTTGGGATACAGTTACTAAGGAGCAAGAACATAGAGGATTGGGCATTAAAGACCTCTTCACTTGGAACAGAGCATGCACGTTGAAGTTAATTTGGTTACTGTTTTTTCAAGCTGGTTCCGTATGGGTTGCATGGTTCAAATCCGAGATCCTAGTAGATAACCTAAGCAACTTCTGGACTGCTAAAGCTAATAGGCGCAATTCATGGTTAACTAACAAGTTGTTGAAGGTTAGGAGTACAGTGTTTACCTGGTTCAAGTTTCGCATAGAGAATGGTCGAAGCACTCGTTTTTGGTCAGATAATTGGTACCCTGGAGGAGTGGTGTCGGACCTTTTTCTGTAAGGGAGCAGGAGTCGCCTTGGAATTAGAAGAGAAGCAACGATAGCATATTTATAGAGAGATGGAGGATGGTTGCTGCCTTCTCCTCGTTCGGATCAACAACTCAACATCATCGCCTTCCTGACAAATGTAACTTTAACAGATGAGGATGATTACTACGAATGGGAGTTAGATGGCAGAGTCATCAATAAATACTCGATCGGTTTTGTTTACAGGAGATTAAGGGAACCACAACTTACTCTACCTTGGACTAAGGAAATTTGGTTCTTGGGCGGTATTCCGAAGCATAAAGTTCTAGTCTGGCTGAGTTCTGAATAGATGCCCGACGCAAGATCGTCTCATGTGTTGGGGAATCAGCACGGATACTAACTGTTTGCTTTGTGGAGTTCACTTGGAGAGTAAAGATCACTTATTTTTCGATTGCAACTACACTTGGGAACTATGGTTGTTGTTTTATACTTCTCTAGGCCTCTCAGCTTCAAGAACTTGGGATGCGTCTCTGTTGCAGATGCAAAATCTGACTAGGAACAAGCTCAAGAAACGTCTTCTGCTCCTCTACTGGCAAGCGATGATTTACTGGTCCTGGATGGAACGAAACACAAGACTCCATAGGTCCTCCTCCCGCACCGTTGCGTCACTTTTCCCCTTGATTGATCGCCAAGTCATCGACGATGACGATTCATAGAGTCTCTGGTTCTCTCCATCCAATTCTATAACTTCTCTTGGGTTTGGGTAAAGTCTAACTTTTACTAATGGGTCTCTATTGGGTTATTACTAGGCTGTGCCATCTAATTACTACTGAACCCATTGGGTTGTAAACTCTTTTGTTCCTTTCTTTTAATGTTCAATGAAAGCCAGTTCAAAAAAAAAAAGAATATGCAGAAAAAATAACAAAACATAACCAACCACGTAGGTTTCCACTGGTCAGGGACCAAATCAACACATATGCCTTGCATATAAACAGAGAACCAAAAACCAAACCAGAAACGAACCAAAAAATTGAATCAGTTTTTTACAGATATCTGAACGGTCCTATATTTCTAGAACCAAAAAAACCTAAAATTAAAATTGAACCGAATCGAGAACTAAATGGATATCCGAAATACAATTTATATACCTAATAAAATTGATTATAATTAGTTTTAAAATACCAAATATTCTAAAAGCATTACTTATAAATTGAACTATGCGGTAAAACCGGATAATCAGAGAAATATGCGGGAAAATATAATCAAACATGACCAACCACATAGGTTTCCACTGGTTGGGGATCAAATCAACACATAAGCATGGACATATAAACCGAGAATCAAACCGAACAAGAATCGAGCCAATAAAATTGAACTAGTATTTTACAAATATCCAAATTATACTAATATCTCTTGAACCAAAATGAACAAAACCCGAATCAAGAACTAAATGGATGCTCGAAATAAAATTTATATACCTAAAATATTAATTAAATTTAGTTTTAAAATTACTAAATATTCTAAAAAATATTACTTCTAAGTCGAACTATCCGAAAAACTAGGTAACCCAAAAATTTTATCCTAAATATTTAAATATCCAAAAAATTGAATTAACTTAATATATTTTCTTCAAAATATTTAAATTTATCCGAATTAACCGATATTTTATCTGAAAAATCTGAAAAAATTATACCCAAATTATCCAAAATTATCTGAAAACCAGAACCAAATTGGACTATAAATTTTATCGGATATTAGTCAGTTTCTAACATTGTTATCTGAATTGTGAACCAAAAACTAAATAAACCAAAATCGAATCAAATTTTATAAATAACTGAAAACTGAAAACCAAATGAAACAAAACGTAACTGAACCAAAAATCAAACGCCTATGCTTATCAACACATATCTAAGTGAACAGCATTTCTACTTAATATCAAATACACATGATTTTTTCCATTTTTAAAATACAAAACCAGTACATACACACATATAACAATTAGGTGCAGCCAAATATATAGGACCCCGCGCAAAGCGCAGAAATACAACTAGTAAGAGATAAAGATGGACCAAAAACTGTCACGTGTAAACATGCAAGACGTTGTAAGACAACGAACGGTGCCATGATCCACCGGAGAGACGCCGCCGGAACTGAACAATCCATTAACTTGCCCTTGTTATTCTTCAGAATTACCAGAGTCAACTCTGTTGATTTTCTAGATTTAGTATTGACATAATATGAGTATGAATCTCCCACAAGTAAACCCTTTAGTTATATTTGAGTGTTTGTGAAGTAGAACAAAACAAAGTTGGTGTTTAGGAAAAGTAGAGGCAATTTGGTGTGGGAGTAGAACAAATTTAGTGAGAGCTTGTTATCTCAAGGATTATGATCAAGTATGTAACTCTAAAGATATTTGGTGAATTTCATTTGCGTATGGGGGAAAGAGTTCATTCAGCTCTCTTAAGTTTTATTCATCACATAAGTTACATATTTATACATAATACACAACTTGAGGGACTTAAAACTATAGGTAAACCACGTCAGTCTACTGGCCTACTTGATTCTGATGAAGATTAAAACCTTAGCTAAACCAGGAGTAAAACTGGGACCCCCTTTTGTTTAGCCAGAAATATCAAGCAACTACATTTAACTTCCTTTTAGTATTATTATATAGCAGCTATTCTTAACTTCTTTCTTCCATATAAAACTAGCAGCAATTGCTAACTTTTGTTTAGTTGCTTGTTACCAGCATGTGTATGCTTCTCCTTAGTGGATCATGATTAGACACCTCTTTACTGAATTTCTCTTCTTTATACAGACTAGGCTTCATATCCACATAAGGCTTGGCCTAAGCTTCTTAATTGGGAGAACATATGTTGAAGTGGTCGAGTAAGCGATCACTTCATATTTCAATTGACCGCTTCAGCCGTCTTGGCCACTTGGTAAACCATTTACATCGACCTCTGACAGTTTCTTCAATCGATTACTTTGATCTTCTCGGCCACATGGTCGACCATTCCTGCCTTCCTTTCATTGGCATCACTAGTCTTCCACATTTACTTCCACTACAAGAAAACATGGCATATTCTGACGGACAATAAAGTGGTTGGAAAATTCTGAGAAATTTCCGAGGAAAAACCGAAGAAACCAAATATTAAAGAGTCGTCGATATTTCGTCAGAAATTTCCGACGAAATACCGATGAAATATGATTTATCGAAAATTTCTGATGAAATTCTGACGAAAACACCCTTTATATTGGGGTTTCGTTTCGGGGTTTTGGTTCCTCAGAATATTGTCGGAATATTTTAACGGAATTCCGATGAAATTCTGACGAAATAACCTTTATATTAGAGTTTCAGTTTGGGGTTTTATTTCGTCAGAAATTCGTTGGAATATTCTGACGAAATTCCGACGAAATTGGTTCTTTCGTCGGAATTTTCTGATGGAATTCCGACGAAAAATTGATTTTCATATGAAATAATCAATATAAATGTAAATTTGGATACCGACATTGTTGCACAAACATATATTAAGTTTATAATATGATGTGAGTTAACAATGGTTCAATATTTTCAACTTATAAAATCCTCTACGAATAAATCAACAAAACATAATATTTTGAATAAAGAACTATGTACTTAAACAACCTTATATCGGTAATCTAACTTACAATATCAATTTTGTGTAATATCATCTCATATAAACACTTATAAACTAAAACATGTAAATAAGTCTATCTAAATGAACAAAAATATATTAAACATTATTATATGTCAAATTTTTCATGTTTTGCAACCCTAAATCTAAGTTCGTCAGAATTTCGTCGGAATATTCTGACGGATTTCCGACAAATATAAAACAGAGAATATGCTATTTTCGTAGAAAATTCGTCGGAATCTTCCGACGAAATTCTGACGGAAAGTCTAATTAATGAATATTCCGACGGAATTCCGACGAATAGTATTTGGTCGTCGGAATTTTACATTCCCCGGCAAAATGAAACGCTAAAATTTCCGTTAACCGCCAAAATTTTCGTGGACCGTCAAAACCTAAAATATTCCGACGGAATTCTGATGAACTTATTCCATCAGAATTTTTAATTTAAAAAAACATCAGTTTCTTCTTCTTCTCTCTCTCTAAAATCTCAAAAATTCTCTCTAACTTTCTCTCTCTAATCCGAGGATCCAACAGTAGAAACCCCTCAAATTCTCTATAAAAGTCACCTCTTTTCTTTTCTTAATTGAGTTATATTAGTTTTATGATATTAGATTTTTGGATTTTAGGTTTTGAATGTTAGATTTTTGTTAGGGTGAAGAGTTTTATAAATTAGATCTAATATTTTGTTGTTAGGTTGTGGTTTAGATAGGTTTGATTGTGATTTTGTAGGTTGTTTGTTTAATTTATAGTTTTGTGAAATTTTATGAAGTTTTATTATTTTATAAAAATTATTCAATTTTAAAAACGTTTTTAGAGTATTTATAATTTTTAAAAGTATTAAAACTATATTTATATAGATATATATTTAAAAAAACTTTCAGGTTTTTCTATAATTTTTCTGTTTTAAAATGTTTTATGATTTTATAAAACGTTTTAAAGCTTTTATAAAAATATTTTAGGTTTTATAAAAGTTTTAAGTCTTTTATAATTCATATAACTTTTCAATGTTTTTAAAATTTATCAAATTTTTTCAAAATAATTATATTATAAAACATTTATAAAAACTTTCAGATTTTTATTGCTTTTTTTGTTTGAAAACATTTTTATGATTTTATAAAACATTTTAAAGCTTTTACAAAACAGTTTTAGTTTTATAAAATTTTTAAGGTTTTATAATTCATATAATTTTTTATGTTTTTTTAATTTATCAAAACCTTTTAAACTAATTATAGTATAAAAACGTTTTTCAAATTTTGATTTTATTGTATATATATAAAAAATATTTTTATTATAAAACATTATAATTTGTTTATAAAAATAATTTAATTAATTTAATTATTAAATTTTAAATTATTTTTTTATTTTTTAAAATTATTTTACAAAATTTCCGACGAATTTTATTCGTTGAAAATTTCTGACGGATTATTTTCGTCGAAAATTTCTGACGGATTATCTTTGTCGGAAATTTCCGACGGATAATTTTTGTCGGAAAATCGTCAGAATGACCGATGAAATTCCGACAAAATTTTTTTTTCCGACGAGTTGAAACCGGTGGCGTTTTTCGTCGGAAATGGCTTTTATTCCGACGAATTACTGACGAGATATTCCATCAGAATTTGCATGTTTTCTTGTAGTGTTCCTATCTCTCTGCTTGTGCTCACACACAACAAAAGACTGCAACAACTCCTATCTCAGTCAAAAGCAGCAGCAGAGGAGGCGTTAAAGACGATAAGTGCACCACAAACACACCTCAGCAAATACAACTCAGTAACATATTTGAAGTGCTAATGGATCAGTACGAGCACAGCGTGTTCTAAAATTTCAGGGGCCCTATACAAAATAATATATAAACTAATTTTCAGCGATTTACATACACAATAATAAAAACATTAGTCAAAATAATCTAAAATGAATTTATGTCTCTAAAAAGTATAAATATTCTAAAAATAATAGCAAATTTTTTTATTTTACTTATTATTAAATTTATGTATATATATAAATTAATCCTAAGAATCTGAAACACATTTCTAATTTTATTGTCATTTTATGCCCTAATTTCTTTATCAACCCTTCTTTTATTTCTATATTTCATATGTTTTAAAAATAATCTATAGTATAATGACCCTTCCTCTCCTCTTAACTTATGACCCTTTCCTCTCCTCAGAACTAAAAATAATCTACGTATGTTTCAAACGTACGACCCTTTCCTCTCCTCTTTCCGGTAAAATCTTCACGGGCTTCTCCGCCTCGAGTGCTGCCCTTCTCACTCCGTCTTCGACCTGTTCTGATACCTGCGTCTCTGAATCTGCCGCTGCGACTCTGACTCTGCCGCTGCAACTCTAACTTTGCCGCTGCGACTCTGACTCTGCCGCTTTGCTTCTGCCGCTGATCTCCGACTACTCCGCTCTGCCACTTCGATTTTTGTTGAAAAGGGCCAACATCATATGGCATGCCCATCGATGCTGCTGTCGACATTGTTGAACAGAGCAACTGCCAATTTCATGGTCTGGTGATTGTCGCCGATGGGCATGTAAAGTTTTAAGTTTTTAAATAGAGAAAACAGAGTATGAATGCTTAATGAGAAGGCCACATTCTGAATGTGAAGGGACTGAGAGGTTTCGATATGGCCTAGGGGGAACTCTGACAACAAGAGAAAGCAACTATTTTTTAACGTAAGGTGAAGGAACTTTTTTTCCTTCATTTCGGCAACTCTGTTTTTCCTTGATATTCTTAACACACTAAAGAATTTACAAGCATAAATTATGTGTAAGACTTTGTGGAGTTTCTACGAGAAAAAAATGTAACTTCTATTGTCGTCAAGAAATATGATATTATCAGTTAGTTATTTATTAATTGTCATTTTTTGAGACAGTGTTAACTTTTCGTGGAGTGAAATCAAAAACTCAGTGGACCCTGGGCTTGAAGGCTTATTGAGGGGACTAATATTTGTTTTTAATGAATTGATAGTCTGTGGCCAGTGCACATGAATTTGCTAAGCATAGTGATGGAGTTGGGAATGAGCTGTAGCGCCTGGTGTCTCTGTATCTGCGAGATATCAGCATGCAGCGGTATGAAAACTTCTTCCTCTTTGGTTTTCTTATCTCCATCAGAATAGTTAAATTGTTTGATGGATTATTTAGTTCTTTGTAAATGGAAGACTTTATGTGTCCGGCGACAAGAAGCAATCTGAATATGTGGGCTGATGTTTGACAAAAGATGACATCACAACAACATAATTTTTTGATACTTTATGGTGGTACTTGATGACCTATTGGTGGCTGAGGATCTTGCCTCTGTAGAGACAACCTATGATGCTTCTCATGCTGTTCGCTATGAAGACGCTTCGTCCTGAACCTTTCAGAAACTTAAGAAACACTGGCAGGTGAAATTTTGATAGGTGTTGCGGTACCGTGAGGATCCTGTCAAAGCTTTCGCCATGCAAAACCAATGGTCATGCAAGTGGCAGATGAATGTGTCTTCAAGCGGGTCTGTTTCTGCAAACTCTGCATCAGGACAGTTGAGCAAAGCTTTTTACGAGACCTCTTATAACTCATGATGTCTTTACTCTGGAAGAGCAGACATGCTTTGACCACGAACATATTTTTTTCATTAGGGTGTTCACACTACGTCTTAATGAATACTTCATAAGTCCCTAAAACAATTTAGTTCGAAAGACCCAAACTTATTTTTTGATTCGCAACAAAAATAATGATATTTTAAAAAGCTGTTCGTTGTCGTGCTACATTGAATCAATAACAAAAGCTGCTTCAACAGCTAATCAAGACAATGTTTTTGATATTCTTGATTGTCTCTTGTCAGGCTCTAAAATCTACAAAATAATAGTAATTTTTTTTATTAAACTATATATCGATCACATGTTAGTGTTTTCCTATATAAAAGTTGTCAAAAAGAAAAGTTGGTGGATTATTTGATGAACGTCTGCATTTTATTCGATGTAAATGAACACCGTCTCAACAAAAAGCTTTTGCGTTTCTCTTTTAAGAAAGAAATGTTTCATAACTTAAAAACAAGCAATGAGAACACTATAGCATTAAGCATTCGGGTTTACGTACGGATCAAATTGGGTTCCTCAGGTTGGTTGGGATGTTTTGAACTAATTTAAAAACCTATATATCTTAGATCGGACTGGTTTGGATCTAATTGGATCGGAATCATTTGTAAATCCCATACTGGCAAAGCTTTTTACAAGATATGTCAATCCAATACAAGCTTCCTCAGCGAAAAAATAAAACCATACTAAATATACTTAACTACAGTCTACGGAAGTTTTAGCAATTCTACCGACCACAACCAACCTAGACATTATACTGCAAATATATTTAATTACAAACTTACAACAAAAATTTAAAGCAACCAGAAAACATTGTGAACAATTAGCTAAATGGTGTTCGAAAACTAAATAAATGCAAATCAGCTTCACGAGGTAGTCTTTACTTAGTAAAATGATTTATATTTTCACTAAGACCAACTAAAAAGAGGATAAAATATTACAAAGGAAGCTGGAAATTTTTTTAATAATTATCTAACCACTACATGCAATTCCCCATAATTCAAGTAACATACCAAAAACTCATAATTATTAATGAGTAACAAAATATCAAATACAAAGTAAATGAACCTTGCGCAAGTTCTCTGGTGACCGGGACTCGAATCCTGATGGCTTTACTGTATTGGGTTTTTACCCTCTAGTTAATAATCAACGGGCCACAAACCCTGGTTCGTCGCAGTTTTTTATTGTGAAATGATCATTTGTCTGGACTTCTAAAATGTGCACGGTCCACTGTCATTGGTTGAACTTTGTTGAGATGGGCTGTGCTGTTGGGTTTATTATCTTCGGCCTTGGCGAAGATCTCAGCCATCACAGACAAAAATCTAAATTAGATGATGCTTGAGTAGAAAAAGAGAAATTGGGCGCAATCTCTGAGAGCTGTTGTATTTTAAGTTTTAACAACTAAAAAATTTATCTTCGCTCATTTCAGTCTCGTATTATAATATGACAACTAAACCTCAACCAAATTATAATAGTTTCTTTCTTCTGCCCATCCTCATATTTATCACAATGTTTTTATCAAAAAAAAAAAAAAATATATATATATATATATATATATTTATCACAATGTAGCGTTTGTTTGTGATTTTCATTAAGTGATCTTGTCATCTTGACCTATGGAAAACTATCAAATTTGACCAAGTCCTATAAAACCGACAGTTTAGTAAATTTATTTAAATAATTTATATCAAGGTGCTAACAAATTTGATCTAACAGTATATTTTAGCATGTTATACATGCAATACTAACCTTTGGTGTACAGAAATCCTAGGCAATCGGAAAATCAATTTTCTACCTAGACTAATGGTTGACCATCTAGGAGTTACCTTGAATGAATTTAACTCATATGAAAAACATCGGTATCTCCGAAGAATAACTTTGCCCGTGTGGTCGTTATTGCCGCATGATTTGTTTGTCGCAGCTCATAAATACGATCAGCACCAAACACAAATCACGAGGAGAAATGTATGTGTTGAATGTTAAACGGGAAGTCATAGTAGTATAGTACCATTGAATAATTAAAATGGCATTAAATTAAAAGAAGCAATAGAAATGTGTCGGTGAGTGGTTGGGTGTATTGGGGTCAATTCAAGAGAAATTCGAGTATGTACATATACAATACGCAGAAAATAAGAGCATCTTCCACGTTTTAGCGTGTTGAAAATGAAAGAAAACGACACTACATCTAACCTCTATATACTTGACGACATCTTTGGATTCAAAATTAATTTAACTTAGAAAGGAGAGTACTATTTGAATATACATGGGACAATGATTCTCCTGCCGTTCCCTTGCCGTTGAATTAATGTATATACATTGTCAATATTATATTGTTTGTATTATTAGATTTAAGAGTTAGAGGGTGAAGAATATAAGATGCTCGTGTTCTAGAGAGAGAGCATGTACCCATGCAATCTTATGTCAGTCTGGTTGGTGGTGCCTAACGCCTGTTTAACCATTTTGGAGAGCGCATATGTGATTTTTCTACGAAAATCATGACAAAAGCTGCTTTAGTTATGATTGGATCTACAAAAGGGAAAGTTACGGATTTTGTTAAAAATATAAAGCAAGCAAAGTTTTCTTTTTGGTGTGAAGCAAAGTTTTTCTCGTCAGCAACTAGTGTTTAGTTTTTTTTTGGTTGGTTACTAAGTGCAATTTGTCACTAGTTTTTGTTGTTGCTGGTTGCTTAGTGCTAGGAATGTCAAACAGAGACCTGGATCGCTTGTCTGGTCCGTAAAGGCTTGCTGCGGGACAGGTTTGGACCGTCATTTAGTAGGCTCTTTTTTGCAGGACCTGCGGGCAGGTACCTGTGCGCGATATGTTGTTTCCATATCCGGTGGGATATATGGTGTTTGAAATATTATAAGGGATTGAGGATTTTCGTATTAATAATCAAGGATAAACAAAACTCGGTCGGTTACAAGAACAAGAGACGCTCGTCTATACTAAATGTCTAAACAAGTATCTCTCAAATCTGATGGACGGTCGTCTAGGACGAGCTGCTCTAAGTAAGGCAGGTCGTCAAAGACTTCTGTGGTGTGACTTTGGGACGATCTCCAAGTGTGGACGATCGTTTCTGGGATGGAGGTCTCCTCTCCTGTCCTTTCTTCTCTGCCGTCATTGTGTCTGACATTCCCTATTTATAGCAAAGTACACTTGTCTTCTAGTGGAAGTACCATTTATTGTTTAACGGGATGGGTCTGATTTTGGGCTTAGCTTCTAATGGGCCCGTGCTAAGCCCATCTCCAACAATAGCCCCAGTTCGCAAGTATCGTTATTTTGGTGAATTAATCTGAGTTTTATCGTTTGAAAATCAGACCGGCGGGGATGTCGGAAAATGAGAACATTTTTCTTCTATATAAGTGGGTCTTGTGGGTTGTTTTCACTTGTGTCTTTTTGCTCCCCATTTGGTGTCAAGGTAGTTTCTCTTTCCTTCTTATCTTTTTCTTTTTTAATTGTGTGGTCTCCCTTCTTTCTTCCTTTGTTTGTGTGGTCTCCCCCTTTCTTCCTTCCTTCATCGTGAGAGATATTTTGTGTGGTCTCCCTTCTTTCTTCTTTGCTTGTGTGGTCTCCTTTCTTCCTTCCTTCATCGTGGTGGTCTCCCTTCTTTTTTTTTTGCTTGTGTGACTTCCCACTTTCTTTCTTCTTCATCGTGAGGAGAGTGAGTGGTGTCTCTCTTTTTTTTTTTTTTTAAAAAGAATGGGGTGCTCTTCCCCTGCCGCGCTCGTCGATGTTGGGGAGAGAGGGGTGCGGTCGTCGTTGACTGATGGCGAGCAGGTCGTCGGTACTGGTGGTGGGGTGCTTGTGATGTCTCCTAAAATTGATGTGTCGGTGGGTCTTTCAAGCTCGATTGTTGCTGTTTCTACTCTTCCCGAGGTTGTTCCTAATTCGTCGGTGGTGGCGGGATCTTGTCGAGATGGAGCGATGCATTGTCAAGCTGAGGAGAATTGGGGTTTAAGTTTTTCGTTGGCCGCGGGTGAGCTGGAGTCTTTTCATGGTGAGCGTCTTCCCGAACAGAGGGAAAGGATGGAGCTCGTCGATGGCGGTCGTCTTTTTGAGCAGAGTGGTGAAGTGGAGCTCGTAAGTGATGAGCGTTCTTCTGAAAGAGGAGAAAGGTTAGGTTTTACTCGTGACGATCGACAAGGAGAGTTGTTTCTGCTGGGCTCTCAGGTGGAGCTCGTCGACGATGTTGGCGAGCCGGAGCTTCGGAATTCGCCTTCGATGGAGGTCGTCGATCGTTCTTTTGCTCCGTCGTCCGATACACAGATTGTTGATGCTGCTGATGGTCTTGATATGGATGAGCAAAAATTTTGTTCTTTTTTGGAGAAGGAAGTCGTTGATGGTCATGGTTTGAAGCCGTCTGGGTTGATGGAACTTGGTGCTGGGTCTGCTTCTGAGCGGAGGGACAAGACCCGGCTTGGTAGGGAAATTGAGCTTGCGACAGAGACGACTTTTTCTGATTTTCAGTTGCTGAAGGAGCGTGGAGGAGACGAGCGTCGTCCGGGTTCGTTCTTAACGGTGGCAGATTCTTTAGCCGCGAATTTGTTATCTCTAGTTGTGAGTACGGGGTTGGTTCGTGAGGAGACGATACAGTCGTTCGGTGATTTGAGTATGAAAGATCGTATTGCGGCTGCTACTCAAAATTTTGTGGAGAAGGAGAAAGTTACTAAGGTTTCGTCGTTTTTGCCGTTGGGTGGTTTGAGTATGAGAGATAGACTTGCTGCTGCGTCTAAGGATACTGCTGAGAAGGAGGGGTTTGCAAAGGGCTCGTCTTCTTCTGGATCCTCGTCGTCTTCTTCTGATTCGTCCTCCGGTGAGACGGGTTCGGAGTCATCCTCGCCTGAGGATGAGGTTGCGTCTGTTGGAGAACTTGCGCTGAAAGATAGTGCGGTAAATAAGATTTCTCGCGCGGGTGGTTCGTTAACAGATCCGACGTCCTCTTGTTCTTCTGATGATCCAGCAACCGGATTCTTTGAAGATGATGGTAGTGATAGAGAGGTTGCTGCTGAGACTGAGCTCGAGCGGGTAGTTGAAGATGAACGAGATGGTGCTAGTGATGGAGTTGCGCGGGACGGCATTTGTGATGGTGATGATAGTGTTGGTTACGACGACCTTCTTGTTAGTGATGCTAGTGCTGGTGATACTTCAGCAGTGAAAGGAGAGAGCTTTGACTTCAGTTATCCACCTAATGCTGACCACTCGTGTTCCATTGATTCTATTGATGTTGGTAAGAAGCCGAGATAGACGATCAGGAAGCCGAGGAAGAAGGTTTGTCGCTTGCGTCCGTTTCTCAATCACCCTTTGGACTCGCAATCTAGTATTGTCACACCGAAGAGACTTGAATGGATCAAGACCAACTGTTGTTCTGAAGGTGCTGTAGAGGTGCGGCTACCTGACCCGGACGAGCGCCCCTAGTCGGCCCCGACGGGGTGGATTTGTGTTTATGATTTCTGGTTTACCGACTTTCATCTTTGGTTTCCTCTCCCGAAGTTATTGCTCGCGTATTGTGACGAGCGTCAGATCTCTTTATCCCAGCTGACGCCTGGCTCGATTCGTAATTTGGTCGGCGCCTTTGTGCTTGCGGCGGAGTATGGTGTTCATGCAAGTCTTTATTTTTTTTGAGGAAATGGTGAAGATTACTCTGGGGGAGACGACAGGGACTTTTTATATATCTATGAAGACCGGTCGTTGCATTGTATCGCAAGGGAGGAGAAAAACTTCTTCTTGGACTCGTAGATTCTTCTTTGTTAAGGCTGATAGTGCCTCGGTTTCTGACTTGAGCAGGCCTTTTAGGATTAGTTGGAATCCTTATCATGGTAGTTTATGAGTTTTTGTACTTTGTTGTGGTGTTGCGTTTCTTGACCGTTGTTTTTTTTGGTGCAGATCGTCATACGGTCGGTGTTCCTTTTGCGTCGGGGTATAAAGAGTGTGTTGCATATTTTGAGAGCATCGGCGTTCAGGATTGGAAGTTGGTTGACAGGCTGAGGGTTTGTCGCTGTATTCCTTTTATCGCTTCAGGTTGATGGCTGCGTTCTATTTTTATTTGGCGTTGTCTCGTGAATTATATTACTTGTCTGTTTCTCTTTCTTGATCGTTATCCTTTTCTTTGTGCAGCTTCCTGGAAGGTTCGTTCAAGAATGGATTTGAGTGAGTTTCCGTGTTTGTCCGATTTTTTTTGCTGGAGGGAGTTCGGGTACTGCCTTGGTCGAGCCGGGCATGGATGCCGTGGGTGCTGCGCCTGCCGCAGGTGTTTCCGGAGTTGTCGCTGGTTCTGAGTCGTCTGGCGATTGTCGTCGGGAGGTGATTGCGTCTGGAAAGGCAGTTGCAACTGGGGGTGAAAAAATGATTGAGAAGCAGGTTGCGTCGAGCAAGGGAAATGATCCTAAGAAACGATCCGCTGATGCTTGTTTGCCAAGGGAGGGGCCTTCGTTGAAGCTTCGTAAGGTTACTAAGGATGTTTCGTCGGTGGACGGAAATCTCAGGACGTCAACTGAACGGGAGAAGATTCTTTTTCAGCCTTTTCAGTGTGCCATTGGTGGTAGAGCGTCAGACTGTGCTGGTCTTCTTGAGAAATTTCGCATGGAGGGTGAAGAAGAGGATGATCAGTTTGATGCGTCTGAACGTTCTGGTTGGTACCAGAAGCATGCTCGTGCTGTGGTTACTGTGAGGATTCCATCGTCTTTGTTGTTATTAACTTCTTTGTTGTCTTCTTTTTTGTTGATGTGGATATTAGAAATATATCTATGTGTTGATTGTGTGTTTTTTTTTTTGCAGTCGGAAAATTTTGTGAATCGTTTGGTGAATAGCCAGGCTGCTGAGCTTAGACTTGTTAAAGCCGAGCTGGAGAGAGCTAATGCGAAGCTCGCTGCTGCTAAGGGTGGGGTTGATCTTTCGGGGGAAGTGACGACCTGGCGTAGGAGGTATGATAATGAGAAGAAGGTGTCCCTGGCCGCACAGAAAGAGGTGGAGGATCTTACTAAGAAGATGGCTTTGGAAGCTGAAAGAGTGAAGAAACGCCAGGAATTGGAGGCGGACAGTTATGAGAAGTCGAAGGAGTTTCTGCGCAAACGGTATGATAGGGCGGTGGCGAGGCACAATGATGTTCTTGCTACTTGTAACTCCCGTGCTGAGAAGATGAGGAGCTTTGTGGAGGATCAGATCGTTGTTCGTCAGTCCAAATATGGCGTGAATCAGATCATGGGGGTGCTTGAAGCTGTTAGGGTCTGGAAGAATGAAGGTATAGTGATTCCAGAGAGTAAAGTTAAACATCTTGAGAAGGATCTGGCTGCAAGGTCGGAGGCGGCGGGTCTGGTTATTCCTGTTAAGATGGAGGATAAGGATTTGGCTGTGATTCCTTCTTTTGACTTCAGCGTCCCTCTTGATCCTGTTCTTCCGTCTCTTACGAAAGGTCTTGAGGAAGCCGTGCAAGCTCGTGTTGCAAAGGAGGAAGCACGTCGTCGGGAAGATGCAGCTCGTCGTCGTCCATCGGAGCGAGGGAGTGGAGCGCGTCAGTCTGTTGGTCGTGAGGGTGCTGCTCGTCAGTAGTTCGTTTCTTGTTTCTTTACTAAGGCCCTGCGTGGTCTCCATCTTTTATCTTGTTGCTGTCTCTAGGACTCTGTTTTTCTTTTTTTCCAGGATGTTGCTTATGTTGATTCCTTTGTTGGCGTTGTTGCTATGTTTCATTATGCACTGGTTGTCTCTTTGCCCTTTTATGATTTAGCTGTTGTATGTTTGTGTTGCAAGTGCTTCTTTTATTGCCGTTGTGAAGCTCATGCCTTTGTTGTGGATTCTAGTTGATGCTTTCTTTTCTTGTGAGATAGGATCATTGTATGATCGAGGACTTCTTTAGTTGTGTGAGCAGTGAGCTACAGCACTTTGAGGGTCGATTTTTGTGTTGTTTTTTTTTTTGGACTTCGTTTGTGAAGTGATAGCGAGCATAGAGCTGTAGGAATGAGATTGAGAGCGTTATTTGTATATATGGATCTCGTATTTGTGAGATGTCGTGAGTGAGAGCAGTGAGCTGCAGCACTGTTGTAAGTAGATTTTGCGATTTGTTTGTAGAGAACATATATGCGCGGTATTGCTATACTGAGGTCGTATTTTTTGTGAGATGAGTGCGAGTGATGGACTGCAACACTTTTTGAGAGTGGATCTCGTATTTTGCTTGTAAAGTAATTTTTGGTGCGGAGCTGTAGTTCTTGCGTGCGGTGGTCGTATATTTTTTGAGAGAAAATTTGAGAGAGAATATATATATATATATATATATATATATATATATATATATATATATATATATATATATATATATATATATATATATATATATATATATATTTTTTTTAGAAATTAGCTGCACCTCGAAAGGTTGCCTACGTACCCCACAGGCGGGGATCAAGCCGATCGCAGTTCACCTTTACAAAGAAAGTAATTGAAAGAAAATACGGCAGGGGGTTCTCCTGAGTTTTTCTTCGTGGTGTAGTAGGAGTATGCTGAGCTTCGTGCATGCCTTGCCCTTATGGTAGAACCGTTTTGAGACTTGGTGGTTTATTATTTTTTTTGTTGAACTAGCTGGGCCTCGTGAGAGGTTGCCTACGTACCCCACAGGCGGGGATCAAGCCGTTCGTAGTTCGCCTTTATGAAAAGAGTAAATGCTGAATAAAAGGGCGGATCCTCCTTGAGTTTTATTTATGGTATACAGGAGCGCGCCGGTCTTCTTACGTGCTTCATCTTAGTAGTAGAATCGTTTGAGATTGATGGAATTCCATGACCTTGTGACTCTTTCGCCGCTCATCTCGATGAGTTCGTAGACACCTGGTTTAACGATTTTCGAGATTAAGTATGGTCCTTCCCAGTTTGCACCGAGCTTGCCGGCCTTCCATTCACGGGTGTTTTCAAAGACTTTGCGGAGGACGAGGTCACCTTCTTGAAAGAACCTTCCTTTAACTTTCTTGTTGTAGTACTGAGCGGCTAGGTTTTGGTAGTTTTGGACACGGAGAAGAGCTTGATCTCTTTTTTCTTCGACGAGGTCTAGGTGATCGATGAGCATTGAATTATTAAGTTCTTCATCTCCGGTGAGGGTAAGCTGACGCAGGCTTGGAATGCTAACTTCGGCGGGTGACATTGCCTCCATTCCGTGAGACAGAGAAAAGGGAGTCATTCCTGTTGCGTCGTGGGGTTGTTCGGTGTGACCAGAGGACGCCGTCTAGTTCGTCGGCCCATACTCCTTTTTTTCTTCTAGGCGTTTTTTAATTCCGTCTAGGATCGTTTTGTTGGTTGCTTCGGCTTGCCCGTTTCCTTGAGGGTTTCTTGGTGTGGATTTACTTAGCCTGATTTTCCACAAGGCACAAAAGTTTTCGAAAGGTGCGGAAATAAATTGGGAGCCGTTGTCGGTAACGATCTCGTAAGGGAGACCGTGGCGACAAATGATATTCTTCCAAACAAATTTCTGGACGTCGGGGGCGCGTATGTTTGCGTAGGATTCGGCTTCCACCCATTTGGTAAAGTAATCGGTCATGATAAGGAGGTATCGCTTTTGTTTGGAAGGTGGCATTGGGCCGACGATGTCCATTGCCCACCTCATGAAGGGATAAGGTGCCGTGGTAGTTGAAAGGAGTTCTGTTGGAAGGTGGATCATTGGTGCGTGGCGTTGGCATTTTTCACATTTGGAAACAAATTTCTCGCAGTCTGCGACCATCGTTGGCCAAAAATGCACGTGGCTTTTGATTTTTATGGCTAGGGCTCGACCTCCTGAATGGTTGCGGCCTGCGCCTTCGTGAGTCTCTTCAAGGACCCACCTAACTTGCTGACCGTGTATGCATCGAAGCAGGGCTTTGGTGGTGCTCCATCGAAAGAGTTTGTTGTCATGCCAAACATAGTGAGCACAGCGAGCTTTTAAACGTCGGGCTGCCCATCGGTTTTCTGGTGTTATTCCCTCGGTGATGTAGAGTCTGATTTCGTCGCGCCAGTCGATAGAGTCCGTACCCTCTTCTTCGGGTACCAGTTCGTTTATGTCGTCGGCGCCATCTACTTCTTCGTAAAGATCGTCGATGATGTTGACTCCTTTGGCTAGCTCGATGCTTGGTTTGTCGATGCTTTCTACAGGGATCATCCTCCTGAGTGATGGGTCGGAGGTTGAAGCTAGGGCGGCGAGAGCATCAGCGGAGGAATTATCGCTTCGTGGTATTTTGGTTAGGGTGAAGTTGGTGAAGTCTTGTGAGAGTTTCTGGACAACTTGTAAGTATGCATTCATTCGATCATTTCGTGTCTCGTATTCGCCGCTGAATTGGTTGGCTACGAGCTGGGAATCGCAGAAAGTTTCGATTTTGTTTGCTCCTACTGCCTTAGCAAGACGGAGACCAGCTATGAGGGCTTCATATTCAGCTTCGTTGTTGGAGGCTGGAAACGCAAGACGAAAAGACTGTTCGATGATTTCGCTGGTAGGTGAGATGAGTCGTATGCCAACACCTGATCCATTTCGGGAAGATGAACCATCGACGTACAGGCACCAGTTTTTGGTGTTGAGGTTGTCGTTGTTTTGATGTGGGGGTAATTCGGTTAAGAAATCTGCCAAAACTTGAGAATTTGCGCACGTTCTGCTTTTGAATTCGATGTCGTATTCGCTCAACTCTATTGCCCATTTGACCATTCTGCCTGACTGACTTGGACTGTGAAGTATTAGTCGAAGTGGGTGGTTGGTTAGCACGTGGACGGTGTGAGATTGAAAATAAGGTCGGAGTTTACGAGCTGCGACTACCACGGCGTATGCTAATTTTTCGAGTGGAGAATAGCGCGTTTCTGCGTCGTCGAGGATTTTGCTGGTGTAGAAGATTGGGCGCTGTTCTCCACGGTCTTCGCGGACCAAAACGCTGCTTGTTGCGGATGCAGAGACAGATATGTACAAGTACAAGATTTCTCCGTCTATCGGTTTGGCTAAAACCGGTGGTGTTGATAGGTACTCTTTTAACTGCTGGAATGCGTCTTCACATCTTGCATCCCATTCAAAGCGTTTGTTGTTTCGTAAGAGTTGATAGAATGGGAGGCATTTGTCAGTTGAGCGTGAAATAAATCGGTTGAGCGCGGCGATGCGTCCTGTCAATCTCTGAACTTCCCTTGTGTTTTTTGGAGATGGGAGTTCTGCGATGGCTGTGATCTTTCGTGGATTGGCTTCAATTCCTCTTTTAGTGACGATGTATCCGAGAAATTCCCCAGAGGTGACGGCGAAGGTGCATTTAGTCGGATTTAGCTTCATCCCATATTTGTTGAGGCTGTCGAAACAGGTCGTTAGGTGCTTGATATGATCGTCAGCGACAAGGGATCTGACAAGCATGTCGTCGATGTAGACTTCCATTGTGTCGCCAAGCTGATCAGCAAACATTCGATTGACTAGGCGTTGATAGGTAGCGCTGGCATTCTTTAGTCCAAAAGGCATTACTTTGTAGCAATACGTGCCTCGATCAGTGATGAAAGCTGTTTTCTCTCTGTCGTCAGGATGCATTAAAATTTGGTTGTAGCCAGAGAAAGCATCCATGAAAGAAAGAAGCTCGTTTCCTGCAGTCGCTTCCACCAATCGATCGATATGAGGGAGTGGGAAGCTGTCTTTAGGGCAAGCCTTGTTGAGATCGGTAAAATCGACACATACGCGCCACTTGCCGTTCTTTTTTTTTACGACGACGGGATTGGCGAGCCAGTTTGGGTACCTTACTTCGGTGATTGACCCTGCTTTTGATAGGCGTTCGACTTCGTCGTTTACTGCTTTGGCCCGTTCTGGTCCGAGCTTTCGTCTTTTCTGCCTGGCTGGTTTGAAGATTGGATCGACATGCAGTTCGTGACTTGTAACAGACAAGTCAATCCCAGGCATATCTTCGGTAGTCCAGGCGAAAGTCGATGCATTGGATTGAAGGAAGCTGATCAGCTGATCCTTGAGATCGTTTGTGAGGTCTGCGCCGATTCCGACGCATCGCATTGGATCTCGGGCGTCGATATTGACTTGTATGACGAGCTCACGTGCGTGGTTATCTTCTGTGATTTGTTCATCGTCTTTTTTAGCTATCAAGTATGATCTTGAAGATTTACGCAGCTTGTGTTCAGTGACAAAGCATGTCCTTGACAATCGTTGGTTTCCTTTGAGGGTGTAGATGCCAGATGGAGTGGGGAATTTGACGCACTGATGATATGTTGATGGGATGGCTTTCATTGAATGTATCCACGGTGTACCGAGTATAACATTGTAGATGGCAGGGCTATCTATGACTACGAATTTGACGATTTTGGTGACTCCTGCTACATAAATTGGGAGTTTTATTGTTCCAATCGTCATCGTCGTATCTCCAGCGAAACTTGTCAATGGTTTTTTGAAAGGTTTGAGCTCGTAGTCCTTGATATCCATACGCTGGAGTGTTTTTGAGAAGATCAGATCAAAAGAACTTCCGGTGTCGATTAGCACATGCATGACTTCGCAATCACCAATCCTTAGTTCAACCACGAGAGGATCGTTGTGTGGTTTATCTAATCCTTTGGTATCGTCTTCTGTGAAATTGATTTCGTAGTTTGTCTTAGGTTGGTCCTCGAGGCTGTTACTACCTTCCCATTTTTGCGCGGTGAGTGTTCTGCGTTCGTACTCCTTGATTGATCGGACCGAGTCCTTGCAGGATTGAAGACCTCCCATAATGACGTTAATTACTCGACGAGGTGGAGGGGTTCGGTCACGTTCGCGTTCGTGAGTTCGATCGTCGCGTGCTCGTTTTGTATCTTCTGTATCTGCAGCTGTCCGTTCTTTCGATCGTTTTGGTCGCTGCTGTCGCTCTCGTTCTTCTTGTACTCGTTGGAAGCGTTCTCCTTCGTTTTTTGGGGTTTTGTCGTTTTGACGATCTTTGGAGGAGTCTCGGTCGCGACGATGCTGATTCGAAATAAGGTCTTGCATTACGCGGCAATCATCTGTGTTATGGGTAGTGGATTTGTGGTAGCTGCAATATGTGCGCGTTTCTTCAGGATCATGGTCGGCGCGGGTGTGTTTGTCGGTGACCTGATAGGCTCCTGTTCTTCTGTTTTTGTTGTCTTTGTACGCTTTGTCATAATGCTGCCGTGGTTCGTAATGTTCTTCAGGCTCCTTTTCTTTTGAAGAAGTTTTCCTAACAGCTGCAAACTTCTTGGCGAATGTGGCTTTATCTTCTTCAATTTCGATGAAGGTTATCGCTCGATGAAGGGCGTCCTCTAAAGTTTGTGGTTTTTCATGAGTTCTTTTCGAAATGGTGACTGGTGCCAGAGACCGTGCCGTAGGGCGATGACTGCTGCCTCATCGAGTATGGTGATGCGTGAAAAATGGCGCGGAACCTGCTGATGAATGATCGTAGTGTTTCTGTTGGGTCTTGAGTTAATGTCCACAGGTCGGCATTAGATACGTTTTGCTTGATGTATAACGAATAATGTTTGAGAAAGACCATCGAAAGTTGATTGTAGTTGTCGATGGAGTCAGCTTCGAGATGTGAAAACCAACCGAGGGCGGGTCCACTTAGGTTTTCGACGAACAGTTGGCAAAGCCCGGCATCGCGCTCCTCTGGTGAAAAATTCGCTCTCCCAACGGCGATGCTGAAAGCGGTGAGGTATTCCCTTGGATCTGATGTACCGTCGTAAGTAGGTAGCTTGATCTTTTTATCTACGTGGCGGACAGGAATACTTCGGAGGCGAAGTGAGAATGGTGTGTTTTGAGTTTCGCGGAGAACACGGTCGATTTCTGGTGCTGCGCTGGTTGCTTGATGGACTTTGGAACTCATGATTTGTAACTGAGCTTTCATTTCTTCGAGCTCGCTGTCCCTGTGTTGAGTCTCCTTTGTACCTTGTTGGTGAAACTCGATCGAGGCGTGCTGATCGTTTGTCTGTTCTTGATGATGCTGTCTTGGATTGGTGATGGGGGCTGGTAGGTCGTCGATCTGTCCTGGATGTCGATGTCCTTGCTCGGTGACTGGGGTCGTTGGATCGTCAAAGAGGGCTCGCTGAAGTCGTGGAGTTGTATCAGTTTGTTGAGATCTAGACGCGCTGATATCGGCAGACTGGAGTTTATCAATGCGGTTGTTGCACGCGATCTGTGAGTGTGTGAGATCGTCCAGTCGAGAGGCGGTTCCCCGAGCGAACTCATCAAATCGTCCGAGGAGGATCTGAAGAACAGACGATAGATCAGGTTGGACGGGAAATGTTGTGTTCTTGGGAGGCGGTAGTGCTGAAGGGATGAGCGTCGCGGGCGTTGCTTCGTTGACTGTCTGCATGGAAGCTGTGACTTCTGTGTTGGTGTCTCTGCTGGCTGGGCGAGCTGAGGTTGTTATTATTGCTGGACTGTCCATGGTGTGCGTCGGTAACGTCATGACGCTCGTCGTTCCTGGAGCGGTGATGACTGCGGAGGGCGGGGCGTCTGATTGTGCTGATCGTTCTGTAACTACCGAGTTTCCCTGAAGCGAAGAATCTCCTGCCCCACGGTGGGCGCCAATTGTTGTTTCCATATCCGGTGGGATATATGGTGTTTGAAATATTATAAGGGATTGAGGATTTTCGTATTAATAATCAAGGATAAACAAAACTCGGTCGGTTACAAGAACAAGAGACGCTCGTCTATACTAAATGTCTAAACAAGTATCTCTCAAATCTGATGGACGGTCGTCTAGGACGAGCTGCTCTAAGTAAGGCAGGTCGTCAAAGACTTCTGGTGTGACTTTGGGACGATCTCCAAGTGTGGACGATCGTTTCTGGGATGGAGGTCTCCTCTCCTGTCCTTTCTTCTCTGCCGTCATTGTGTCTGACATTCACTATTTATAGCAAAGTACACTTGTCTTCTAGTGGAAGTACCATTTATTGTTTAACGGGCTGGGTCTGATTTTGGGCTTAGCTTCGGCCCGTGCTAAGCCCATCTCCAACAGGATAGACCGCGGATGACTTGCGGTATTTGGAGTCCCGCAAACCCTAAGTTTCCACTCTCCATTTCCTGCCTAAGAGAGAGAGAGGGAGTGTGTGTGTGCGATAACACGGCGATACGGCGTGAAGGAGCTCCGGTGATCGTGTTTCAAGGTTGATGATGCTTCCTGTCTACCATTCGCTTTCTATCTCCCCCAGTGAAGCTTCTTGGAGCCATCACAAGAAGTTTGCGAAGATGGGTTAAAGGTTATTAAAGGCGCTTTGCACAAAGTAAGAGAGAGTGTTAAGTATGTATTGTCATCGGAATCGCGGGAAGTTTTGTTCGGAAAAGCAGTGGTTGTGGCGACAAGATGGAACTTGATTTACTATATGCTAGAAAGAGCAATCAAGTACCGTAGAGAATTTGAGAAGTTGGAGACATTTGACAAGAGAGGTTATACAATGGCGCGTACAGCTGAGGAATGGACAAGAGCTGATAATATTTGCACTTTTCTGGGGCCGTTTGCTGTGATCACGAAGATGATGTCTGGTACTAATTACCCAACATCGAACTTGTATTTCTATCAAGTTTGGATGATCCATGATTGGCTTCAAAATAATGAGGAAAACAATGATGAGATTGCCAGATACATGGTGCCACCGATGAAGGAGAAGTTTGACAAATATTGGGATGAAGTTAGTGGTCTTTTTGCAATGGCAGCAGTCTCTGATCCACGATTTAAACTTTCAATTGTTGAATGTTGTTTAGGGAAGCTTGACATGAGTACATGGGAAGTTAAGTTGAAGAACTTGCGTGAGAGGCTCAGGGTTCTGTTCCAGTCTTACGACAAAAAATCCAAGACTAACTCAACTTATACAGAACCACGTGAGACGGTTCCACCAAAAACATGTGGGCCAGTGTCCACAGGAATGTTTGAGAACTACACTATGAGTGTTTCTTTAATTTTTTAACCTTTGTTTTATTAATTTTTAAAACTTGAGGTCTTACATATTTATTTTATAAAACCTTTATACGATTTCTTTGCATTTCGCAGAGTCAATGGTGTTGTGAGTGGGAAAACACATCTAGAAGCATATCTTGATGAACCACCTTTGGACTTTAAAAATTTTCAGAGCTTGGACATTCTCGACTTCTTGAAAGATAATACTCATCGCTATGGTGATTTGGTTGCTATGGCTTGTGATCTGCTAAGTATTCCAATCACAACAGTGGCTTTGGAGTCCTCTTTTAGTATTGGATGGCGAGTCCTCAACAAATATAGGAGCCGTCTACTCTAAAAAAATGTGCAAGCTCTGATATATACTAGGAATTGGATCAGGGGATATGAATCTTATGAAAATGGTAATTTTTTGACATTATCAAACATTTTAGTGGTTCTATGTTTCAATATATCTTTTACTAACTTCAATATTATTACTTGCAGAAGATGAAGTTGAAGTTGATGTTGAAATAGAGAAACCTCCATCATTTGAATCGATTGTTGGTGATGAAGTTGAAGCTGGAGAAGTGTGATCTCTTTCTTTTGATTTGGTGTTTTGAGTTGCTGTTTTTAATTAATTTTGGTATTAGCAGCTTTGATCTGGTGTTTGGTTTTAATTTTTTTTTATTCAGAAAACTAAAGCATTTGTTATGAACTTATGAGTTATAATATTTGTATTCAGAACAAAGCATTGTTTATTATACTATGATTGGTTATGATCATACTGACTTATTTCACTCATATGAAATGTACTAGACAGACTACAAGAACAGTGTATAACAAATTTTGTGGAGCTAGAATAGTAGATACTTCATGTATGTTCATTACGTGCATTTAGGTATGTAGTGGACTAGCCTTAAGCATCCTGAAGCGTCCTGGAGCAGCCTGCAGTGTGAAGAAGCTTCCTGGAACGGTCTGCAGCGTCGAGAAGCACACTGATGCACTCCATTAGCGTTTGTTCCGCGGGTCGGTCCGAAAAGAATTGCGCACTTGGCGGGCGGGGTTGGGCCAGACCATTTGGGGGCCGCAGTCTGCGCGGAATGGACCCGCTGTGAACCGCTCGATGACGAGTCTGCTGTGGTTCAGGACGGGACGAGAAAGGACAACCTGTTTGACATTCCAACTTAGTGCAGTCACTCATTACTCATTAGCTACCGACAACTGAAACACTAGTCTCTAATCTGTTGCTAAAATATTTCCAGATCGTGGGTAACTTTACCAAATTTGTTGACCACATTTTGTTGCTAAATATATAAATGATTTTGATATTTTGCGCTTGCTAGTATTTCACGATTACTTTATTAATTATTACGAATTAGAAACAATGTAGTGTAGTGATTAACTAGAAAACTTTGTAAGAAGAAATCATTTTCGGTTATCTATATTTTGGATTACATAATAATGTATAAGGATAAAATTTTATTGCTATGTAAATCATTTGATGTGAAACATGCAAGGGATTTTTCTAAAAAAACATGCAAGGGATCTAAAAGAATTATATATCTACATAGCATTGTTGGTTAGGTCATACTTATAGTAACATGAGATGATTTACATTCAATATGATCTGCAACATACATTAATTATGGTCCCTATCCTAAAACTTCCCAATTAATTTTGCTTTTGTAAATTTTTTGTATTTGGCGGTGGTGATGATGGTCATTTGAGAAACAAAACCGAAGTGCGTTTACAAGTCAAAAACGCCATAATTATTGATGATCTGTCTATCATCAATTAGTGTTATTTTGAAGTAGATTTTTTCAAAATAAAATGCATTTATGGAATAAACTTACATCGGTTGATTCTAATTTTTCTGTGTTTCATTTTATTTTTCTGTTATAATTTTGTTTTAAAACAAATATCGTTTAAGAATTTCTGTACAAAATTTATTAATTTTATATACTATATGATTTTTTAAATCCTTCGGCCTATTTTTATTGGTTAAAATATGATTAAATTTATAGACAATAATATTTCTATGTAAATTTCTTGATCTATGTATACAAATCTAAAACGACAATTAAAACGAAATAGAGGAAGTATTATATTAAATTCATATTAATTATGAAATTTCAAATCAGTTGACACTAAATAAATTGAAAAAAAGAATAAATTGCTAAAACGGAACAAATGTATATAATGTTTAAATTCACTTTTAGATATTAAATTAAAAATAATATTAAATTATATAAAACATTAACAATAATTTAAAATAAAATATATATAATATTTTTAATTATTTTATGTATGCTATTAAAAATTTTATATAAAATTTATATATACTATTATAAAAATAAAAATATAATAAATAAAAATAGTTTTTATATATAGGTATTACTATTTTAAAATAATTATTAATAAAATTACGGATCCGGATATCCGGACTAAAAAATTTAGATATCCGGATCCGGTTTGGACGGATCCAGCATTTTACTATCCGGATCCGGATTCGGCCCTTCCGAATATCCGGATTTTCGGAGCAGAACCGGATCGAATCTCGGATCAAATCCGAATCTCGGATAATAAATCCCAGGCCTAGGAAATGGGATGAAACATGAGTTTTGTCCACCACTTAAATAAATAAAACACATAATCTTATGGGTATTAAAGTACTAATAACAATTATTGAAAAAGATATGGGCAAAAGAAAAAGTATATAGAGAAAGAAATGAGTGAGCCGTAGTGGTTATAACGTCAGTGCAGCTTCTAGGGAAGGCTTCTTCTTCTTCATTCCTCATAAACGGTCAAACTCTGCCTCTCTTTCTTCCTCCTCTTCTTTAATTCATAATCCACCAAACATAAACACATTCCTAATCAGATCTCCACTCTCCGATTCTCCTGTTCCTTCTCTGTCGGCAGTTACAAACCCTGTGCGTTTCCCAGAAACCCACCATTTATCTCCTTCTTAAATCAGAGAGTCATCACTCAAACTTCACAAGTTCTCTTTTCTCCCTCTCTCTGTTTCAAGAATGTCTTGGTTCTTAACTTGTGTCCGTTTCGATAACTCGAATACCGAGAAGAAACCCAAAATTACTGGATCTGTCTCTGCCTCCAGCATAACATGTTATACCTGGGACGATGTAGAGTCTCTCACCTCAAATTTCTCTAGACTCATCGGTTCCGGTGGCTACAGTAGTATCTACTTGGCTCGTTTGTCTGGCGCCAAAAAAGCGGCTTTCAAGGTTCATGTCGGTAGCCACCGTCTTTACCAGGTGTTTAGATCTGAACTCGAGATCTTGCTTCGTCTTCAACATCCTCACATTGTCAAGCTTCTCGGTTACTTCGACGATTCAGGTTCCCAATAGTCCTTTGAATTATTAACTAAACACATGAAAAAGTCAAAATAGTTTAAAGAACAACAAAAGCTATGAGATTTTATAAATGCAAGTTGTTGTACTTTATTCTTGCCTTGTCCTCATTAAAATTCTTTCTGTTATTTTATGTTTTCACCCAAATAGTTTTTTTTTTATGTTTACCCCAAATGATTTATTACTTTCAACCAAATTGGTAAATCATTTTTTTAATGTTTTACTTCTCTGATCTTTCAGAAGAAACTGGTGCGCTTCTATTAGAGTACCTTCCTCAAGGTAACCTCCAAGAGAAGCTCCATCACAACAGCAAACAAGTTTTGCCATGGAGAAACCGTACCGCCGTAGCGTTTCAAGTTGCGCAAGCGATGGAACACATTCATGAAAAATGTAGCCCTCAGATTGTGCACGGTGACATCAAATCCTCCAACATACTTCTTGACAAAAACCTCAACTGCAAGCTTTGCGACTTCGGATCAGCCAGAGTCGGGTTCTCATCTATGGTCCAGCCTTCTACAACTGTATCGTCACCTCGTTCCAAGCAAGTGAGGATGATCGGGTCTCCAGGATACACTGATCCTCATTACTTGAGAACTGGGATTGCTTCCAAGAAAATGGACATGTATGGGTTTGGAGTGGTGGTTCTTGAGTTGGTTTCCGGTAAAGAAGCGGTTAGCGCTGAGAAAGGTGAGATGCTGGTTCATACGGCAGCTCCACTGATCCATGAGATTTGTGATTTAGGTGCCAATATTGCAGAAGAAAAGGTGAGGCGGTTCTTGGATCCTAGGTTGTCTAGGGATAGTAGTCTTGATATAGAAGATGTTAAGACAATGCTCGGTGTGGCTGCTTCCTGTCTTCGCAGCCCGCCATCTCTCAGACCCTCAGCTTCTCAGGTAGTTCAAACTCTCGTCAAGAAGATCCCGTCTCTGTCTTTCCTCGGTTGTGGAAAAGATGAATGATACATATATAAGACGATGAGGTTTAGGTAGCGACTAGTGTTCGTGTTGCAGTCTAGTAGGTTTATAAAGATTCTGAACGTTGCTGAGAAGATTGAGTTTCGTTGTATAGGAGATTCTGCAAAATCCCAAAAAGAAAGAAGGTAGATTCAAATTCTTCTTCTGGTATATAGTTAACAACAAAAATAATTCGTGTGAGATATTTGTAAAAATTATTGTGTGATGTATAATACAGATGATTGGAAATCTGTTGTCCTCCCAAAAATTAATAAAAAAAAAATCACGTCTATTACAAACACACAAATATTAGGCATTTTTTGACATTATTCAACATCAGACGCACAAAAGATTTCATTTTTTGTTATACGCCCTCAAGCATATTTTATAGATTAAGTTTCTAATTTAGAATCTTCCTAACTCAAATGTGAAATGAAATCCTCACGAAATAATAAGAGCAACATTATTGGTAGGACTAATTTTTGAGTCCTTAACTTATTTTATTACTATTTTTATGTTAAGAAACAAATGTAAAAGACATTAATTAAAAAACACATTATTGCTTGGACTTTTTGAGTCCTTCAAATTCTAATGTTTGTTTAGAGCAACATTATTGTTTCTTATGCACACAAAGTTAAAATGAGCCTTAGTATAAGCTGCAGTGAAGAAAACGTTGTTCAAATGAAAAACAAGTAAAAACTGTGACAGTGTGGAATGGTAGCATATTATACGCAAGTATATACCTCGGCATATGACAGTAGGATGGTAACTCTGTTCAATAAATGCTTCGGCAACACGGAGCGAGGACCCAATGTGGTGCGGATGATGTCAGCCACAGCCTATAACAATTGAAACCCAGAAGTAGTGGTGAAACCATGATTCAAAAGCAGAGAATGAAGCAACAACTAACACACAAAAAGGAAAGGACTTTATTATTACCTTGGAAGCTTGAATGTTGCCATGGTGAACCTTCGTTCCAGATTCACGCTTCAAAGAGTCCTCTGAAACATTTTCACGAAGCAGTAAGCATTAGCAACATGGGAGTTAAGAGTGCAGAAACCTAATAGAACATTCAAAGAGACGAGATCTGTAGGAGGATGAAGGTACTTACTGAGAACGAGAACCGGAGCGTTCATGCTGTGCGATCTAAGCGAAGGTGAAGAATCGGAGCAGAAGACAGCGACGGAGCAGATTCGAGAAGCGGAAGCTCGATAAGAAGGTTGAAGGATGCTTATTTGCATCGCGGCCTCCATCTTCTCCAGAAGTTCATGAAAATTCATGAAACAATGAGCTAAAGTGTAGTTGTTGCAGGTACCTCCATCTTCTCCAGAAGTTCTTTGGCAGATGGTGCAGAAACAACGGTGATGATGTTACGAGCACCTGGCTTAGTAAAACCTTCTTCAACTCTAGTGTCAAATAAAGCAAGCAGATTGTTGTAGTAACCATCAACATTCAAAAGACCAACCTGCAGAAACAATACAATATTCCCACATTATTTATAATGGTAATAAACAGTCTTAACAAAAGAGGAAATAATTTTCAAGTACCCTCTTCTTATGGATACCAAGCTGTGCCCATGTTATAATAATCTCCAGCAGTTCCTCCATTGTTCCATAACCTCCTGATGAAAACAACAAGAAGCCTATCTTCTTTAAAAATATGGAGAAACAAGAGGTTTTGAAATTAGAAAAACTCACTAGGGAGGGCAATGAAAGCCTCAGCTTCTTGTGCCATTGCAGCTTTGCGCTCCGAGTTATCAGACCCATTAGTCCAACACAATTCCTCCACCATAAACCAAATCTATCTTTCTCTTCACCTAACACAATTCACACCAATCTATCAGAAGCACACAAACAGAAACACACTAAAGATGAACACTATTTCATTCAGTCAGTAGCTAAACGCAAACAGCCATTGATAAACCAAAGCTATTAGATCGGATAATCCACAAAAAGATACAACCTTTACTTCAGACCCTAGCTTTATACTGATGAAACATGCAATCTACAAAACTCTGAGATGGGAAGAAGAAGAATTTCCCAAAAACAGAAAAAACTAACCAATTTGGCGTTGATTTTCTTGTTTCCAGCCGTGGCCATGATTGTTGATCCAAAGCTCGGGAAATCCTCTGATCAACGAGATTGCAGAGGTGAGAAACGCTTGACAATCGAAAGAGGGAGAAGATAGAGTAAAACGATTTCACCCGTGACGCGTGGCACAAGATACGTCTCTTTTGTTCCTTAATTAAGGAACGTCCTTATGTTTATCGCTATTTTTCATTTTTTTAATCCTAATTAAACTAAGGACGCTCGTAAGAGGCCCCGACAATGATGGCCTAAGAAGAATAAGACCATGTCTGATTAATATAAAAAACTATTCTTTTCCAATTCACGTTTTCTTGTCAGTCACAAAGAGTTTGACTTTCGTGGTATTCATTTTGTTTTTAATCGGATTTGGTTTGCGTTCAAACGCGTTTCCTCGGGAACATATAGCTTCGTTGAAATATTTTAAAGTTTGGTTCGGATTCGATAAATATTTTTTGCGTTTGGATTGGATGATAGTAACACTGATGCGACCGCGTCTCTCGAATAAATAAAAAAAATAATTCGAATATAATAATAAGACGAGATAATAATATAATACGAATGATAAACCACGTCATAACATAAAGTCAAATCCGAAATACAAATAACAACATAAATGAAAGACCAAAGGCCTAAAGGCCTAAATGCCCAATAACGATAAAAGCGACAAAAACATAAGTCCGAAATATGAAACAACAACGATAAAGACGATAAAAGTGATAGTTAGAAGTCCAAAACCCCAAATAGCAGCACAAGTCCGGTACGATCACTCCTAGTCATCGGTCTCACCTGAAAGGGGAAAGAAGAGGGGGAGTCGCTCAGTGAGGTATGGGATGCTAAACCGCAAACCACTAACTCAGTTCATAGCACTACGATTATGTAGGCATAGTTCTAACATGAAACAAACACGGTGTCTATTACACCACACACAACAATCAATACATGCCCCGTGCACAAGGCATTTACAATCAATGCGATGATAGCACACATATAACACTCTGCACCCCGCATTCTCCTCATAAGGATATACATATATAACTCTACAGGTGTCGCTAGTGCAGTAGTCCACTCTGCACCCCCGCAAACCGTCTCAGGCATCGTAAGTACAAACGTCTCTGTACCCCCGCAAATCTCCACAAACAAGGCGTCACTAGCACAGACGTCATGTGCCCCCGCAATCGTCACAGCAAGGCATCGATAGTACATACGTCTATGTACCCCCGCAAATCGCACACATGGACTCGCGTATATATACATATATATAGCAATTCTTAACATCAATCATTTCACTCAATCGTTGAATCCTCTATTATCCTAGTTCCGGTTTAACAATCAATAATAATAATAATCAAACAAGACTCTCAAACAGACTCAATTCACAAAGACTATCATGTTTCGAAACTAGACTATCCATAATAGCAGTACTAAACTAGTTCGGGATTTAACGGAGTAGCCCTCACCTTAGAAAATGAAGAAACTGATGTCTATGAGCTCCAACTCCTCAAATAGACTCCAAATCTGAAACCAGGACGAAATTTTGAGTTAGAACGCCCTTTGAACGGTCAAAAATGGGTGTCTACGGAAAAGTCAACCCGCTGGTCAAAGTTCAAACCCGGTCAACTCTGACCCAAACCGGTCAATCCTTGACCAGATTGAAATCGAATTGAACCAACCGGTTTTCTTTAACCGGGTTCGATTTCAATTGGACCATCCGGTTTAATTTAACCGAATTAAATTAATTAATTAATTAAATCAACCGGTTTATCCTAACCGAAATCTAAATAATTTTAACCAATCGGTTTTCCTTATCCGATTGCAATTAATTTAAATCGGTCAAACCATCGGTGGCCGGTCGACGGCAGAAACACCGGCTAGGTCATCAGTGAGTCACCGGCGCCGGTCGACGGCGGCAACGGCAGAGCGCGGCGGAACTTACCGGCGGACGACGACGGAGCGGCGGCGGCGGAAACGTTTTCCGGCGACGGCGCGTGTTCTTCACGCTCGTCGACGATGCAACTTCCGGAGGCGCGTACGGCTTCGTCTGAGCTCCGATCGCGGCGATTTTGGTGTCTACGGATTTGTCTCGACGAGAGGAACTTTGAACCATCTACTGACTGCCCAATATCGACCCCGAAAAGCTCCGGATAATCAATCCTCATCTGAGCCTCAGACTCCCACGTCTCCTCATGAATTCCATCTCTCTCCCAACGAACCTTAACCAACATGGTCATTATTCCCATAACTGCTTTCACTTGGCGATCCAAAATCTCAACTGGCTGGCAAGGTGCACACAAATCTTTACCAAGATCACTTGGCGGTTGCTGCAAAATAAGCTCTGGCTCTCTCACGACTTTCCTCAAAACGGACACATGAAACACGTCATGAAAATCTGATAACTCCGCTGATAAGTCCAATCTGTAAGCAACTGCTCCAATCCGCTCCAAAATAGGAAATGGACCCATGTACCTCGGCTTAAGCTTCTTAAAGTTCCGAGTCTTAGATCCTCCCTGAAATGTTCTCATTTTCAGGTACACTAGGTCGCCAACATGAAACTCCAAATCCTTACGGCGCTTATCTGCATAACTCTTCTGGCGGTCTTGGGCTTCCTTAAGCCGCCTCTTGAGCATTTCAACTGGCTCAACTGTCTCTTGAACCATTGCGGGTTCAACCTCTCGTCGCTCTCCCACTTCAGATCCTTCTCATCAAAGCTGTTACCCGCGAACCTGCGAAGTTGGTTAAACTTCTGCTCGTACTCCCTGACAGCCATAGAATCCTGAATCAAATGCTCGAAATCATTCTTCTGCTGGTGCAAAGCCTCCCTCGGAAAATACTTCTTGTTGAACGCAATGAGAAAATCATCATAAGTCAGCTCCACACGACGAACAGATCTCACTCCATCCCACCATACTGCTGCATCTCCACGCAGATACAACTCAACAATCTTAAGCTTGAGCCTAGGTGGGCACGAGATTGTCTCCAAACACTTATCCGACCTTTGCTTCCAATCGTGAGCATTTGTAGGTTCCGTAGTTCCACTAAAATGCTCCAAGTTCAAATACTTCATCTGTCCCAACACCCTGATAAATGTCTCATCAACCTCGAGCATCTGCACTAGGAAAGCAGGTGGCGGCGGCGGAACCTGAAAAGCACCTGGAACTGGCTGAATTGGAACCTGCGGATACTGCGGCGCTGGAGCCTGCTGAGCTAGAACCTGATGGTCATGCTGAACCTGAACCGGTGGGACCTGCTGCACATGAATCTCGGGACCATGCTGCACCTGAACCTGAAGACCCTGCTGAACTGCAGCCATCTGACGAGCAACCTCCTGTGCAGCTACCCGGGCAGCCTCTACGGCGGCTTGCCTAGCTGCCTCCTGGGCAATCTGCTGAACTGCCTCCTGAGCAGCCTGTCTAGCAGCATCCTGAACCATCTGTCTCATAGTCTCCTGATCAATATTTGGAGCAGCGGGATGAGGAATCTTGGGCTGCTCCTGCTCATCCTGAACCTCTATAGCATCTCTGGCAATACGGGCATGGGTGGCTCTCTTTGGCGGAATCTGAAAGGAAGACAAACGAGTTAACTTCTGCTGATCACTTAATAACAACATTCAAAGGAGTAATGATGAACGGACAGGTGCTATTCGTTTTCATTTTCAAAATGGCCCAAGTACCCAAAAATAATTGAAAACCATTTAAAACCGATTAAAACCGAATGTCAAGAATCGCCATCCCGGTCGAGGACGGAACAGCCTCGATACCAAAACTGACGAACGGCTCTCAAATAAATAATAAAAATAATTCTAATATAATAATAAGATGAGATAATAATATAATATGAATGATAAACCACGTCATAACATAAAGTCAAATCCGAAATACAGATAACAACATAAACGAAAGACCAAAGGCCTAAAGGCCCAATAACGATAAAAGTGACAAAAACATAAGTCCAAAATATGAAACAACAACGATAAAGACGATAAAAGCGATAGGTAGAAGTCCAAAAGCCCAAATAGCAGCACAAGTCCGGTACGATCACTCCTAGTCGTCGGTCTCACCTGAAAGGGGAAAGAAGACGGGTGAGCAACAGGGGAGTCGCTCAGTGAGGTATGAGATGCTAAACCGCAAACCACTGACTCAGTTCATAGTACTACGATTATGTAGGCATAGTTCTAACATGAAACAAACACGGTGTCTATTACACCACACACAACAATCAATACATGCCCCGTGCACAAGGCATTTACAATCAATGCGATGATAGCACACATATAACAATCTGCACCCCGCATTCTACTCATAAGGATATACATATATAACTCTACAGGTGTCGCTAGTGCAGTAGTCCACTCTGCACCCCCGCAAACCGTCTCAGGCATCGTAAGTACAAACGTCTCTGTACCCCCGCAAATCTCCACAAACAAGGCGTCGCTAGCACAGACGTCATGTGCCCCCGCAATCATCACAACAAGGCATCGATAGTACATACGTCTATGTACCCCCGCAAACCGCACACATGGACTCGCGTATATATACATATATATAGCAATTCTTAACATCAGTCATTTCACTCAATCGGTGAATCCTCTATTATCCTAGTTCTGGTTTAACAATCAATAATAATAATAATAATCAAACAAGACTCTCAAGCAGACTCAATTCACAAAGACTATTATGTTTTGAAACTAGACTATCCATAATAGTAGTACTAAACTAGTTCGGGATTTAACGGAGTAGCCCTCACCTTAGCAAATGAAAAAAACTGATGTCTATGAGCTCCAACTCCTCAAATAGACTCCAAATCTGAAACCAGGACAAAATTTTGAGTCAGAACGCCCTTCAAACGGTCAAAAACGGGTGTCTACGGAAAAGTCAACCCGCTGGTCAAAGGTCAAACCCGGTCAACTCTGACCCAAACCGGTCAATCCTTGACCAGATTGAAATCGAATTGAACCAAGCGGTTTTCTTTAACCGTGTTCGATTTCAATTGGACCATCCGGTTTACTTTAACCGAATTAAATTAATTAATTAAATCAACCGGTTTATCCGAACCGAAATCTAATTAATTTTAACCAATCGGTTTTCCTTAAGTGATTGCAATTAATTTAAATCGGTCAAATCATCAGTCAACCGAGTCACCGGCGAAACACCGGCGGGTCACCTGCGAGTCACTGGCGCCGGTGTTTGACGGACGGTGGCTGACGGAGTGGCGGCGGCGGACGGTGGCTGACGACAGCGGCGGACGGCGGCAGAGACGATTTCCGGCGACGGCACGTGTTCTTCACGCGCGTCAACGAAACAACTTCCGGAGGCGCGTACGGCTTCGTCTGAGCTCCGATCGTGGTGATTTTGGTGTCTACGGCTTCGTCTCGACGAGGGGAACGCGTTGATGGTCTTGCATGAACGAAATTCGCGACGGTTAGGGAGTTATTGCCAAAATACTAAAACGCACGAAACTAAACTTAATCACATTGCGTTTTCCGGCGGTTACCTTGGGCGGTTGATGGTGGTGACGGGCTGGGCGTGATCACTGGACGCGGCGGCTCCGGCGACGAGCTCCGGCGAGCTACTCTCTACAATTTGAACAAACCTTCTCTTAGCTCACTCTCTCTCTAAAAGCTTGGCAACTTCTGATTTTCTTTGGGTGGAGAAAACAAAGTTATGAGGATGGGTATTTATAGAAAACACCTTGGACTATTTCAGTTGGGCCTGGGCTTTGACGGGTTTGATTATTTGGGCTGGATATTGGGTCATTACAAACAAATTACAACCTGATTTAACCGGTAGAAAATATACTAATACTTGTTTCGGAATCAAAGGTACGCATTTTAGTTTACAAATTTGTCAAGTTTGAACAATTTATACTTACAAATGACTGGTGATTCTATATCTATATCTATATAAAGAATAATTTACTCTCTCTTGGATGCGCGCCACGTCAGAAAGTCGGGTTTTGTGAGCGCGACACGTGTCTAGGTAATTAAACTCACCGTTTCACTTAATCTGTTGCGTGGTGGGCTTAAATCTTTTACTGTGTCTTGGACTTCAAACACGGACAGTGTAACCGGCCCAGTGAAATGCAGTTCACCTCAAACCCTAATAAGGCAGAATTGAAGAAACAGAGTTCGTCTCTCCTCTGCGATGGCGCTTCGTGACGTTTGCGCTTCTTCTTACTATCTGAAATGGCCCGAGTTATGGCTTCGTGTTTGATCCCATTGATTCACTCGCCCACTATAAGGTCTTCAATGCGCCGTTTATATCTGCAAGGCGGTGTGATTTCGGTATAAATATGTGAGCGTTTCTCTTCTTGAACTCTTCATCTCTTCTTGAAGTTCATTTCCAGATCTTCATAGTTTTCAGATTTTTTTCCGGCATAGGTCTGTAATATCGTTTTATCTAAATTGTCTTAGGTATGTTCATGTCTTAGCTTTAGCTTTGTTCAAATGTTACAGAAAATTTGGTTTCTTTTTAGAAAGTACGAAGCTATGCTTGAAATTGAAAATTTTGGTTTAATGTTCGGTTCTTGGTGATGATAAACTTTTCTGTGCACGTGTTATGTCTTCTTATCAGATGAATCCTTTAGCAGCCTTATGAATATAATATTGGAATGTTTCGCTATTCGTCAATAGCTGATAATCGCTAAATTAGTGATCTTTCATGATCCTGATCTTATCTGTTTCATATTAAACGTGGCGTTGAAAAATCTTATATTGTTCTCTCTGAGGTCTATCATGTATGCATAAAAGACTCTTTATAGATAAAAAAAACTCAATTGCAGTGTTTAAGTTTTTATAGATAACTGATTGATACTGTTTTTGGTTGTGCAGAAGGATCCATCTTCTTCTTATGATCAGAATGATAAAATGCTTGACGATAAGATTCAAGGACAAGAAGCTTCAGAACCTTGCTGATAGGCCCCGGATCAAGCATCGACCTGCTCAGATCATAGAAACGGCCCAAAATGGCGATCTTATCAACCAGCTCGACCCAACCGAGGTTTTACCACCAGTTTGAGCTGAGCATACTACCTGTGTCTTCTCATCTGATCATTCCATCCATACAGACCATGTTTTCCCATCAGATCTTTCTGATCAGACCGTCCATACCGTCCCATCCGATCATCCCGACCTTACCGCATGTGCTGTCCATCGTATCGACCCACGGACGTCCGTAATGGAGCTCAGTCTGGAACCACGACCTAGAGGTGAAATTGATCGACCCATATCACTTCTTTCCAGCCAATTAAACATTCTAAGACCGTTAGTAAAGCCAGAATCCACTTGGAACGAGAAGAATCCAAAGAAGGCCGCAGATTCTCCCTTATGGTCCTTTTGGTGCATACTGTGTGTCCCGAAGGCTGTACTGATGTCCTTGCTTTCATGTTCGACCCATTTATGGTCTTTCATCATCCATATTTTCTAAGGCGTGGATAGCTGTCTGAAGTCTTATCTCACGCCAGTACACTTCTTGGTCATGGAAATCAACCAACGGGTCATGTGGAACGTTCGGCGGGCGTGTGGATCGTCCCGCGTGTGTCCTTATCCTTCCCAACATGGACCTGCACGACCAGAATGAACCTGGACATCAGCTGAAGAGTCATTTTTCGTCCAGATCTGGAAACCAAGAGTCTTTGACTCTCTTTATTATTTTCTAGTCAAATTTATCATTTTCCATGTCTTGTTTTCTTCATATCTCTTTATTGTCTTTGACTACAAACTCTATAAGTATGTAATTTTGACCATGAAGTAAGAATAGATTGTTTTCCCCTTTTTATGAGTTTATCTATTTGTTCTTTGTTTAGAACACTTCTTAGTTTCTTGGTGAGGTTATCTCCAAGTTTTGAACCTTCTTTTGTTGGACCGGTGCGTCACATCCGGCAACGATTGAAGTCTGGTAGTATCATTGGGCCTTCCGCAACCCTTTTTGTCACCGTTCATCCCATCAGTTCTCTTTCCTAAAGGATCGAGTTCATATCATTCCAATCCGGTTGAGTGTTCGTTCCTTAGGGCTCTTCAAGTGGTATCAGAGCCACTCTTCCGGTATTGTCTACCCATCTTCTCATCTTCCATTTTCTAAACACTTCTTCTTCTTTCTATTTTGAATCCGGGCCAACTTCTTACCTAGGCCATATTAGAAAAAAAACGAAAAAGAAAAGAAAAATGAGAAAAAAAGAATAAAAAAAATTCAAAAAAAGAAAAAAAGAAAGATCTGATTTTTGGCTAGGTGGTGGAAGAGAAATCCAGCCTTGGGGTGGTAAGGCGGATTCCACAAAGTTTACTCTTGTCTTTCTATCTATTGTTCTTTTCCTTTTTGATTGGAGTATCCCATCAGGTTACTTCATTTGTTCTCTTAGAACTTTGAGATAAAGTTTGTGAGTGACCATCCAAATTCCGAGAGAAATACTTGAGTGGGGGAGATCAAACACTTGAGAGTGTGAGGACTTTATCGGTGCTAAATTTTGTGTTGAGAAATTTTCCAGGTTAAGATGTTTGGTCTTCACAGGAAAATGAGCAACGAAAAATCCCAACAGCAAGCTATCTTTAAATCTTCATATTGAAATTTGTTGAATATTTTTGATGAGTTTGCTACTGTGCAGGAAAGGCCAACCCTAAGAAGACCACATAAGAAGCCAAACAGTAGGTGCAAAGAGCAGTTCAAATCGTCCAGAGATGAAGCTGATCAAAGAAGGCTTTTCAGCCAGGATGATGTCTGAGAGTTTTGTGACAACCTTGTGGAGAGAGTGGTGAAAGCCCTCAAGGACGTCATCAAGAGACAAAAGAAGAGCACAACCACACGTGCACCTGTAGCTGAACCATAATTATTCATCATGGAAAAACCCAAAGGTAAATCTGAAAATAACCTTGAAGATCTAAAAGATTTTTCAGATTCTTTACCAATCCTTGTTGAATATGATGAAGAGTTGATTGAAAGTTTTATGATTTGTGAGGATAATTGTGATCTTCCTTTTTCAGAAACTGATTTTATGCTTGCTGATGAAAAGACTAATGGACTAACCTGTTTTGAACCGGAGCATCCGAGTAGTCTTGTTCTAGTTTCAAAGGTTTTTGAGGAAGAGCCATTGGACTACCCACAACAAGGACCACTTCTTGACACTAGGAGACCCTTGGAAGATGATCTAGGCCCCATCTTTGACGAGGAATACGAACTTGGTCCAACCTTTGATGAGAAAGCACCAAGCATCACATCCATCAACATGGAGCATCATTTTTGCTTTGATCCCGGCACAACTCCTGCCCCTCTAACTCCTAATCCACAAGATCATTGTAAGGAACTTGGTATCATCTGTTATGTGCTTGATTTGTTTCTTAAAGTCAGTTCCAGTGACATAAAACGTTCTGGTCTTAAGAGAGTAAAAGAATTTTGTGTTTCAAATTCTTTTTTTGATAACACGATTCATTATTTTAAGAAACTTGAACCTGATAAACTATTTGATCAAAATGTTTTCAAAATGGCAATGAAATACCTTCTGGTCTTATTTTGAATTTTGATCACACTGAAAAGATAATTGAGTTTTTTCTGCAAAACAATCTGATTTCTGTTTCAGAAAACCTTGTGATACTTTTGCTTGCTTTGAAGATAATGGTTTTAATCTGAGTTTTTCTAAGCACGAACTGATCACTGGTGATTTTTTTGCATCCACATGTGCTTTGGAAGAATTCATGTTTAGGGAGTTGCTGAAACATATATCACATATAGCTGAAACCGATTTTATTTGTGATTCTGTTTTGAAGCTTGATACCTTGTGTGTTGAAACTGATAGACCTTGGCATGTGTTGAGATCATTTCTTAAGAATTGTGTTGTTTTGAGCTTTGATGATATTTTAGTTTACAACACATTGTTTGAAAGTAATTCTAATCCTGTGAGACATGTTGTGCTAACTGATTCTGAATCTGCTCTTGAACTTAGTCTTTTGTGTTCTGATTCTGATCATGTTAGGCACGTTTTAGAAATGTTCTATGGTATTTCATGCCTTGATAACATTCTGGTCTGTAATGCTTACTTTGATGTGCATTTTGAGAGACTGAAACATGTGCTACATGTTCTTTGGAAAGAGACTTTGATTTCTGATTTGAACAAGTATATGTCTTGCACATATGATCCTGGTATTTTAATGTTTGTTTTGATTGTCCAGGATAAGCAGGTTTAGTCTCAAAGAAGTGACAGGTACAGAAGCATAGACCTTTCTCATCAGTCGGAGATTTGGAGATACATTGTTGTCCAAACCGGCTACCTTGGAGATGACAGCGACAGAGGTTCAGTCCAAGGAGAATATCTCGGCATCCAGAAGGTCTTTTGTCATGAATCTAATTTTAATAGAAGGCCAACTCATCAAGTATTCACTGAGGCTTGGAATCGCATGAAAAGCTTCACGTAGGAAGAAAATATGAATTTTCCAAACTATAGGTTCTCACTACAAGAAAACACAAGATTAACGACGGCTGAATTCCTCGTGAATTCGTCGTTAATGAGGCATTATGAGGAAATAGCGAGGAAAAACGTTTGGTCTTTAATCGTTCGTCGTAACGCGTATTTCCTCGCCAATTCCACGTCAATTAGCGAGGAAAGGATTTCGTCGTAAAGACCAAGTACAATAATTCGTCGTAAAGATCACGTAACCTTTCCACGTAAGGAACTCGCTAAGTTTCCTCGTAAAGACCACGAAAAGTTTCCTCGTCAATATCACGTAAATATTTTATCGTTAATTACACGTAAAAATCACGAAAACATTTCCTCGTAAATTCCACGTTAATTTTCCTCGTCATTTCCACGTAAACTTTCCACGTGAAAGACATGTAATGTACTCGAAAGATAATCCTCGAAAAGACCACGTTAGGCTTACCAAGTTATTTCCTCGTGATTTAACGAGGAATTTACTTCGATTTTTATATACAGAATTAAAAAAAAAATAATTAGAAAATATTTATAATTTTAATTATAATTATAAAATTTGAATTAAAAATACACAACCAATAAAAGAAAAATATATTTATTCATAAATAATTTGAATTTATATTTACAACGAATAAAAAGGAAATAAAAAACTACGGCTCGTTCATCGCGCGGTAGAAATCATCACTCCTCCTCTTTACATCCGCCTCGTTATGGGCCTCGCTTGTTGACTCGCCTGGAATTGGATTTTGTCGTTGCAAGTTCCTCAACAAGGACTCCCATTCCGGATTTGTGGCTGCTATGACATCCAAGAAGCCCTCGACTACACCCTGTCGAGCTGTGAACGCAGTTTTTGTCGAGGCCAACTCGTTACGCAGCTCAGTGACCTCGTCTTCCCGTCTCTGACCATAAGACGCTGTTGCTCTCGGAACATCGTTGACGGAACCAATCCCCAACGTACGTCCCTTTTTCTTAGGGACAACCTTAAAAACCAAAAAAAATTATTGTTAGTAAAATTTAAAGTTAAATTAAATGAATAATTTAAAATTATAATTTTTAAAATTTACCTCCTCGAAATCCTATCCACTTCAACTGTGGATAAGGTGACGTAGTCCGTCGGTAGACTGCTGTGTCAGCTGGGTCTGACGCTCTTGAACCCGGTCAGCAACTTTATTGAAGATTTGCTCGACCTAGGATCTACGAATCGACCCGACTTGTTCTTGTGGGTCTTCTCGAAGTTGCATAAGAGTCGGAGCTGTCCGTCTCTTTGGCCTACAAAACATTTTAGAGAGTTAGTATATATAAATATATTATCTAAAAGAAATTAATTAAATTCAATATTTAATTACATACCATCTCCAAACGGATAGCGGGGGTTTTGGCCCGTAGAGTGAAGCATCGGCCCGTGACCGTGCTCATCTACCGTGTTACAGAGGCAGAGCAAGCATGGGCGATTCTTATGGCGTCGAGTTTCCCAATAATGGATGAGGCCATCCCACACCTCAGTGGTGAGCTCAGCGGGTTTACCATGCTCATATCCCTTCACGATCCAGTCCCCTTCCAGTTGGAGACCGTGTCCAGCAGCGAAGCTTTCACCTTACCGTTGAACGCTTTCCTCACCTTCTCATTGACCCCAAGGACCAATGATACTTTTGCTGTAACAGAAAAAAATAAGTTAATAATTAGTATTAAAAAATTTGAAATATAAATTAAAAATAATAGTATATATATATATATATATATATATATATATATAAATTAAAAGTATCTTACAGCGAAAATCTTGAACCACGTCTTTCTGATGTAGACGGGCGTCTTCTTCCAGTTCGGATGTGGCATGGAGAAGTAACCCTTCATCGTGTCAGTTACGTCTGATGCGAGACAAGGGTCAACCCCAAACCTAAAAAAATAAATTTAAAGTATAAATTAGATACTAATGTTATTAAAAAATTTTAGAAGAATGTAAAAAAATGTAACATACCACAAAGTTCCGTCCGGTCGGTCAGGGTCTATGACTGGTAAACCTTCTCTGCCTGACTGAGAGAGAATGTCCTCGACAGTGTACTGCGAGTATGGAGCACTCGGCGGCACCATTAGATCGGGATGAATGGGAGCCGGCATCTCCGCCGGCATCTCCGCAGCCATCGGTGGAGGCACATGTGGTGGCACAGGAGGTGGCACCTCTGGGACATGATGATCATGAGGAGCCGGTGGTGCAACCCATTGTACACCAGAAGGAGAGACTCTTTGAGAAGACTGAGTCTCTGGGACGCTATCCGGACACGAAGAACTAGGTGCTGTAGAAGAAGATCCGGGGTGTAAACGACTACCCGGCGCACCGAACATCTGTCTGTAGTGGGCAGTAAGTTTGTTATTTCGTACCTATTAAAAAAAACATTCAAAATTAGCATTCAAACTTTTAATTTTTATATAATAAATTCCTAATTAATCACCAAATCAACACTAATTAACCTAAAATCCATAAACCTATCTAAATTCCCTACACTAACCACCTAAACTACCCTAAACTAATCAAAGGAAAGAGGGAGGACTTACCATGGTTTTAGAGAGGAAGTGGAGAGGAAATGAAAAAGTGAGAGAGTTCGTGGGTATATATATAGGATATATTACCACGTAAAAACCACGTAATCTAACGAGGAAATCGCGAGGCCCGTGTTTTCCATTACGAGGAAATCGCGAGGCCCGTGTTTTCCTTTACGAGGAAATCGCGAGGCCCGTGTTTTCCTGTACGAGGAAATCGCGAGTCCCGTGTTTCCCAGTAACGAGTAACTAACGAGGATCTTTCTTAAATCCCTAAAATCCAAAACCCTAAACCCTAAATTATAATTTTAGGTTTTATGTAATTGCTGGAATCGTAAGTGGGAAGAGCCCGTGTCTTCCCACTCGTGATTCCAGATATTTCTTCTACTTTTAAAGAATTCTTCAAAGAAAGAGAAGAAAGATACTGGAATCACAAGTGGGAAGATACCGTGTCTTCGCACTCGTGATTCCAGACATTTCTTCTCTTTTTTTTTAAGATTCTTTCTTCTTTTTAATATTTATGAATTCTGAATTGTGACAAAATGGTCTTGGTATATATAGATGTAGTTTTCCTCTTAATTCCTCGTGAGTTAACGAGGAAATAACTAGGCAAGTCTCTTCGTTTCCCGTATTCCTCGTCAGTTCCACATGAACTCACGTGGAAATCGCGAGGCCCGTGCTTATTTCCACGAGGAAATAACGAGGATTTGTTCTAAATCCTTACAAACCAAAACCCCAAACCCCTTCTTCTTATAAGTTTATAACTTCAACCTCTACTTCTTATAACTTCAACCTCTACTTCTTATACAACCCATCAATCTCTAAGGAAGATAGGGTTTAGGGTTTAGGATTTTGGTTTAGAATTTGGGGTTTGGAATATATGAAGTAGAAGATAAGGAAGATAGGGTTTTGGGTTTAGGGTTTAGGATTTTGGTTTAGAATTTGGGGTTTGGAATATATGAAGTAGAAGATAAGGAAGATATGGTTTAGGGTTTAGGATTTTGGTTTAGAATTTGGGGTTTGGAATATATGAAGCAGAAGATAAGGAAGATAGGGTTTAGGGTTTAGGGTTTTGAATTTTAGGTATTTAAATATAAACCTCGTTATTTCCACGTAAGCTAACGTGGTCTTTACGACGATTTGTGCTTACGTGGAATTAACGTGTTTCTTTTTTTTTTAATAATTAAATGTTTCTCGTTATTTCCACGTAAGCTTACGAGGTCTTTATGACGATTTGTGCTCACGTGGAAATCGCGAGGCCCGTGTTTTTAATTCTCACTTTCGTCGTAAAGACCACGTTATTTTACGTGGAAATCACGAGGTTTATGATTAAATCCCTAAAATCCAAAAAATAAACCCCAAACCCCATATTCCTTATCTCCTACTTCATATATTCCAAATCACAATTCGAAAACCACAATTCCTTAAGTCTGAAAATCAATCATACATCAATACAAATACGTACATGAATCGGATACATCGACATTCTCGTCATCACTAGAAACATCATCATTTTCATTAAACTCGTCTTCAACAGCTTCGTCCTTCGCATCGTCGGTAAGATCTTCGTAGTCATGATTATGCGGATCAATGAGAAGTATGTCGTCTGTGGCAGCTTCAGGTTCCTCGACTACATTTATCTGTTCTTTTTGCAATGGTAGTTCTTCTCCACTTATGATTCGTCCACGAGGTGTAACTTTGATCACGGATAACCAATTTATTCCTGATTTTCTCATCCGAGGGTATGGAAGGAAGCTAACTTGGTCTGCTTGTGAAGCTAAGATGAAAGGCTCAAATTTGTTGTACCTTCGTCCACCATTGACATCAACTACACCAAATTTGTTAAACCGAACACCTCTTTTGACGACAGGGTCGAACCATTCACATTAAAAGAGGACGCATTTCACGCATTTCAGCTTCAATATCCCTGGGAATTCGACTTCAATAATCTCCGTCAAGATCCCGTAGAAATCTGTTTTCCCTTTCACACATATTCCATAGTTAATGGTGCCGCTGTCTACCATACTCATATGTGTAAAAGTATAGCCTCGTGTGAAATACATCTGTGATGTGGTGACCTTTACATGTGGAGATTGAATTACTTCGTGTAACCATTTAGGATAATCTGCATCGTCGTCATAATCAACCTTTAAAAAAAAGTGAACGTTGAAATATTAGTACATATAATGAATGAAAAAATAATTTGATCGAGCTGTAAAATTAATACCTGATTCTTCAACCACTTAATAAAGTGTTGATCTTTCCTTTGTCTACGCCACTTATGGATATACCTGGGAATGTTTCTTGACTTGAGAAACAAATAAGCTGGAAAATCACATTTTATATCAATTAATCTTAATTTCACAATTATATAATTTATATTTATTATGTGTGTTTAGAAGTGTCCATATGTACCTTTCAAAATAACGCATCAATGGATCTTCGCAATTGAGTAGAATATAGATGTGTGCACTATTAGCGTCTTCTTCACTTGACCACCAAACCTCTTTTGATTTCCCACCGAGTCATCCAATCTGGCTAAAGATGTCTGGAACACCAGCAACTGCATATGTGATACCACCATCATCATATCTTCTAGGAGCTCTTTTCCGGGTACATAGTTTTGACCCAAAGTAGTACGATGTGAAGTGAGAAGTTTCTTCCGTCAACCTTCCAGCAATTATAGAACCTTCAGGTTTTGGCTTTTCCTTCAAATATTTCATGGCTCTCTCATACTGATACATCCATCCGTAATGTACAGGTCCACGAAGCAATGCCTCATATGGGAGGTGGATAGCTAGATGCTCCATGACATCAAAAATCCCGGAAAATATTTTCTCCAAGTTGCACAATAAGATGGGAATGTTCTCCGAAGCTGTTCCACAACTTCTTCTTTAAGAGTGCTCAGATCCCTGAAAAATGCTCCGATGCTTAATTACAAAAAAAAAATAAACACATTAGTCATATATTATTGCAAACTAAACCATTATAAAATTACTGGGTTATAATTTATTACCTGCAAGTGCTTCATGTACGTTTGTTGGAAGTAGCTCCGCAAATGCAAAGGGAAGTAGTCGTTGCATAAATACATGACAATCATGACTCTTCATTCCAAAGAACTTTTGACCCTTTTCAACACATCTAGAGATTTGAAACATACCCATCGGGAACTTCACTTCGATGCCACCCAGTTGAACAACACCGACTTTTTTTCTGAAGACAATCTGAATATCGGAACGGGAACTTGTCCATTGCTTTTTATATGTAACTCACTTCTTGAGAAAATATCCAGCAAGTCAATCCTCGATTTTATGTTGTCTTTTGTCTTCCCTGGGACATTCAATATTGTATTCATGATGTTCTCAAAGAAATTCTTCTCTATATGCATCACATCGAGGTTGTGGCGCAAAGAAGATCCTTCCGATATGGCAACTCCCAAAATATACTCTTCTTGTGCCAATTGTGCTGAACACCGTAAAATCAGGCATATTACGGGGACATGCCAATTACCACCACGAGGAACTGTTTCCAGAGCTCCATAGTAATCGAGTTGCGCTTCAATTTGTTGTCCAGTTAAATATGGAGGATGAGTGTCTCTCACAACTCTTTTGTGCCTAAAAATTTCTTGTTTCTTGATACGGATGGCCAACGGAAGAAATCGACGGTGACAATCGAACCAACTTGTCTTCCTACCATTCTTCAGTTGAAGCATCTGTCGTTCCATTACAATATGGACAAGCTAATCTCCCATGTGTAGTCCATCCAGATAACATCCCATAGGTAGGAAAGTCACTTATGGTCCACAAGCATCGCTCGCATCGTAAAATTCGTCTTCGTTGAGCAGTCATACGTCCTCTTCCCTGTTGACCACAAATCCTTCTACTCTTTTATCAGTGGTTGTAGGAAAACATCCAGAGACCTTTTTGGATGGTTCGGACCAGGTATTAATATGGTCAAGAATAGCAACTCCCGTTGCATGCACATCTCCGGTGGCAGGTTGTATGGCATAAGAAAGACTGACCACAATGAATATTGTCTCCCTGACATTCCGAATGGACTAAATCCATCTGTGCATAATCCGAGATACACATTCCGGCTATTGCTAGCGAATTCTGGATGTACTTTGTAGAAATGTTTCCAGTCTCTTGCATCTGATGGATGAGTCATCTCACCATCCGTCTGAGTTTGCTCGGCATGCCATCTCATCTTCCCAGCAGCCTGCTCTGATTGGTACAATCTTTTCAATCTGTCTGTAATTGGTATGTACCACATCCTTTGGTACAGTACCCTGTTACGTCCCCGTCCTTGCGGCTTGAATCGTGGCTTCTTGCAGAATCGACATTCTTCTAACTTCTCATCATCTCCCCAGTAGATCATGCAATTGTCAATGCAAACATCTATTATCTCCGAAGGCAAGCCAAGACTATAAACCAGTTTCTGAATCTCATAATAAGAATCAGCAGACACATTGTCTTCCGACAAATATTCTTTAAACAAGTCTGCCCATTCATTCATGCAACTTTCAGGTAGATTGTGATCACTTTTAATATTCATCATTCTAGCTGCCAACGACAATTTAGAGAGACCTTCTCTACAACCACTGTAAAGTGGCTGATTCGCAGCATCTAACATTTCATAAAACCTTTTTGCATCTATATTAGGTTCTTCATCTTCATCATGAGCTACGAATGCATCAGCTACCATATCATGAACCCTATCAAAATCTACCATCTGCTCTTCTTGATGGTAACTATGTTCATTATGCAAATGATGATGATCAACCGGTTGTTCTTCCTGAAAATTGCTATTACTACTACTAGCTTCATGATTCTCATCATAATAATAACCTTCTCCATGTTGAAACCAGATATAGTAATTTGGCGTGAAACCTCTATTTATTAAATGCTTCCAAACATTTTCACGATTTGCCAATTTCAATTGTTGCATTTCCGACAAGGACATAACATCTTACCGCTTTCTTGGGCCAGCGGTGTGGAATCTGCCTGATGCATAAATGTCTCCAGCCCCGCAAGGTATTCTTTCGTCACTCTCCCATTAGCATCTCTATGCATATACATCCACCTCCAGAACTCGAAAATATTCCCGGAGCCCGACATTTTTTTTCTTTCCGTTTTTTTTCTTCTTGGTGTGTTTAAAATGATCTTCAAAGGTTCATATTTATAGGAAATTTTCGAATCTGGTTGTTGAGATTTTACTACGAATTAACCACGAAATTTTGTTAGGTAGCCGAAAAAAAAACGTGTTACACCTACAAAGTTGGTAGACTCGAAATTTTGTCGTTATTACACGCAAAGGTTTTCCTCGTAAAGGACACGCTATATTTACGTCGACATTACGAGGAAGATAATTTTCCTCGTAAGAACCACGTTATCTTACGTCTTTTTTACGTGGAAATGTTTTCCTCGTTAATTTACGACGAACTGACGTTGCATTTTAGTTTCCTCGTAAGTAACTCGTAAAGGCGACGTTATTTTATGAGGTTTTATTTTCCTCGTTAAACTTCGTCGCTAAAGTTGTGTTTTCTTCCGTCTATCTGAGAGTACCAGACTTCTAAAGAAGATTCAGGCCCAAGAAAGAAGCAGCCTGAGACATAGCCGATCATAGGATTCAAGATGGATCTCTCAGCTTTCCATAAAGACCGAAATCAGGAGAAATGGCCATGGAATTATGAAGTTATGATCCAATCACCAAAACCGGCTAGACCAAAGACCAAACAGCTTTCATCACTTAGCCATGAAACCGGAGGTAATTCCAAAACTTCTACTTTTATTTGTGCTGATGAATCTTTTAAGTGTCATGGAAGGAATCAGGTTACCAAGGACGTGCCCATAGAAATTAGATGTTTTCTTCCTTCTTCTTGGTCTGATGAGTTGAAAGAAAACAAAACCGAAAAGGCACCAAAGAGTTTACCACCAAAGGAACTATTGGAACAGGTGGAAAGCATTGAAACAAGGATGATTCCTCAGCCAATTCCTTGTGAAAGTCAAAAGAACTGTAAGGATCATGAATTAATTGTTTCTACTCATCATGAAAACGTTTTGAACCCAAGCATTTCTTTGCAAAAACAGATCTTTACTTGGTACAAAATGTTTAGCTTAGATCTTTTCATGATTTGTTTTCATTGAGCTGTGCATTGAAAGAAATTTGGAGGGTGAAAAAGCATGAACTGAAACTGCTTAGGCCAGAGAATTAATTTGATTTTGTTCATGTTGAGAAGTTTTCGAAATTGGCATTCTCTCATTCTTTTCCTATCGGTTTCACAGCTTTGCTTGATTTAAAAACAAGTAAAAATTTTTTTGGCACCCTGTTCACTTGATTGATGTTTACCCACGTGCTTGATGATTATTCTAAGAGCTTGGATCCTGTCTTTGATGTCTTAATGATAAAGAAACCGATTGATTATTTCTTTCGCAGTTTTTATGTGGTTTCTCTAGCTGTTTTGAAAGTACATGATAAGCAAGGTCAATCCCGAAGAGAAGCAATCACAGGAGATCGACAAAGGATTTATGAGTCAGGAACTTGGAGCTGGAAGTACTTGGGAAAAATAAATTCAAAACTCCAAGGAAGTTTCTGTCCAAATTTTTTCTTCATTAAATTTTACATGATTTTAAAATTCTTTTTGTCTGATTCATTTTCTTTTGATTCAGGTAAAATGGATTTGAGGTCAAATTCTTTTGAAAAGGGAGGGAATGATAGGCCCTGGATCAAGCATCGACCTGCTCGGATCATAGACACGGCCCAAGATGGCGATCTTGTCAACCAGCTCGACCCAACCGAGGTTTTACCATCAGTTCGAGCTGAGCGTACTACATGTGTCTTCTCATCTGATCATTCCATCCATACAGAGCATGTTTTCCTATCAGATCGTGCTGATCATACCATCTGTACCGTCCCATCCGATCATCCCGACCGTACCACACGTGCTGTCAATCGTATCGACCCACAGACGTCCTTAATGGAGCTCAGTCTGGAACCATGACCTTGAGGTGGAATTGATTGACTCATATCACTTCTTTCCAGCCAATTCAACATTCTAAGACTACCGGTTTGAAATATGTTTGAAATTGACTACCGGTTTGAAATTTTGAACAATGATACAATGATTTCTATATGTTTTCTTTTACAAAAAATTTTCTTGAATATATTAAATAATGTTTACAAAGGAAACTGTTGAGAGAACGACCAACTCAGGGAAAAAAGAAACACCAACTACAATGCAAAAGATAGGAAAAGATTCATCCACCAGACATTGTTGAGTCAATAAAACCATTAGTAGAGAGTAGTAGAGGTGCAATGGTCTAGAAACCAAACCATTGTGGACTGGAAGCTACACCAGCTGTATAGATTTATATTATGTTTTAACCAGTGTGTTGGGCCGTTGATTATGATGGACCCAAAGTTGTATCCATAATGGACCCTAAACATGTTAGAGCAAGTCAAATATCATAGTAAAAATTCTAAAATGTTGTCCATAACAAGTATTGTGAATTAAAGAAAAAGACCAAATACAAAGAACTCATAAACACAATATAAAGAAAAAGAAAAAAAAAATTTAGATACCACGATAATTGAAACCAATATTAGTTTATAAAAACAGTAGAGGGAAAAAACTAATTAAAATATAACTTCAACACCAATAATACGATATTGGAGAGTTTGTCGAATATTCTTTCAAAAAAAAAGAATTTGTCGAATATACATACGAATTAGAAAATTTAAAAATAGTTATGTTATATTTGTAGAGAAACAATGTGATAATTTACCACTAACTTGGACAATATAAATTTCTCTGGAACCATTAAATTGAAAGATAAATTTCCTAATACCCTTGAAAGTTGCCTAAATAAAATTCATTAATACCCTTGAAAGTTATAAATTTAATGGTTCCAGAGCCAAAATAAAATTCCAAATGTACATGTAAGTTTATTTTACATAAACTTAAATAAGTAAGATAAAAATATTTAGATTAAATTACGCTTTAATTATTTTATATATTTTTCATCACGTGGTACATAATTTTCAATAATAAAAATTACAAATTCTGAGTGATAAAGGTTCAAATCCGCTAAACAAAAAAAACCCTACATTTTGGAAAACTGTACAATGATTTATGTTTTAACTAGATATGAGCCCGTGCGTTGCAACGGGTTTTGTTAAATGTTTTAATTTAGAAAATAAAAATTAGTATTAAATAAATTATTTGACAAAAAATGTTAAAAACATAATTTTAAAAAGAAAAAGTAGAGAAAAATACAATCAAATAATTTTATAAACCACAAGGAACTACGATATAAACCACAAGGACGTGGGTGGAATAGGGTGCCGTACCAGCGGATGTGGTACTTACCTATTAAGGATAGACTGAAGAGATTATATCAATCTGAAAAGATGGCAGCAGCGATGAGATGGCATGCGTAACATACTCAGAAGGAAGGCGAGATCAATCATCCCTCTGATGCAAAAGCGTGGAAACACTTGAATTCGGTGTACCCTGATTTTGCAAGCAACCCCCGCAACGTTTATCTTGGGCTCTGCACAGATAGATTTAGTCCATTTGGAATGTCTGGAAGACAATACTCGCTTTGGTCAGTCTTCTTGACGCCATACAACCTTCCACCAGAGATGTGTATGGAAAAAGAATTGCTTTTCATGAGTATATTGATACCTGGGCCAAAGCATCCGAAGAGGTCCCTTGATGTTTTTCTACAGCCTTTGATAGAAGAATTGAAGGAATTGTGGTCAACAGGCGTACAAACATATGATTGTTCAACGAGAACAAACTTTACAATGCGAGTAGTTCTTTGGTGGACCATTAGTGACTTTCCTGCATATGAGATGTTGTCAGGTTGGACGACGCATGGGAGGCTATCTTGTCCTTGTTGTATGGGAAGCACAGACGCATTTCAGCTGAAGAATGGTAGGAAGACGTTCTGGTTTGATTGTCATCGGAGATTTCTTCCCATTCACCATCCGTACCGAAGGAACAAGAAATTATTTCAGTTAAAAAGGGTTGTACGAGACACCGCTCCACCATATTTATCTGGAGAGGAAATCAAGAAGGATATTGATTACTATGGTGGACTAAGCACAGTCAGCAAAAGGGGTAATTGGCATACTCCTGCAAATATGTCTGATGGTTACGTAACTCAGCATAATTGGCACAAGAAGAGTATATTTTGGAAACTTCCATATTGGAAAGATCTACTTCTGCGCCACAATCTTGATGTGATGCATATAGAGAAGAACTTCTTAGACAACATCATCAATACATTGTTGAACGTCTCCGGGAAGAAAAAAGATAACAAGAACTCAAGGTTAGATTTGCCTGCATTATGTTCTAGGATTGAGCTGCATATTAGAAACGATGGGAAAATTCCGGTTCCCATTTTCAGATTGTCAGCAGAAGCAAAAGCGGCGTTGTTCAAGTGTGTGGCATCAGATGTGAAGTTTTCGGATGTATATGTTTCAAATCTATCAAGATGTGTTGAGCAGGGACAAAAGTTTTCAGGGATGAAGAGTCATGACTGTCATGTATTTATGCAACGACTTCTACCATTTGCATTTGCGGAGTTGCTTCCAAAAAATGTTCACGAAGCACTTGCAGGTAACAAATATAGTCATTATTACTGCTTGTTGGAAAAAAAATTATAAAAAGTATCTTATGTTAACTTATACATTATTTGTAGGCATCAAAGCTTTTTTTCAGAGATCTCAGCGCACGCACCTTAACTGTAGATGTCATCAGACAACTTGATGAGAATATCCCGATCATGATGTGCAATTTGGAGAAAATTTTTCAGCGCACGCACCTTAACTGTAGATGTCATCAGACAACTTGATGAGAATATCCTGATCATGATGTGCAATTTGGAGAAAATTTTTCCTCCGTCATTTTTTGACTTCATGGAACATCTAGTTGTCCACCTTCCGTATGAGGCATTGCTTCGTGGACCTGTTCATAATGGATGGATGTATCCTTACGAGCGATCCATGAAACATTTGAAAGGGAAAGCAAGAAATCTGGCAAGGGTGGAAGGTTCAATAGTTGGTGGGAGTTTAAACGAGAAAACATTTCACTTCACGTCGTACTAATTTGGGTCACAAGTCCGGACACGGAAAAGGACTACGAGCAGATATGATGATGGTGGTGTTATGTCGACATATGTTGTTTAAGATATTCCGGACATGTTCTGTCAGATTGGACGTCTAGGTGGGAAATTGAAAGATGTTTGGTGGTCGAGTACAGAAGACGCTCACAGTGCCCACACATATATACTTCTTAATTGCTAGGAGCTTGAGTCATTTGAAAGGTAGTTAAAATTATTTATGCCGTTAAATTTTACCACACATATATAGTATACTCCTTAATGATCATTTGTTTTAAAACAGCGACTTCGTTGCCCAAGTCGAAGAAGCTATACCAGGGATATCAACAAATGATCTCAACAAAAGGAAAGACCAACACTCTGTGAAGTAGTTAAAAACGCATGTATACATCACAATATAATTATTTTAATGAAGTTATATATATATTGATGAATGCAGGTTGATTATGATGATCCATTATATCCTCAGTGGTTTCACGAATTGATACAAGGTCCGGTCGCTAAGGTCACCACAACACCTATGTATTTCACACGGGGCTACACTTTTCACACTTACGAATATGGAAGTCGGCGAGCAACATTGAACTATGGAGTATGTGTGAAAGGTGAAACATATTTATATGGAATCTTACAAGAGATCATCGAAGTGGAGTTCCCCGGCCTAGTGAAGCTGAAATGCGTTCACTTCAAATGTGACTGGTTTGACCCCACTGTCAATAGAGGTGTTCGGTATAGCAAGTTTGGAGTTGTTGATATAAATGCTACACGGAGGTACAACAAATTTGAACCCTACATATTGGCATCTCAAGCAGACCAAGTTTATTTTACTCCATACCCGAGGATCAGACAATCTGGAATTTTTTGGTTAACCGCTATAAAAGTTACACCTCAGGGCCGAGTATTGACTAATGAACAACCGTATTTACAAGAAGATTCCGTAAACGAAGTAGAAGTACCTGATCAAGCTACATATGATATCTTACTTGTTGATCTGCATAACCAGGAATATGAAGAACTTCCAGACGATGCAACGGACGAAGCCAACAAAGATGAATTTGAAGAAAATGATGATGTGGATGATGTTTCTAATGACGAGTGATCGATTGATATCGATTATGTTACATCGTTTCTGTTTTATTCTATTGTTAAACTCATTGAATTGCATTACATCGTTTCTGTTTTATTCAATTGTTAAACTCATTAATGTATTGCATTACAACGTTAATTTTCGTTTTATTCTAATGTTAAACTTATCATCATGTTTGCTCAATTGGGGTTTAGAAGTGTATATAACTTATGAGGTTTGGGGTTTGGGATTTGGGATTTAGGGTATAAACACTATTAGTCCCTAACTAGTCGTAATATTATGACTCACTTACGACTAACAAGAAAACGTATTGAAAATATTTGAAGCTATATAGAAGTAATTTACATATAACTTACCTCTAACTAGATAAATAGTCCCTCATTGGTCGTAATTTACATCTGATGTACGACCAAGCTGCTCAGTTAGTCCCTAATTGGTCGTAATTTACATCTAACTTACGACCAACATGCTTGTATAGTCCCTAATTAGTGGTAATGCATTTCTAAAATTCCTATAAATACTCAACACTTTGCTCCCCAAATCAAAGAATTTTTTTATAAATCTTTGAGATAGATTTTTAAATTTATCTCTCATAGTGATTTATCAGACGTCTGCGGATTTCCAGAGTGGTTTCTTCGGTTGAATCCCCAGGGTCTGATAAATCTAATGGGAGATATATTTGTATCAATCTAATGTTTTCTAAAAATTTGGCAAATTGTAAAGAGAGATTTCTCAGAGGGTTGTAGATTTCTCACAAAAAACTTGAAGAAATTAAGTTTTCTTCAAGTTTCTTTGGATGAATCCAAAACCTCTCGTAAATCTCTTTCACAATTTTTCGTTTTAAAAGGTTAATCCCTAGTTGGTCGTAATGGGCTTCGTTCCTCATTGGTCGTAAACTAACTTCTACCTTACGACCAATGGTCCCTAGTTGGTCGTAAATCACAAAAAAAAACATAAGTCCATAATTGGTCGTAAACCCCTTTGGTCCCACATTGGTCGTAAAAGTACTACTCTTGTACGACCAATTGTCCCTCATTGGTCGTACAATTACGACTAATGTACGACCAAAGCGAAAAGTCTATATATACTTGACCTCACCGAAGCCATTTGGATGCTCAGTCCCTTCTCTCTAACAACGACTGCCCTTCTCTCTCTGGGTAAGTTTTTTTTTATTTTTTAGTTTTAGTTTTAGTTTTAGTTTTAGTTTTAGGTGGTTAGTTAGGTGATTAGATTAGGCTTGAAATTAGTTTAGGATGGAAGTAGATTAGGATGGAGTTAGATTATGATGGAATTAGAATAGGTTTAGATTATTTATATAATAAATTTTAAATGTTTTAATAACCATCCATTTTTTTTTTCCAGATTGACGATATTACTATGGCTGGCGGTAGAAAGAGACTTAGAAACCTTGCGTCTAGAAACTCTTACGGGAGTACCTTTCTCGGTCAGCCGGATCCATCAGCTTCTACCTCTGGGACATAATCTAGCCGAGACAATATCCCTGAGAGCCAAATTCCTTCTGCTGCTTCGTATGTGTCTCCACAGGCATATGACCCTGCTGCATACTATCCTCAGCAGCAGGCTCTGTATGATGACCCTGCTGCATACTATCTTCAGCAGCAGGCTCAGTATGATGACCCTCCACAGCAGCCTCGGTATGATCAGCATGCAGCTGCTCCGGCTTCTGCAGCTGCTCTTGCTCCTGCAGCTGCTCCGCCTCCTGCAGCTGTTCATCCAGATTTGATGGTGCCACCAAATGCACCATATGCAAGACTTACAGTGGAAGACATTCTCCAGATGTGGGGACGAGAAGGTCTACGCATCATCGATCCACATCATCCACCCAACACTTATTGGTAATTTTTAAAATATTAAAGTTTTTATTGTATTTATATATATATATATATATATATATATATATCAATTTTATATATTGGTATAAATATATATATTCTTTCAATTTTTGTAGGTTTTGACGGACAATTGTGGGACAAAGCGTTGGGGATATCATCGGGCAAACTTCGGAAGCGTATTCGAACTGGACTCTTACACCGACCACGTTAGGAGGACTTGGTTCAAGTGCTTCGGTTAGTTTTAAATTATATATTTATTTTTGATTAAAAAAATATGATTAATTAAGTTTTTTTATTAATTTTTTTTTCTAGCAAAAATAGGATTGGTCCATTGGTGTCAACGAAACGGTGAAGGAAGCGTTCTACAAAAAGGCGGTGTCTCGCCTAAAGAATGTTGTTGGCGATTGGAGGGACAAGTGAAGAGTTAAGGGGGATGACGCAAAAGAAGTCTACCTCAGCAATGACGTTTGGAATGGCTTGAAGGCTTATTGGAATTTGGCTAAGTCTGTTCAAAGTTCTTTCACTTGCTCTACGGCCCGGATGACCCGTGATGCTTATGGTAACCTACCAATAAATCATACTTCCGGACAGACTCCACACGCCGGGAGGGCACTACAAATTGTAAGTTTTCGATGTTTCTAAATTTTTATTAAATATATATTAATTAAGTATTTGTTGAATGTGTGAGTTTAATTAATTTGATTTTTTTTAATATAGGCTGCCCGAGAAGGAACAACACCATCTCTGGCCCGACTATACAAGGAGACTCACCATCATTCAGATGGCACGTTTTCGCATCCTCAAGCAGAGAAGATTTGCAATGAAGTAGATGCTCAGATCCAGGAGGTCTAGACTCAGTTGTCGCAACAAAATCCGGAAGGTGCACTGGTCCAGCTGTTCACTATCGAACAAGACAAAATTTTTGAGAAGGTAAAATATTCAATCTTTTAAATATATGTTTATATCCATTTTTAATATTTAATTACATATAGTACTAATTAATATCCGTTCACTAATTGAAGCTTGTTCCGAAGAGAAGAGAACGTATGGTCGGTATCGGGTCTGTGAACGATGTCCCGAGGGCGAGAGCTGAATACACTTCAAGAATGGAAGCAGATTCCTCTCTTCGGAGAGATTTGACAGCTGCCAACCGAATCATAGATGAGCACATGGACAAATTTAGGGTTATGGCAAATATGTTCGATCTCATGCTAGAGACGAACCCCAACCCGACTCTTGCCTCTACGTGGCAGACTCTACGTCTGATCTTTGTCCCCGACCCCACTCCAGAAGAGCAAGCGGATTTAGAGCGACGGGCGGATCAGCACAGTTCCGATTTCTTTGACGACATAAACCTTAACGTTTAGTTTTTTTTTTTAAAATAAAATTAATTTGTATTTTGAATATTTGTTATTATGGATATTATTTTGTTTATGGATGATGAAATATTTTCTTTTAAATTTATCAAATTTTCAGAAATCAAATTAATATATTTAAATATTAGATTTTAATTAAAATTAAAAATTCGTAAATTTATTTATTAGACGTAAATAGGTCTCAAATTTACGACTAATGAACATCTAACGTCGATGTAAAGTGGTCGTGAATTTACGTCTAATTTACCTCTACAGTCGAAGTTAAATAGTCGTAATGTTACGACCAATTAGAGTCTAATTGTTTACGAGCACTTTACTACTAATTCCACTACGACCAATTAGAGTCTAATAGTTTACGACCACTTTACTACTAACCCTTTTACGTCTAAGTTACGACCAACACACGAAGTCGTAATATTACGACCAAGTTACGTCTAATTCGTCTAGTCGCAATTTACGACCAATTTGCCTCGAATTATGAATTACGACCCGCGTCTAACGGCCAATCGTATTTCAAAGTTAATTGGTCGTAATAGGTGCATTAAGACCACTTTACTACTAATACTGTAGTAGTTAAAGTCATGTTTTCTTGTAGTGATCGTTTTACAATTATAATTTACTTCAGATTTTAAAAATCAAAAATTACTGTTAAACAATATATAATTAATTTTAAACTAAAATTATTTTTATTATCTTAGTATATTTATTTTTAATTATGATATAGTTTAACACATGTTACAATCTTAAATATATAACTGAATTGTGTCATAATCATTTTATTTAGCAAATTGTTTTCAAATCTTTTTTTTTTGTTTAGGATTTTTAAAAGTAAATTTTCAAAAAATACTAATAAATATTTTCAAATTTACATTTTAACTATTAAATAATTTTCTTTAAAAAATTTAAAATTCATCTTTACTATCCTATTATATATATTTTAATCATTATATATTTTATCACATGTCTCAATATTAAAATGAAAACTACTATCAGATAATAGTTTGCAATTATCTTTTGTGTATGATTTTAAAAAAAGGAAAAAAAACTATCAGATAATAATTATAATTATTTTTAACAAACTTTGTTGTTATTATTATCTTAGTTTATATACTTTAAATTATGAGATGGATTCACAAAAAATGGAAAATTACTATTAGATAATAATTATAATGATTTTCTTAACAAAATTCATTTTTTGTTATTATCTTAATATATACTCCCTCTGTTTCACAAAGATACATATTCTACACTTTTCACACGTATTAATAAAACACATAATAAATGCATAATTGTTTGTGCTGATCTTTTTCCCATAATTTTAAACCAATAAGAATCCAATAAGTGCAATTAAGTTTTTTGAAATTTGCAATTAATCATTAAACTTGATAAAATATGCATTGAAAATACAAAAAATGTATCTTTTTGAAACAATTTTTTTTCTAAAATATATAACTTGCAATTAATCATTAAAACTTGATAAAAATGTATCTTTTTGAAACAATTTTTTTTTACATATGTCATAATCTTAAATATATATATTTGCAACGTGTCGCGATCATATTAATTAGTAACTTTGAAGAACCAAGCTTTATATAGTAAAATAGTATTAATATATGTATATGTATATATAATACTGAAACAAATAGAAAATAGAATTAAATATAAATATTATTGAGAATCCCGGGCGTAGTCCGGGACGACCCTAGTATATCTTTATATATTAAACATAGTTTACTTCCTCCTTAGCTATGCCACGTAAGCGGACAGCACAACAATTCATGCTCTATCCTGTCGACACGTTTTATTAATGAAACTGTGCGTTTGTTTCGTTTGGCGTATGGGTTCGTGATTTGGGCTTGAGGACGCGCGATGTTTACTGCCCAAAGTCCACTTAGTCTTGCGGAAAGCCTAACTCAGTGGCGAAGAGCACATTTGAGACCTGCGTCTCACATCGTTCGGCGGAGACGATGACGTTCCAGTTCTGTAACGGGGGAGTTATGATTTCACGTCTTTACTCTTATTATCTTAAATCCCATTTAATCAGACGCCCACTGCGATCTCTTCGGTTGCGTTGTTCATTAGGCAAATCCGTGTATAAATAGGTTCGTATCTCACTTTTGATAATCGCGCTTTCGACCATTGCGTGAATCTTCGAGTATAAATAAGTAACTCTTTCATCAGTTCAGTCCAATCCTCTCAGAAGCATGCTATCTGGGTCCGCTCTATATAGACAAAGAAGGCGCACAGCTTACTTCGTAGTCACCAACTTCCCACCTATCAGCCTCTACAGGTTGTCTTTCTTTCTTTTACTTTCTGGTTCTTGAGTAAGCCTTTCTTTTTTCTGAGAAAGCAAAGTGGAACTTTTACATTTTATCTATTTCCTCTTCACCTACATTCTCTGTTTGTTAATTTTCATGAAAATGATTAATCCAAAGTTTGATTCCAAAATCAAAAATCTGAGAAATCATCAATAAGTTTCAACATTTTTTATAGTTTTTGTTCTTCTTTTCTTGATTTCAGTTTGATTTCTCTTCAGCTCTGCAATTAAATTTAGCATAGGTCATAAGGCTATTTCAGAGCAACTTGCTTCAGCAAAGCATATGGGGGTTCTTCAGGTGTCTCCACCTGCAAATGTGCAAACTGAAATCGAGCAGATTGGAGAGATACTGAGTTCTTCTTTAGCTGCCACCACTGGGAAAATCATTAATAGCTCCAGTGACATAAGAGACGTTCTCAATTCCGTGTAAGAACAACCCATCTGTCACGGAATCCTTATGTTAAATCTTGAAAATAGTGTAACAGCACATCTTCTTTATTGCAGAAGGGTGGCGCTTATCACAGTTTCAATCCTTATGCTTACCTCCTGACAATCTTGGTCTCGGTAAGTCACAAATCTGCCTCTTTTGTAATGTTTTTAAGTTTTGAAAGATGATATTCTGTAACTCATGCAATCTTCCACTACATGTTTCTCAACTGTATGTATAACTCTTATGATCTTATCTAATCATCTTCTCTTGCAGTTTCTTCAATTTTTGGGATACAGATCATTGTCTACATGAATAATAACCCTGGAATGTTCTTTGTGTACTTTTATAAGTAAGAATTATTTGAATCTTTTCCTCTTCCGCAGCCGTGTGATTCTTGGATGGATTTTGGTGACTGATGACTCTGGTACATTCATCCTGAGCGGAACATTCCTCCTATTACAAAAATATGTCTCATGATTCTTCATAAACTTCTTCTTTATCGTTCAAGTTTTTTAATGTGTTTGTTAGATCATTAGTGAAACTGCAGGCCCATGTGTAGCAATGAGTGCATAAGTAGAGAGACCCGTAAGAAACACGCGCCTCTAACGAGATCTTGCCTTGCACAGACTATAGCTGAGACATAATAAATTTATATTAGATATATTAGCAAGACCCAAACTTTTCAGTAATAACCCAACAGTCATTACCTTTTTTTCGCCTCGGTCAAACGCCCACAATTTGTATACTAATCTAACTATTAATAACTAAACAAATCATGCAAGCTAATACAACATTAACACAAGCTCATGCAACATTAACAAAAAAAAAACCAATTACTGCACATATTCTGGCTTCCAATCTTAAAACCTCCAACAGCACGAACATCATTGAAAGTCTACGGGGTTTTAAAAATACGTTAACCGAGCAATTCTACTCTAATTCAAACGGTGCTTACAAAAAAAATTCACCTGTACTATATACTGTAAATCAGTTTAGTGGGATACAAATAATATTCCACCAGTTTCAGATTATCTATTTTAAATTGTTTTAGTTATAGTGGAGAATTTATTTCTTTTATATCGTGTAAATCATTAATTTTAAGAAAAATTGTGTAAAGAAAAAGAAAAAAAACAATTTATTTCATGAAACAAACCTTTAAATGAGACAGGAATAACTTCATTTTACTTATTATTTATAACCCGATTAGACCTTAGTGTTTAAAAACAAATCATTTTACTTTTTTTTATTAAATTAAAATAAACATTGAGAGAACCTAAAAAAATTATAAAATACTATAATAACTAGACATCATATAATTTCTAAAATAAATAGTTGAAATTGTTATGAAATTTTATGAAAGTAACTGCTTTTTTTAGTTAAAATAAATTACATTTTATCGTAGAGTTATTATTGTTAGTTTATTTATTCGTCCGTCCGTAGGTCGGGTTTATCCTAGTATATCTATCTATTATTATAAAAAAGGGTTTCTTCCCTTCTCCTTGCGCCACATGTGCGTCCACGTCAGAAATTCAGCTTTCCTCCTGGTGACACGTGTCCAGTTCTCTACACGCACCGTATCAATTATTCTATCATGGGCTTCGTCTGCGTTGTGCGATTGGCCTTTGTGCAGTTGTGCGTGTTATCCGGCCCAGATATATTGATGGTGCCTCTAACCCTAGAATGTCTGAAGCGTAATCCTAGAACGTCGGAAGCGAAGAAACGAGGTTCGTCACTACCCTTTGTGCGGCGGCGAGGCAGTGAAGCTGGTGTGTCTTTCTTCTCCATCTCCGGATTTGAGTTTGTGAGATGTTTGTCGGTGTTGGTGCCTCGCTCCGTGATCTTTTCAAGACGGATAAGGAGAACGCGCCTTGCATTGTCTTTGTAGATGAGATTGATGTTGTTGGTAGGCAAAGAGGAACAGGAATTGGTGAAGGTAATGATGAAAGAGAGCAGACTTTGAATCTAAATGAGATGGATGGGTTTGAAGGTAACACTGGTATTATCGTTGTTGCTGCAACCAATAGAGCAGACATTCTTGACTCTGCTTTGCTGAGGCAGGGACGGTTTGACCGGCAGGTACGATCTGATTCATGCAACATTGATATTATATTATATTTTAGTAAAATCTGGTGCTAAGCTTTGAGTTTGTGATGCAGGTAAGTGTTGACGTTCCAGACATCAAAGGGAGAACAGATATTCTCAAGGTTCATGCTGGTAATAAGAAGTTTGAAAATGATGTCTCACTTGAAGTGATAGCGATGAGAACACCTGGATTTAGCTGACCAGATCTTGCTAACCTGTTGAATGAGGCTGCCATATTGGCTGGACGACGTGCCAAGACAGCGATATCATCGAAAGAGATTGATGACTCTATTGACAGAATCGTTGTTGCCGTGGAAGGAACTTTGATGACTGATAGGAAGATAAAAAGCTTGGTTGCTTACAATGAAGTTGGTCATGCAGTGTGTGGGTAAGTGCGAATCAGATTTTTTTTTTTAAAAAAGCATGTATCTTATATATCTTTTACTATAATCAGGAGCATAGTTGGTTATTTGCAGAACATTGACTGCAGGACATGATGCTGTGCAAAAGGTAACGTTGGTACCAAGAGGCTAAGCGAGAGGTCTTACTTGGTTCATTCCATCAGATGACCCTACTCTCATCTCCAAGCAACAACTCTTTGAAAGCATTGTTGGCGGACTCGGTGGTAGAGCCGGTGAATAAATCATCTTCGGTGAGCCTGAGGTTACTACTGGCGCGGTTGGTGACTTGCAACAGATCACCGGTTTGGCTAATCAGGTAGCTTTAAACACTTTCAGCTCCACATTGTTCATGCTCCTACATAATGAGACCATTGGTTATTTACTTTGCAGATGGTAACAACATTTGGAATGTCTGAAATTGGACCATGGTCGTTGATGGATTCATCGGCTCAAAGCGATGTGATCATGAGGATGATGGCAAGAAACTCCATGTCTGAGAATGCAGAAGACATTGATTCTACGGTGAAGAAACTATCAGACAGTGCATATGAGTTAAGCTCTGTCACCACATAAGGAACAACCGTGAAGCCATGGATAAGATAGTTTGAGTGATTCTCGAGAAAGAAACTGTTGGAGGCGATGAGTTCCAGGCTATTCTCTCCGAGTTCACTGAGATCCCGCCAGAAAACCGAGTTCCTGCCTCAACCCCAACATCAACACCAACACCAGTTTCTGTCTAGGTAATGAAAATCTGTATACTTGATTTTTCTGTACATTTTTACGGTCAAAACTCGAGCTCTAGAAATGTGGTAATGTCCCAATACCGTGTAAGAAGTAAATGTTAAAGTGGAATTGGTAAATTGACCAAAGCTTGAACACCTTCTATAGGATTGAGTTCAACAATCTTTATTAAATGTTTGCACAATTAGTTATCCAGATTTGCAACACTCTAACTATATATTAAAAGGTGTTCTCAAGCTTTGCACAAGCATGTTCTGTAAACTTATTTACATTCTCTCAGTAATCAAACCATAAAAAGCATCAAACTTGAAACCAGAGTAAAATCATTGTCAGGTTTGGACACGAAGCTTGAAACTTGAGCGATGAGGTCTGACATGGAGGCCAAGCCGTGGACGTTAATGGCAGCGTAGAAGCTGGAAACAGCTTCAGAGTTCAGACGCAGATGTGGGAGCTGTTTTATATTTGATAAAAGTTTAGTCTTTAATGTTGATAAAAGTTAACAAAATCACAATACTTTAAGTTTTATATTTTACACTTAAGTTTTTCTTGTTGATAAAAGTTAATATAAATCACAAATACTTTTCTATAACGGTAGAATGTATAATAAAATATTATAATTAATATAATCAATAAAATATTACATTCTAATACAAAATTACACAAAAAGAAATAAGAACAATAACTAAATCTTTAATTAAAAGGACTAAAGTGATAAAAATAAAATTACAATATTATTTGAAAATCAGATAATTGCAAGGATTTAAAATAAGGGGCTTCAAATAAAAAGTTTTGTACATTAGAACTTCAAATATGAAGTTTTGAAGTTGCTTTTAGAGTATGTAAAAATTTCATATTTGAATGTTTTGAAATTGCTTTTGGAAATGCTATTGACACACAACAATTTGGTTTTCGTACTCCATTATATGTTCGCTTCGGTTTGAAATGTATTTTCTTAACAAATTGTACAATCAATGAAGTTTTTGCTTTAGTCGATAATGTTTGGTAATATAAATATTTAACCGATAAGTGGATTTAATTATATCGACACAAAATAATGATAAAATAAATAATATATATACATATGTATATAATTTTAGAAAATTCATAAATTAATATTCGGCTTATGAATAGACACAATAATTAATAAATTTTACTGGTCTTGAATTGGATATATGTAAAATATAATTTAATTTGATAAAATAATAATAACATAGATATTATATAGATATATATATATATATTTTTTTTTACTGGTCATGAATTGGATATATGTAAAATATAATTTAATTTGATAAAATAATAATAACATAGCTATTATATATATATATATATATAAAGTTTATATAAACATAAACAAATCATTTAAAAAAATGAATTCATCTTTCATTTTTATTTGTAAAATTTCAATATTCTGATGTTTTAATTGAATTACAGATAAAAGACATTTTTATCTACTATCATCAAATTCAGCACACATTATATATCAAATAATTTAATTAAGTAGATAAAATTTAACTAATATATAGTATTATAAAGTTAATTATTTGGTCAATAGAAACAACTATTATAAACAACCAAAATATATCTTATCACATATAATCTCTATTCACCTAAATTTTTTTAAAAGACAAAAATAATTATCATACACATCTCTTGCAAATGCAAATCTAAAACAATCCACAAAATCATAAAAATAATAATAACCTAGATAACAAGTAAAATATATCCCGCCCATAGGACGGACCGACCCTAGTATATATATAAAATAGACTTTTATCTAGACTTAAGACATGTGGAAGGGAGGTTTGTTGACATGTGTCCTATTTTTTTGTCTTTTTACATTTTAGGTTCTTTTTCTTTTAGAATATTGTAACTTGGCTCACTATTTTCTAATTATGCATTATCTAATCTTTCGATACTAATCATCACTATTTGAAATTTGGTAATATATTTTATTGTTCAAAAATTGCAAAATGAATAAAGAAATAAGTAAAATAATATAAATATATCGATATTTAATTATTTATTACTATTATCTATTATTTTATTTACAATTATATATTTGTTTTAATATTAACGAAACTAAACCAGAACACATAACCCAAACATAAAACCTCCATAATCACAAAGAAAAAAAAGTCCAAAGTAACAGTAACTCAATAAAGGTCCAGAGCTGAAAGACGATCAAGAACGAAAACTAACTGACCTCACTTTATCATATAGTGTCTAGGCCAGAACAATCAAAAGTCAGAAAAATGTAGAAAGATAATCTTTGAGACAAAGCAATCATCCGAACAAAAAGGAGCATGATCAAGGACCAACGTATAGAACCAAGAAAGCGGGTTAGAGGAATAATAATCAACAGAATGCCAAAATGACCACGGAGCCATTTGCATGGAGCAGAAAGACACATGCCTAACAAAATATAAGCACAACCACCAGCTAAGAGGTCAGAAGCACCCCACTGACTAAATAAGCACAAACAATACACCCATGCCAGTGAATAACCACAAAGCTCTGTATAGAAAGGACGAAAGCTCCAAGAGTCTAACTCAGTACACTTATACTAAGGGAAGTAGGGGAAGAAGAGAACAACCTGAGTGAGGGTGGGCGGAAGCTAACCTCTGAGAAACCAGAGTCCAAACTTGAGACCGGAAACAATCTTCCAAATCTACAGAGCATAACGGAGGAGAACACTATCCAAACCTGGAGTGGCAAACATGGCGAAAGAGAGAGACACAGAGACACGAGTAGCAATGAAAGCTGGAACGAGATGAGAGAACATAGATGGAAGGGTAGACAAAACAAAATCAGCAAATCGCGGAGCCACCCTCGAGATATAGAAGTCAGATCACCAAAAACCATATCTTGAAAACTAAGATGAGAAGGGACTATCGACAGTAAGCCAACGACGAGGAAAAAAACTTCAAAGACGACTAAACTCTGACCAACCCAAGGAGATGCAGTTCTGATATACCATGGATTTGACACATTTTTCCCATGTTATATGAGTGTTTTAAGATATATTTATTATTTTTTGGAGTCTATTTAGTGTATTTACAGGTTTAGGTATGTTTTGGAGAAATATGGTGATTTTGGTGCCTTTGAAGTGCAGAACTGCGCAGATGCATCAGATTTTTAGCTATGTATGGAGATCTTCCCACCGTTAGATTGAGATCATATTTTAACACAAGATAGAAATTTGAGTTAGCTTTCCAATGCCACTTATTTCAGGTCAATCAGCATCATGTAGCAGAAGTTATGCTCGTTTTACTGAAGAGTGGTCAGTCTGCCTCGCGAGAGGAAGCTGTCGAGAAGAGCATCATGTGTCAATCGATGCAGCACTCTTGACATCGATCGACAGGGATGCCAGAATGGGGGCCGAGCATATATTATGACCGACTAAAGTCCAGAAACAACCAGAAATTACCAGAATTCCCTTGGACGACCTAAAACCATATTTATGTGTTTCTAAGCCATTGTTGACGGCTACGCTTTCTACGATTTCTTTCATTTATTGCTAGGATAGAAGGGAGGAACTCCTTCAAAGTCCTCCTGGAACTCCATTGGTTTTGGTTTTTATATCGATTGCAGTTTTATATCTATTCATCTATAATTATTGTGACAAACTTCATATTTGAATAGATCCACCTGTTAGGTTTAGGGTTCAGATATGTTATGTGGGATTAGCCCCAAATATAGAATTTCTAAGTTGTGATATTCGTCATTGAGATTGTTCTTATTGCTTGTGTTCTAGAGTCATGGACTAGAATCATGATCTTAGAATCATTAGTCACAAGCGAAAGCTTGGCTTCTCATCCGACTTGTCTTCTCTGACCTAGGATTGATAGAAACAAACGAGAGTTGATCTAGAAACCCTATTAAACATATAATCAACCCGCGCTAAACGCTTACTAGAAGCGTGTCGATCGATTCTCCTATAGGATATCGATCGACGTGACGAAAGGCATATCGACCGATTCTCCTCTAGAGAAATCGATCGACACTTTCTAAGATTCGACATCGAGAGTTGAAGGTCTTGGATCTAGTAATAGATAACCTAGAAATTGAAAGATGATCGGTTATTCTAATAGTTGAGTTCTATAATATCATGCTTTAGTCTCTATATCATTATAATCCTGATTACCTGAATATAAAATCTAGATCTTGCAACCGATCTTGCAACCAATCCTTCCATCAAACAACTCTCAATTTACCGAGCAACTACCTTGCTCACCTGCTTTGCTATATTTATTTTCTGCTTTAAACCTATTAGCCTAGCTTAATCATATAACTATTAGATCTAGTGTGCCCTAGCTCCTTTTGGATTCGATCCCTAAGTACTCCAACTGAACCTCTTATTTGAGAGAGTAAAGTCACTTCTTAGAGTAATTTGAGTGATATCAAGTTCCTAACATCAGTCCAAATCTAAGGAAGAAGAGGATAGCCAATATTGTCCATAACAACCTACAATGCCGGGAGAAACAGCCGCACAACTGAAAATTTATAAACCGGATCTACAATAAATATCAGACAATCTCACAGGAGAAAAATGTGAGGAAGAAGAACATAGATGTGAGTCTTTTTCCGGTGATAGTGAGAACCACAACACACCAGAAAGGTAAACAAAATGCATAGATGGTGACGGCTCAATGTCAAAATATAGGGAGAGAGCACAAAACATCTTACAAAATAATGTTCAAATAATAGGAAAAAATATAATGTTTTACCTTGAAACTATTAATCTTAGAATCAAAAATGCCTAAATGTAAAGTTATTGAAATTCAATATGCTTTATATCACAGACTCAATCCACCACTAATAAATACTATTATACACACAACAACACACTATTAAAAAAACACATAATATATTATCATATCACCTATTACTACATAATATGATAAAAATACAAAATAATATTTTTAACAGATAAAAACGACCACATAATTAGTTAATAAAATCATCCAAAAATCATAACTAAGAACAATAAAATAATATATAATTAGTCGATAACATCATCTAAAAAATCATAATTAATAACAATAAAATAATATTATGTGCGAAGCAGACCATATAGTAATTCATAAGTGATAGTTGAGAAGAAAGAAACATAGATAAGTTAAAATTAGTAACTAACATTTCAATAAACATTTATAGAAAATATTATTTATTCTTAAAAATTAAGCAACATTGTTTAAATTTAACAATTTTTATTACTAATCAAGTTTCAAATGCAAGTCAAAACATAAAAACTTTAATATTTGACCAACTAATAAAATATATATTAAACTAAATATTTTATTTAGTTTTCTATTTATAAATAATTGTGTATGTACTCATTGAGAAATTTTCAAATATTTGGTATTTATTCGAGATTGAATTGACCTATGTATAAGTTGTTTTTGAAGTTTTGTAGATATCTATTTGGTTTCGTATTAGGTTCCGATAAAACCCAAATTTCAAATACCCTAGAACAAGACCCATGTTTATGCTGGATTCAATTAGTTGTGAATTCATTTTTCAAGTTTATTTAGTTCGAGTTTTCAAATTCAATATTTTTTCCTAACCCTAAAGAAAACCAATGAGGAAAAAAATATATGAAACATCATAAAAATCAAAGAAAATAAAAAAATTCATCACATAACACAAGTAGAGAAGATGTAAACACTAGGGATCGATCGTTTAAATATTTTAAGTAGAGTTAACCCGAGATATTGAGGCTTAAAAACAATTTAGTAAGAATTTTGATAAAAGTGTTTTTTTTTAAATAACTTGGAAACATATGTTTATGTATATTAATTATTAAAATTTTGGCATTTGTGGAAAATTCGCATTGTCAAATTTGTAATAAAGAAACCAAAACATTTTAACAGAGGTCTGGATCTCCTGCTGAGCCAACGACAAATAATTAAAAAGATGCAGAAAAATAACAAGACAAAACAAAATAGTAATTGCAAAACTAAATCCTTTATTTCAAATCTGAGTGTGAGCATTCCAAAGACAAAACTGTTCAGGACTTTCGTCTGGAAGCGAGACTACAACAGAAATCAAAGAACACATGCAGTAAAAATACTATATAAGTTTGCTAGAATCACCACCTATGTCAAGAGAATATATGTGAGACACAACTCATCAACAAGAAACGAAAATAAAGCCTAATTGTTCAGCCATGGGTTCATCAAGTCTGATCCTAGCAGACACTGATACGACTCTTCTTCCACTTACACTCAATCCATTCAATTTTGGCAAGCTCTTTTCAATATTATCCAACCGATCGGTTTATCTGATGGCCTAAACTGATCAGTTCTTAGATTATCCTATCTTCGATCTGCGAAACAAATGGGCTACATATTCTTGTTTCTTACCTTAATTTATTTTTGCCAAATAGAGTAAGATTTTGGGTTTGAACTTTTGGAAACATTTACAATACCTTCCGAGTAATTACACACTTGGTGATTTTCTCGTGCTCATGCACGGATATAAATATTTATAAAATAAATATACTATAATAATTTATTTTATTTACTTTTAATTTTAAATTGATTTATAATTTGTATACAAAATTTATATTAAAAATATTATATTTTTTAATTAGACATATGATTTTAGATATGTTATATTTAATCGGTTTTGTTGTTTTATAGTCGATTTAGTTATCATTTGGGTATATTGGTTTGCATCTATTTCTTTGAATTCAACTATATTATTTTTAATTTAAATATATTAAAATTATAATTAATTTTCTTATTTTTATTTACGCTGGTTGTTGTCTTAGATGTGTAAATATATTTGATGAAGATTTTGTATAACTTAAGATATATTATGCTTAGAATGAAATAAAAAAAATAAACTAAAGTGTCCGATTTCAAATCACATAAATTAATATAACGATAATATTCTACAGTCTCATGCATATATATAAATTTTACAAAATAACTAAATTGTAACCGTTGGTTAATAATTTATTTTCATTTGTTAATAGGTTTTGAGTCATTCTATAATTTATATTTATAAAAGAAATTATTATTATTATAAAATTATATATTCTTATTGTAGTTAAATCTATCATTTTAGATACAAGTTGGATTAGTCGAGTCACTCATGTTGTGAGTATATTGAGTTAAATATATTCTTTCAAAATCAAACTAAAGTATAATTACTTTTTATTATAATTACGTAAAATCAAATTAACTTTATTTATCGTTTAAATGTGCATGTATTTTCATAATATTTATCAAATTATATGTTGGTTTCTTTAAAAATAATAAAGCAATGATCTATAGGAAGTTACATACATAAGTAACTAATACATTTTTGGAAGCTTATGAACACATATCAATATTTACAATAATATAAATATTTTATAAATTCTAAATAATTTTATGTCTTAGATTTATTAGATGATAAACTGAAATTTATTTTAAATAATCTTTAAAATTAGTTTTTTTGGTATTTTAACTATGGTTATATTAAGTTCCACAGAAATAAAAACATAAAATTTAAAATCAAGTTTAATATCAAGAAAACAAATAATTTTAATAATGACAAAATATAATATATCGACCTCGTTAAAGTACATAGTGTTATGTTATTTTAAAATATTTTGTAATTATTTGTTCAAAAAATGTTTATTGTTAATTGTTTTCTTCAACATCTCTTAAAATAAGCAGTTTAAACAAATTATGAACTTGCAAATTTAGAATATTTCTGTTTTGTGAAATTTTTTTTTAGTGAAATCTCTATAATATTATTTGAAAAGTCACTTTTCTAGGTGTCGCGTTCACATTAATTCTTACGGTTGTTGATTACTATGATACCCTTAATGAATTAAAAATTTACATTTAATACTATTATTTCTTTTTTTTATAATTTTTTAAATAACAATATAAAATAAAAGGAAACATTTATAAATTTTAAAATTAACTTAAAACGAAATATATGTATATATAATAGGATTTCACAAAAAAGGAAATTTCACAAAATAGTAATATTTCATTTAAAATATATTTTTAAATAACATAAAATATACTTTTGAAGTAATAAAATAATTTCCTATAACTTTTGAAGTAATAAAATACTTTCCTTATATCTATATCTTCTTAGATGAAAAAAATTGTATACTTTCCTTAATTCATTGTTACAATTTAGTTCTTTTGTAAAATCTATATATAAGACAACAACCAACCTAAATGTAAATAAAAAAAATAATCAAATACTTAATATATTTACAATAAATATATTATAATTGAATTCGAGAGATAGATGAAATCTAATATGTCTAAATGATAACTAAATCGATGTAAAACAACAAAACCGATTAGATATAACATATCTAAAATCATATATATAATTAAGTAATATAATATTACTAATGTAAATTATACATACAAATTATAAATGAATTTAAAATTACAATAAATATCAATTAATTATTATAGTATATTTATTTTATAAATATTTATCTCCGTGCATGAGTACAGAAAAATCACCTAGCCATATTATATATACAAATATTTTCGATTTAATTTTTTTAAATTTTTTTTTATAAATGTTTCCTTTTTATATATGTTATTTAGAATTTTTTAAAAGGAAATTAAATAAAATTCAATAATAATATTTAAATATAATATTATTAATTCATTAAAGGTATCAATGTAATCAACCATCGTGAGAGTTAACGTGAGCGCGACACATAAGAAACTGACTTCTCAGATAATATTATAAAGATTATGAACTCCCTTACTTACACTCTTGAAACGTATATGGCATTTCCATTCACTCTTACAAGTTACATGAAGAAAGTGGTCACGTGCCATTTATGTCCATCTGCATCTTTCGATATATAAGTCATATAGATCAACGTCATCAATTCTAGAATGAGATTGTGATATGTCTATTAGGCCCAGCTCGTAATTTCTTCTAACAATCCAAAATAAAAAACTTATGTTTTTGTTCAACAAATAAAAAAGGAAATTGCATCCTATAACATTCAAAAAAATTATAATTCATTTCATAGACAAAAACACTAACTTTCGTCGGTACCACATGCATTTTATGTATTATTTTTATATAGGACTCTCATGCAACCGGAAAAACTTATATGTATATTAAATTAATAATTATTTCATTAAAAAAGTATTACAGGTGGTCATTGGAGAGTCACACATCCTCCCAAAGTAACTTCTTCTTTGTAACATTTGGAGAAGTTGAATAGTTAGAGTACGAGATTTGCTCCACCGCCTAGAGTTCACTGGTGATATCCCGGTGTAGCTTCAGTTACAGAACACCATTGAAAAGGGTCTTCCACTGTTGGGGGTGAATCTTTACTGCTTCCATAAGCAAAAGCGATGATGAGAAGTAACATGCGACTCGGGGAGTTTCATCAACCGTTTCTGATTGGCAGTCTCACTATCTGTTTGTGAAACTCCTTTAACCTACTGTAAGCTCCAGTTGGTGATTCGTTTTCCTGAATCTGAAATTGCATGTGGGCTTACCTCCTTGTAAACGCAATCCAAGGATGGATATAGTGTTTTCGTTTCAACGGTTGTCCTTCTTTTTCGTCTACTTGGAAATCATATTTTTTACTCTAGTTAAATCCTATGGTGTTGCCAAATCTGGTTGTTTGTTAGTTGCTACTTCTCTGGTTACTGGGTTACTATACTACTTCACAATAACATAGTATAACATGAACATTTGACATAGTTTATTTTAGCGTTCTTTACACGGTTGATGGATCGGACTCTGGCTTTACTATTCTATTTTACATATAATGGACTGACATGTCTTTTATGAACGGAATAACCTTGTTCAGCTAGGTGATGGTCGACAGAATAAACTGCCTGGATCTGCATGATATATAATAGAGTTTCTAATTTGGTAGAATCTGTTTCTTTTTGGTGGAGTCTGTTTCATTCTATCCGTCCTATAGTATGCTTCCCTTTAGTGTATATATCCATTGGTTTCTATGTCTCTCATTAAGGCTTCCTTTGGTTTGCCTTCTGTATTTTGGTCCTATTATTTGTTGTATTTGACAGTTCATTCTATATTGCACCTAATTCATTTTCCTTTTCATTTTCTTACTCAGGTTTGGCATGGATGATTTAGGGCATCCAAGTAGATTGTTTGATACTGAATGTGAGCCCATTGGTCGGAAAGGGGTTATTAACTATTTCAACGTTTGTTGGATTGAGTTAATCAAGACTGCATCAGAGGACGAGCTGACTGCTATTTAGTATATTTATTCTTCAAATATGTAGCATATAGTCTTCTATTCTTCAAATATTTTTATACTGTTTCTTTGAAATAGACAATCTGTTATGTTTTCAAATTTGATATTTTTCTATCATTTTGTGTAATTGCCTGTAATATGAAACTCATTTCAAATGAATGTTAGAAAAAATTACAAATAATATCAATACCATTTGTTTATCATACGGTAACAATTTCATTTTCCTTCTTCTCATCTTCTATTATATATATATATACAATTTGTAAAGAGTTTATACTATTGTCTTTCACAGTGAAAATAACAGTCATCAACAACGTCTTCGCCATTATATATTATTTATATAAAGCCCATATTACGTCTTGTACATGAAAACAAAATATTATATATTTTTAGATTTTAATTTTATTTAATACATTATAGTTTATATTTGGATTTAGAGTTTATTGATTAGGGTGTAGGGTTTAGTATTTAGGGGTTAGAGTTTGAAGTAAGGTTTAGTATTTAGAAGATGTGAATGTCTTTGAAGTCTTATACTACTTCGACGATATGGTATAGAAACTCAGATGCATAGTTACGTGGTAAACAAGCGCGTGGTGTTGATGACATTACATGGTGTGATAATTAATAGTGGAGTTTTACAACTTACCAGAGCATCCATTTTTTCTCTCTTTCACCGGCTACTTGTAAGAGATGAAGGTATAACCAGCTGAAAAAGAGAATAAATGTTAGTTAGTTAATTATGTTAAAATTATTTATATTTTTTTAAGAGAAATATTTTAGGATAGCCCTCAATTTTTTTTTTGTCACAAATGTAGCATTCAAGGATCAAAAGACATGTGTGGTAAGAACCGAGCTCTCTCCAGAGAACGTCTGAAGTGCTAACCAAAATTTTGGGTTTTCTTATATAGCGCGCTATGATATCCTTGTTGGACGTAAGAGAACCTTATTTTTTATAGTCGCGAATGGACTGTTCGTTGGATGATACGTGATATACTATGGATTTGACCCGCTTTTATCCATGGTATATAGGTGTTCTTAAGATATATATATTATGTTTTGGAGTCTATTAGGTATGTTTTCAGGTTCAGGAGTATTTTGGAGTAAAGTGATGATTTTGGAGCATTTTGGAGACTAATAGAGATTTCATCCGAGCTGACCATCAAACCAGACCAGAAGTCGATATTCAGAGACAACAATCGATCGATGCACAGTCTGTGCCATCGATCGACATCAGTATCCAAAGGTCGACGTACTAAGATTATAATCGGTCGATGCACATCCTGTGACATCGATCAATACGGAGTCGCGCAGAGACAGAATGATTCCAGCCGACTTAAAGCCCAAGTCTTCACCAAATTACAAAATTGCCCCTGACGAGTTTTTTAACCTAATGAACTTACTATATATAGCTTGCCTATGTTTTTAAGGCAAAGCATGCTTTCTATTTTGTTCTAGTTTATTGTTTAAGGTTTTTAGAGATTCTTAGAGTTGGAGAGAAGATCCAAAGAGATTTGTGATTGGAACTCCATTATTTGTTTCTCTATCTATCTATCTATCTATTAGTTTCTTTCATCTTGTTGCTATGAATTGCTTGGCCATGTTTGAGTAGTTCCATTGTTAGATTTAGGGTTCAAATAGGTTGTAAGGGATTAGCCCCAACTATAGATTGCTAAGTTGTGATAATCATTGTTAGGATGTTCTTAATGCTTGTGTTCTAGAGTAGCTAACTAGAATCTTGACCTAGGATTGTTTGTTAACCTGACTTCATCCTGAATACATCCTATTCAAGCTAAGATCACTAGAGAAAGGCGAGAGCTGATTTAGAATCTTAGTGAGCATCCATTTCAACCCGCGCATAAAGCTTGCTAGAAGCGCGTCGATCGATATTCCAATAGAATAATTGATCGACGGAGCGAAAGGTGTATCGATCGATACTCCTATAGAGTCATCGATCGACACTTTCTAATTGATCATCCCGATAGGGGAGATCATTAGATCTAGTCATCGGACGAATCTAGAAAGCGAATGCTGATTGATTTGTGCATAAGCTGTTGAGCTCTTTAATATCATGCATGCAACTTGTTAGGCATCTATAGGATTATAATCCCGATCACCTGAATAGAAACCCTAAGTCTAGCTACTTTCTTTAATTGTTAAAACCCTCAATCAAACCCACCGAGCAACTGCCTTGCTCAAACCTGCACTTTAGAGTTAATCATAATCAACCTAGCTTAGTCACTAAGGATTAGATCTTTTGTGTTCCCTAGCTCCCTGTGAATTCGATATCTAGGTACTACAACTTAACCTCTTATTTGAGAGAGTAATTCACTCCTTATGGTAATTTGAGTGATATCAAATTTGGCACCGTTACCGGGGAGCTTTGATTGCCATTAGATTTAATCTGATTAGGTCTAGGCTATTTCTTTTTAATTGTTTCTGACAAAAACTTTTTTTGTCTTTTCAGGTGCATGCCCAGCAGTACCAGAAGCAACAAGGAAACTCAGCTACTATTCTCAAAAGATCCTGCAAGCTTGGAACGTTCGATCCGCAAAGAAAAACGCTCCACATCAATTGACTTCAACACCAGTTCGTCGACCGACACTCGCACACCAACATCGACCGAGACATCTTCTCCATCGACCGATACTCGCTCATCACCGTCGACCGACACTACTCTTCAGTCGATCGACATAGCTCATCCGACATCGATCGATACGTCGGTCTTTACATCAATCGATATTCATCCACGAAACATGATTCCAACAAGTAGCTGCTTTGCACCCCACTAGCCCAACCACCTCCAAAGTCAAGCTAAAAGACTATAACAAAGCGCTGAGTGGGAGGCAACCCACTATTAGGTAATTTTACTTAGCTTTATTCATTTTAGTTACTTATTTTCGTTTTTCAATTTCTATTTGCAGAAAATATAAAAAAAAAAGAGAAGAGAGGAGGATGAACCAGAGTAGACGATTGCCAATGACATCGACCGACGAAATCGTGTCGACATCGATCGACACTGCCACTTTCAAAACGATCGACGGCCTTCTCTTGCCATCGATCGAGACGGACTTCGGTCAGGTATATCGTTCTAAAATTTTCAACTTAGTACTTATGGTTTATGTTATCCCATTAACTCCGATTGGTTGTACACTGAGGACAGTGTATAATTTAAGTCTGGGGGGGGGGAAGTTGCTAATAATACTCTACCTTTCGATCTCGTTAAATGTTTTCAAAAGTTTTATTGAGTCAAGAAAGGGACAATGATCTTTTCAAATCTTTACATGTTATCTAACCACTCTTTAGCATCACTCTTAGATTTGTTGACTGCAGAATGTACTATAGATACTAAAGTGGATTACCTGTCAACTAGTACCACACTTGCTATGAATGTTCGAAGGAACCAAAGCTGATCTCCAACCAAAGTTGACTACATCTGCTTGTCTTGGGGCTTGTATACACGGGGTCAGATGCTTCAAACAAGTCTGAAAGGTAAAGCCTTTTACCTTGTGTAGATAGATATATTACCCTCTCTCTCTCAAATTTCGAAATTTAGATTTAAATTAAATTTCGAGAAAATTGTGTTATATGCCACAACTTTAAGGTACAATGTGGGATCAATACCCCTTAAAGAAAAATTGGAGTAACTTGTCCCCTTTTTTTAAAATACCAGCGCTACCCTTGATAATTAGCAAGGTGATGGGAAGTATCCGATACGGGATAACAGGTTAATTGCAAGTATACGAGATTGCAGGTTAATAGCAAGAGTTCAAATAGGATTAAAAAGCAAGATATTGTCAACGACTCAGAACTTTCGTCGTGTGACAAGGAATTGTTCTTCTGATAGATCACCCTTCGCTCCCTTGTTGATCTCTTACACCTTTCATATGTCGTTGTACAGATCCTTTTATGTTCATCATGTTGTCTCATTTTGGAAAATCTTGTGTCGACATTATAGGTTATTTGGTAGTAGGCACGTATAAACAATATTGTCTCAAGATTATTTCAAGATTATAAACCCACTAGGGTCAGCCCACCCTACGGGCGAAATGAATATTACAAAATATTTAAATATTTAAAGTAAGTATTTAATATAATTTTTTATTATTTAAAAATAAACATATCTACCTAATTAAGTTGTTCTTGGGTTAATCACTCTAGACATTGTTTCGTGTTTTTCCTTTTTCATATAAATAAACATAAATACCTAACCTTACATGTCCTCATAGTCCATGACATGGTATATGGTTCTTGGGTGGAGCTTGTGTAGAGTCTAGATGCTTTATTTCATGGCTGTGAATAATAAGATATAACTATTGTAAAAAAAAAAAAAGAAAAAAGATAGATATAACTATTGTTACTACGTACGTTAGGCCATATTATATTGTCATTGGTCATATTAGGTCAAGATAATATCAGTAAGAACGATTCCATAGGGTCAATGGCTAGGATGTGATTGTGATGAATGATGATTATTCAAAGTCAAAGATGAGCACATCAAAGCAAAGGAAGTGGTAGTTCCCATCGATGTGTTTACTTTGACTTTATTATGTTTTCTTGAGGATCAAACAAAGTTTCGGCTGTTTTTATTTTTGTTCGTCTCTCTGCTAACTTTTCTTCTTCATATTGGGTTTCCTCAGATGAGAAGATTAACCAAATTTTACTGGTCCATAGGCAACAAACTAATCCAGAACAAAATAAGCTTGTGTACTACAGTCATGTCACCTTTACACTCTCGTACGTACTCTGGTAGACTCATCCAGTTGATGAACTCAATTGCCAGAGCGGGCAACTCTTTTATCTAATCAATCATATGTTTACTTCCAGGAATGGAATTCTGTTGTTACCTTCGTCTTGTCTCTGTTTAGTTGATCTTTTCTCCATGCTTGAGGCATCTTCACTGAGAATATTCTTCGGAAACAAAGTCCTCATCTCCTCAATCGACGCCAAGCTCGGCACGATTATAGCTAGTTTCTTTGGCGTCTCGTTCTTGCGCTGATAAACCTGGCCAACGTATTACAGAAATTAACTGTTATATATCTAGTCATAGATATGACACTCTACAATTTTTAGTGTTCTGTATCTGATAGTCTTTTATGAGAGACTGTTCTGCTTTGTCTCTAATGTTTGATACAGCTTGTCCATACTTCTCTTGCAATAACGTGACCTGCTTCATTGAAGTCTCCAATATAGCATCTGTTGCTTCTTTTTTCTCACGGTCTTGCATCAGGGAGTCTGTAAAACCAGGGAGTACGTTTTTTTCTCAGTTTTTGAGTAAGAAAGGGACAAGGGTTTTAGCGTGGTTACCATTGACAGCTGAGTGAAGTTCATTAGTCCTAGTGACAAAGTTAGCATCCAATGTGGAGAATGTAGATGCAAATTCATCCTGCAGCTTGTCATTTTCTTTTCTCATGTCCCTATACATTAGGAAGTTTTCTTTTTCAATGAAGTTATGTGGAAGAAACATAGAAAGAAGTTGCAGATACATAACGAAACATGTTACCCCATTGTGACATTAAGTTCTTGTTGGTACTTCGTGTTAAGATTCTTTACGCCTGTTTCAGTGGTCTCCCACATGTTTTAAGACTCAATGGCCCTTCCCAAGCTGAAATGCAGACAGTGTTGGTATGAGAAGCTATATTGCGAACGGAAGTATTAGTAGGAAGATGGAATATGTACCAATCTACAAGCCAAGGTAGTGGTCCATGACTGTGATAGACTCTGCTGAAGCTATTGTGTGTTCTGTGAACTCTGTTCTCGCTTTCTTTAAGTAGTCACACAGTTCCTTCTTTGCGCCAATGGAATCTTGCTGCATAAAAGGCATTTGTTCCTGCATTCTATTCTCTTCCTGTACGTCTTATTCATGAATATTGCGTGATGCATCAGAGACCTAGAAACACATAAAGGATCAGACTTAAGTATGATTTAACTGATATAGAATGAAGGCTTAATGGAATAAATAAATGTCAATGGTAAGGTATGTGTGGGGTCAAAAACGGTTATCTCGAAATCAGAGGCAAAGATTATTTCCTAGTCGCGGATTCTCCGCAAAACAGTCGCTGAAGGAAAAATCGGAAGTCGACGAACGAGCGAAACCTGTACAAAAGGCACTCGCCGGCGAGCTCGACCCCTGTACGGGTGTGCTCGCCGGGCAAGCTCAACCCGCACACGGGTCAGCTCGCCGGCGAGCACACTCATGCTGGGGTTGAGCTCGCGGGCGAGCTGACCCGCGTACGGTCGAGCTCGCCCGGCGAGTACACCCACACTGGGGTTGAGCTCGCCGGCAAGCTCAACCCCAGTATGGGTGTACTCTCCGGGCGAGCTCGACCACCATGCGGGTCAGCTCGACCGACGAGCTGACCTAACCCCGGTCTGTCCGACTTACTTTGATCCCCATACTTTCTGTATCGCTGTGACATACGACCTTCGGGACAACATACTCCTCGCTTTGTTTCGATTGAAGTTATTCCCGAAGTTTTATGATTAAAACCGAGAAAATCGTATAAACGCTCGAAGGTCTAAAGGCGGTCCGCAAGGATCCAAACTTGTCTGGAGGTCCACCTACGATCTCAGAGGGGATCCAAGCCCATAGGAACTATGATGGTTTATCCTAACTTTCGGAAGTAAGATAAATGTCAAGTTTCCGAGAATAAATGTCAAGATTCGAGGATGATAACGAAGATCGACGAAAAATGGACTATTCCCAAAAAGAGATTAACTTGGGCCCGAAGGCAAAGGAATAAACGGGCCACCGACTTAAAGCGACTATATAAGGAGAGCTGGGGAAGAAGAAAAAGGGGATCCGAGAATTTAGACTTAGAGAGCTTCTGCTAGCTTAGAGAACGTAGGACTTAGGTGGTTAGACTATCACGGCAAGGCTTAGGACGTCTTGACCGCCTCCTGTTCTGTTGTTAGCATATCTCTACTCCTCTCGGAGAAATCTTGTATTCATACTATTCAATTAATAAAACGCCTCTCAGCGACTATCTATTTCCGCCTTGCTATCTATCTTTTTATTGTTCTAAAGTGATTACGCAGAGAATTCGGACCTTCAAGGAAAATTGGGTTCACTCTATTTTCCTCCATATTTATCAACTAAAACTCGACGGTGTGAATTTGGGTTCCCACATTTTGGCGCTAGAAGGAGGGGTGGGGGACGAATTCTCTAACTCGAAAATCGCTAAACGATAAAAGATACAGATGTCCGATTCAGCAGCCAGCGATGTCGTCTCCTTCAAGGACCGGGCAACGGCAGACCAGGCCAAACCCCATAACGATCTCCTTGTCGTCGAGCTGAAGATCCAGGACATCGACGTAGCAAGAGTGTTGGTCGACACCGGATGCTCGACCAATATTATCTACAAAAGCATCCTCGAGAGAATGGAGATCGACCTGTGCGCTGTCACAGAAGAACCCAGCCAATATTCGGACTCTTGGGAGATGCTACTATGACCCTAGGCTCAATCAACCTTGTGGTTAGAGCCGGGAGTATCGTTAAAGTCACGGAATTCTTAGTCGTCGACTGGCCAACATCGTACAATGCAATCATCGGAACTCCATGGCTGAATTCTATGAGAGCGATCCCCTCAACGTTCCATCTGTGCCTTAAGTTTCCGACCCCTCGTGGAGTCGAAACTATACGAGGAGATCGCAGGATGGAAAAAGTATGTTTTACCGCTGCGCTGAAAAGAAAGAACTCGGCAGCCGAGGCCTCCCGCAACAAGAAAATAAAGCTGACTCCCGATGAGAGCACCCGAGAACAAGACTCGGACGTCTTCTGGCGGTCTCAGAGAGTCGAAACCCTAGATGGAAAGCGCGAACCAACTTGTGAACCGGTGATCTCGGTCTGCCTAGATGAATCATTCCCGAAACGGTGCGTCGAGATCGGGGCCAACCTCCCTGAGCCTTTGAGAACAAGGCTCATAGCCTGTCTGAAAAGAACCTCAATGCGTTAAGCGGACGCGGAGGATATGCCAGGGATCGACATCGGCATAACTTGCCACGAGCTCAATATTGACCCGATCTACAAACCCGTCAAGCAAAAAAGACGGAAACTAGGACCAGAGCGTGCCACCGCGGTAAACAAGGAGGTCGAAAAAACCTTAAAGTAGGATCAATAACGGAGGTCAGGTACCCAGACTGGCTCGCCAACCCCGTCGTGGTCAAAAAGAAAAACGGCAAGTGGCGAGTTTGCGTCGACTTCACCGATCTCAACAAGGCCTGCCCAAAAGATTGTTTTCCACTTCCGCACATCGACCGATTGGTCGAAGCAACAGCAGGAAACAAACTTTTATCATTTATGGACGCCTTCTCCGGGTACAACCAAATCATGATGAACCCGGATGACCGCGAGAAGACCGCATTTATCACCGACCGCGGAACGTATTGTTACAAAGTGATGCCTTTCGGCCTCAAGAACGCAGGCGCTACTTATCAGCGACTTGTCAATCGAATGTTTTCCGAACAACTCGTAAAAACTATGGAGGTGTACATCGATGACATGCTCGTAAAATCCCTTGATGAATACGATCACATATCCCACTTGGAAGAGTGATTTGCAAGGTTGAATTTACACAACATGAAATTAAACCCAGCTAAGTGTAGGTTCGCTGTGGCATCGGGAGAGTTTCTTGGTTACCTCGTCACGTGTCGCGGAATCGAGGCTAACCCCAAACAAATAAATGCGTTGATAGAAATGGCCTCACCAAAGACAAAACGGGAAGTCCAGAGGCTAACCCGAAGAGTCGCGGCCTTAAACCGTTTTATCTCACGCTCAACAGACAAGGGCCTCCCTTTCTACGACACATTGAAAGGAAATAAGAAATTCAAATGGTCAGAAGAATGCAGAAAAGCTTTCCAACAGCTAAAGCATTACCTGGCCACTCCTCCCGTCCTCGCGAAACAAGTAGAGGGAGAACCCTTGTTCTTGTACATCGCAGTTTCCGCAACAGCGGTGAGCAGCGTGTTAATTAGAGAAGAACGCGGTGAGCAAAAAACAATCTTCTACATAAGCAAAACGTTACTGGACGCTGAGACCCGGTATCCCTTGATGGAGAAACTAGCATTTGCGGTTGTGACGTCGGCAAGAAAACTCCGGCCGTACTTCCAGTCGCATAATATAATAATCCTCACTACCTTCCCCCTGCGAAAAATCTTACACAGTCCGAGTCAGTCAGGACGACTCGCGAAATGGGCAATCGAATTAAGCGAGTACGACGTAGAGTACCGCCCAAGAACCTGCGCAAAATTTCAAGTACTAGCGGACTTCTCGGTAGAATTGCCAATGGGGGATATGACGAACATTGAACCAGATTCAACTTGGATCCTTCACGTCAACGGATCATCATCCAAACAAGGATCCGGGATCGGAATCCGGCTCACGTCTCCAACCGGCGAAGTCTTGGAACAATCGTTCCGATTAGAGTTCCATGTGTCAAACAACGAGGCCGAATATGAAGCACTCGTTGCAGGGTTACGACTAGCCCGCAGGCTCAAGATCCGCAATCTCCACGCTTACTGTGACTCTCAGTTGGTCGCAAATCAGTACAGCGGAGAATACGAAGCGAGGATGAATGAATAGATGCATATCTAAAACTCATCCAAGACCTCTCCCGAGACTTCGACCACTTCGCCCTCACTAGGATTCCTCGCTCGGAAAATATTCAGGCATATGCCTTGGCCGCGCTCACGTCAAGTTCAGATTATGGACTGAGACGGGTAATCCCCGTCGAATTCATCGAACATCCAAGCATCGGACCACCAGTGATCGCTAATTTGATTCGAGAACAAATCGAAAATGCGGAGAAAATCGAAGACCCACCAGAAGAAAACGTGGATCAGTCGGAATACGGCTGCGACAGCCCATGGCTAGAGCCGATCCAAGCATACATAATTGACGGAGCGCTTCCCACCGAGAAATTGGCGGCCCGCAAAATTAAGACCCAGTCCGCACGATACGTAACGGTAGAAGGAGAAATCTACAAATGGAGATTCTCTGGCCCACTCATGACCTGTGCCGAAGGTGAGAAAGCAAGGAGAATCATGGAGGAGGTCCATTTTGGATCATGCGGGAACCACTCCGGCGGAAGATCTCTCGCTGTCAAAATAAAACGCCATGGTTATTACTGGCCGACTATGATCAAGGACTGCGAAGAATTCGCACGAAAGTGCGAAAAATACCAAAGGCATGCGCCGACAATCCATCAACCCGCGGAAGTCCTCTCATCCATCTCATCTCCGTATCCCTTCATGCGATGGTCCATGGATATCGTCGGACCATTGCATAACTCGAAGCAGAAACGCTTCCTCCTGGTCCTCACAGATTTCTTCTCAAAGTGGGTAGAGGCGGACTCCTACGCAAGTATCAAAGACGTACAAGTCGAGAACTTCGTATGGAAGAACATCATCACCAGACACGGGGTCCCTTACGAAATCGTAACGGAACGCGGATCTCAGTTTATCTCTACCCGATTCGAAGCATTCTGCGAGAAGTGGAAGATACGACTGACCAAGTCCACTCCCAGATACCCGCAGTGTAATGGCCAGGAAGAGACCATCAACAAGACCGTCCTCGACAGGTTGAAAAAGCGCTTAGAAGCCAAAAAGGGGCGATGGGCAGAGGAGCTCGAAGGAGTCCTTTGGTCACATCGTACGACCCCAAGACGAGCTACGGGTGAAACCCGTTCGCCCTCGTTCGGGGCGGAATGTATGATCCCCGCGGTAGAATTTCCGATGCGGAGAAGATTCCTCCCTGAACGAGAAGATGTTAACAGCGCGATGCTGCTGGATGAGCTCGATCTCATCAACGAACGACGAGACCAAGCTCTCATACGAATCCAGAATTACCAGCACGCTGTCGCTAAATACTATAACTCGAACGTCCGCCACCGCAGGTTAAAAGAAGGCGATCCGGTTCTACGGAAAGTTTTTCAAAACACGGCCGAGCGTAGCGGGAAAAGCAAACTGGGAAGGACCATACAAAGTAATAAAGGTAGTCCGACCCGGATCGTATCAAATTGCGAACATGCAAGATGTCAAGATCCCAAGAACCTGGAACGCGATGCATCTTAAGAAATACTACCACTAATGCATAGCGTGGACTCTAAAGAACTACGAGATGGCTTGATCCCGGAAAAGTGCGTGAGGCAGCTCGCCAAGCGAGTTCAGCTATCCCCACCTTAAAAGGGGGGTACGATACTCCTATACTCCCATAAAATTTCGAATGAAAACGAAATTTTCGAAACTTTTCACCATTAAATCTTGTAATCTTGCATTCACCTAACAAAAGCCCGCAAAAAATGCGGCATAAAAAAAATCTTTACTTCGGCATCGAGACGCCGCACGCCGGTTACGATTTTCCCATCCACATAAACGACGTTCTCGTTCTTGGAACAGGTTCAAACACACCTCTAAACGGTAACACGCCTCTAAAATGGTATCATTTCGTTGTTGCTGATCACAACAAACGAACTCTAACGTCCTAAACAGACATTAGCCGCCCTCGAAAGGATAGGCTCTCCTACATCCGACAAGGATAACATAGCGCGCTATACAAGAAATCCAAAATTTTGGTTAGCACCTCCAAACGGTCTTTGGAAGTAGCTCGATTCGTGCCAAGACAAGTCATATAAGCCGATAACAATTAGCGGACTTTAAATCGGTACGAATCATGTTAAAATCGCAAACAGGCAAAACGAAAGCCGACTTGTCATCGCAAAGCCTTAGTCCGAGAGTAAACCTAGGTCTTGCCCTAAACCCAGTCTTACTGGATCTTGACATCTCAAAGGCATAGTATCAGCACCCTTATATGAGATCCCAAAACTTGTCTCTTCGCTTAAGTCTGATCGTTTTCACAAACCTTCGCGTAAAGCAAAAAACAACACGCACTCAACAAACGATAGATACGGTGATCATCAGGGGACAAGGAGTGAGACGACAACTCATATCCTCGCCCTCTAACTTCGAAAAACCCGAAGTTCTCTTAATTTATAATAACCGGAAAAGAGTTTTATAGATTGAGCCAGCCATCTTACAAAAAGCCCTAAGAAGGGCAGGGATTGAAAGCCACCAACGGCCAGTCCCGAAACATACAAATCCGCGGCCTTTCAAACAGGCCAAAATAAAATAAAAATCTTCGAAAGGATCACAAACCTAGGTACTCTTCGGAGCACCGCCTCCATCTTCAACCTCAATGGAACTTGGAACCATGTCGTCATCCTTCGCTCCAACTTCACCCCTCTCGGTCCCGTCATCCTTGCCCTCTCCGACCACCGGATCTCGTCCTTCGGGTTCTCCCAAACACGGCGTAAGGGTGCACTCGGACTGGAGCTGAGAGATGACCGAGTCAAAGCCTCCCTCGGAATTTTGAGCTCCTCCTTGCGAGATAGAAGCCGAGCCTCTTCGGAGTCTAAAGTCGGAGCCCTTTCGCCTTTAAGCAATCGGATCTCGCTCAGGCTTCCCTCAACGTTCGCTAGGGCCAAGTCTCTCTCTTGAACCGACAAGAGGGAACCAAACAGAGTAGCCATCCTCGCTAGACGGGCGCGGAAATCATCGCTCGAGACGACGACCTCGGACTCTTCTCGTTTTTGGATTTCGCGCTGGAGACGATGAACTTCGGAGACCTTCTTCTTTTTCTCCTTCTTCAACTTGAACAAAGCACTCGCCGACTTCCCAAGATCCCGCTCCAGATCACTAACCTGAGTTTCCAATCGAGAGACCTCACCAGCATGCGCTTCCTCGATGGATTTCAATGCATCCTCCGACTTCTTCTTTGCTTCCCGTAACTCGGCTAGGTCCTTAGTCAAGCGCTCTATCTCTGAGCTGCATTCGCCGAGCATCCCGTCAATCAGCGATAAAAACTGCATAAAAAAGAGAAGAAAAGTCATTAAAAAAAAGAGAGATTAAGTATTCTATGCCGAATGTTCAAGAAAAACCTTGGTTCGATGGTGTGTGAAAAACCCCGAAGGTTCCCCTTCAGCGCCTTTGGTACACCTCCTCTTCTTGGCAGCCTCGGTCGCGGCACTGCCTCTCTTGTGACTTTTAAGCAGGGGAGGGGCACCAGCCGCGGGAAGCCCTAGAACGATCTCCTTCCTGTCCAGAGGTGGAGGCATCAGCTCCGTCGCCTTTTCTTCTTTCGGAACCGGGGCCGGGGTAGTAGAAGAACCGGAAGGTTGAACTAGGACCTCCGGGATCATCAAAAGAGTCGCGTCCGCCTCAACAACGGGCGCGGCATGGACGGGAGATTTCTTCCCTTCAGCCGAGGACGACATTGCGGAAGAAGAAGGGACAGCCAACGACTCGGCATGGTCCCAGGTCGCTTCCTTCTCGGCACTGCATCTGGAAAGTCTCTCTTTGAAAGAAAGAAACCCGGCGACGAAGGTCGGGGTGGCTTCATGCATGGCCGGAGTCGGAAGCGCTGAGTCGGCCTCACCCATCTCAGCGTCGGAGTTCTTCTTTTCGCTTGGAGAGGGAGGCATTCTTGATAAGAAGTTTGAAGAGAGAAGAATGTGAGAGAGAGAGAGGTGTGAAGAATGAGGAATGGTGGTTTGCTATTTATAAAGATATGGGGAGTGACGTGGATTTCCGCAGTAAATATTCTTAACCAAAGATTTCGATTTTTAATTTACATCATTCGCCCGCAAAATCGTCTCCGAGTCTTACGGGCTGGGGGGCTACCTGTTGGGGTCAAAAATGGTTATCTCGAAATCAGAGGCTAAGATTATTTCCTAGTCGCGTATTCTCCGCAAAACATTCGCTGAAGGAAACCCGTACAAAAGGCACTCGTACAAAATGCACTCGTCGGCGAGTTCGACCCCGGTACGGGTGTGCTCGCCGGGCGAGCTCACACCCTGATGCGCCCTGAATCCGCAGCATAAACAAATCAAGAAAGCTTGGCTTATAGGTTTGAGATTACACGAGATGGGCTTGAAGTATACTGAAAATGTGTTTATGAACATGTTTCAGCCCAAAGAAAGAAGGGCCCAACAAGAAAATACAAGTCATGATCGAATAATATATCAATCTGACGGCAATGCAGAGACCATCGACCATGCAAAAGGACACGACCAACCGAAGAGTTTTGCCACCACAAATTCTCAAATTCGGTCAATAGTCTTTGGTCTTTGGTCAAGTCTTCCTTGTTTTTATAAGTTGCTAATTTCTATGTTTGACTAGTCTTTTGTATTCCAACCTTTTGTATGCTTTGCCTATTATATAAAGACCATTTGATCAATGAAATAAAGTAAGTTTTGAGTGATTATTTTTGGAACCTTGAGAGGGAATCTCACTTTTCTTGTTCTTGGTGTGGTTAGCTCCAAGTAACACTCTCTTTCTCGTTGGACCGGTGCGTCATATCCGGCAACAGATCGAGACTGCCCTTTTGTTGGACCGGTGCGTCACATCCGGCAACAAATTGGCTTCGGGAATATCAGCAGCCTTCCGCATCTGCTGTGCGACCCTTCGATCCATCTATATCTCTTTTTTGTTGGACTTGTGCGTCATATCAAGCAACAATCGGAGTTCGGGAATATCAACAGCCTTCCGCAACTGTTGTGTGACCCTTCAATCCATCATTTCTCATTCAATCTGTCTGAGATCATATCCTCTTATCAGTCCGGTCGAGTGAATTTAATTTAGAGTGCATCAAGTGGTTTCAGAGCCACTCAACCGGTACTTGTCTTTTCATTTTTCTCATCTTTCCATCTTCTTCATCCATCTTCCACCTTTCATCTTCTTTTCTTAAAAAAAAAGAAAAAAAAAAGTGAGAGTTTTACGGAAAGTCAAGAGATCATCCAACCTGAAGCTAAAGAAAGACAGATTTGAGGGCAAATCTTTTTAAAGGAGGAGGGAATGATGCGCCCTGAATCTGCAGCATAAACAAATCAAGAAAGCTTGGCTTATAGGTTTGAGATTACACGAGATGGGCTTGAAGTATACTGAAAATGTGTTTATGAACATGTTTCAGCCTAAAGAAAGAAGGGCCCAACAAGAAAATACAAGTCATGGTCGAATAATATATCAATCTAGACGGCAATGCAGAGACCATCAACCATGCAAAAGGACACGACCAACCGAAGAGTTTTGCCACCACAAATTCTCAAATTTGGTCAATAGTCTTTGGTCTTTGGTCAAGTATTCCTTGTTTTTATAAGTTGCTAATTTCTATGTTTGACTAGTCTTTTGTATTCCAACCTTTTGTATGCTTTGCCTATTATATAAAGGCCATTTGATCAATGAAATAAAATAGATTTTGAGTGATTATTTTTGGAACCTTGAGAGGGAATCTCACTTTTCTTGTTCTTGGTGTGGTTAGCTCCAAGTAACTCTCTCTTTCTCGTTGGACCGGTGCGTCATATCCGACAACAGATCGAGACTGCCCTTTTGTTGGACCGGTGCGTCACATCCGGCAACAAATTGGCTTCGAGAATATCAGCAGCCTTCCGCATCTGCTGTGCGACCCTTCGATCCATCTATATCTCCTTTTTGTTGGACTTGTGCGTCATATCAAGCAACAATCGGAGTTCGGGAATATCAACAGCCTTCCGCAACTGTTGTGCGACCCTTCAATCCATCATTTCTCATTCAATCTGTCTGAGATCATATCCCCTTATTAGTCCGGTCGAGTGATCCTAATTTAGGGTGCATCACACCCGGCGTAAGTGTGCTCGCCGGGCGAGCTCGACCAGTACGCGGGTCAGCTCGCCGGCGAGCTCGACCCCGGCGCGGGTGTCCTCGCCGGCGAGCTCAACACCGGCAGGTGTGCTCGCCGGGCGAGCTCGACCGGTACGCCGGTCAGCTCGCCGGCAAGCTCGACCCCGGCGCGGGTGTGCTCGCCGGCGAGCTCAGAATCGGCACAGGTGTGCTCGCCGGGCGAGCTCAGCCATGGCACGGGTGTGCTCGCCGGGCGAGCTCGACCGGACCCGGGTCAGCTCGCCGGCAAGCTCAACCCCAGCATAGGTGTGCTCGCCGGCGAGATCGACCGGGCGCGGGTCAGCTCGCTGGCGACTTCAGCCCTATTACGCATGTGCTCCCCGGGCGAGCTCGACCGGGCGCCGGTCAGCTCGCCGGCGAGCTCAGCCCTGTCACGGGTGTGCTCGCGGGGCGAGCTCGACCGGACGCGGGTCAGCTCGCCGGCAAGCTCAGCCCCGTCACGGGTGTGCTCGCCGGGCGAGCTCGACCGACGCGGGTCAGCTCGCCGGCGAGCTCAACCCCAGCATGGGTGTGCTCGCCGGGCGAGCTCGACCGGACGCGGGTCAGCTCGCCGGCGAACTCGACCCTAGCGTGGGTGTGCTCGCCGGGCGAGCTCGACCGGACGCGGGTCAGCTCGCCGGCGAGCTCAACCCCAGCATGGGTGTGCTCGCCGGGCGAGCTCGACTGGACGCGGGTCAGCTCGACGGCGAGCTCGACCCCAGCGTGGGTGTGCTCGCCGGGCGAGCTCGACCGGACGTGGGTCAGCTCACCGGCGAGCTCAACCCCAGCATGAGTGTGCTCGCTGGGCGAGCTCGACCAGCACGCGGGTCAGCTCGCCGGCGAGCTCGACCCCAGTATGGGTGTGCTCGCCGGGCGAGCTCGACCAACACGCGGGTCAGCTCGCCGCCGAGCTCAACCCCAGTATGGGTGTGCTCGCCGGGCGAGCTCGACCAACACGCGGGTTGTTCGCCGGGGAGCGCAACCCCAGTATGGGTATACTCGCCGGGCGAGCTCGACCAGCATGCGGGTCAGCTCGACGGACGAGCTGACCTAACCTCGGCCTGTCCGACTTACTTTGATCCCCATACGTTCTGTATCGCTGTGACATCCGACCTTCGGGACAACATACTCCTCGCTTCGTTTCGATTGAAGTTATTCCCAAAGTTTTACGATTAAAACCGAGAAAATCGTATAAACGCTCGAAGGCCTAAAGACGGTCCGCAAGGATCCAAACTTGTCATGAGGTCCACCTACGATCTTAGAGGGGATCCAAGCCCATAGGAACTATGATGGTTTATCCTAACTTTCGAAAGTTAGATAAATTTCAAGTTTCCGAGAATAAATGTCAAGATTCGAGGATGATAACAAAGATCGACGAAAAATGGAATATTCCCAAAAGGAGATAAACTTGGGCCCGAAGGCAACGGAATAAACGGGCCACCGACCTAAAGCGACTATATAAGGAGAGCTGGGGTAGAAGAAAAAGGGGATCCGAGAATTTAGACTTAGAGAGCTTCTGCTAGCTTAGAGAACGTAGGACTTAGGTGGTCAGACTAGCACGGCAAGGCTTAGGACTTCTTGACCGCCTCATGTTCTGTTGTTAGCATATCTCTACTCCTCTCGGAGAAATCTTGTATTCATACTATTCAATTAATAAAACGCCTCTGAGCGACTATCTATTTCCGCCTTGCTATTTATCTTCTTATTGTTCTAAAGTGATTACGCAGAGAATTCGGACCTTCAAAGAAAATTGGGTTCACTCGATTTTCCTCCATATTTATCAACTAAAACTCGTTGGTGTGAATTTCGGTTCCCACAGTATGTCTAAAGCATATGATTGCGGATCATTACGCACGGAACCAGAAAATCATAAACCATAACGCAAATACTGTCTCATAATCTCAGTCTTTTTAAAACCCATTTCTAGACCAATCATGCAAAGTGTATCTTGGTTAAAATCCTAGAAGCAGTAAGTAGATAATAAAAGATCATCATCCATCACTTAGCCATCATAATCTTGACAAACTCTTCATAGTTTATCTGACCATCTCCATTAACATCAGCTTCACGGATCATCTCTTCCACTTCCTCATCAGTTAGCTTCTCACCAAGATTAGTCATCACATGGCGCAGCTCAGCAGCGGAGATGACACCATTCTGGTCTTTGTTGAAAACACTGAATGCTTCTTTCAGCTCCTCCTCTGAGTCAGTGTCCTTCATCTTCTTAGCCATCAGGTTCAGGAACTCGGGAAAGTCGATGGTGCCGTTTCCATCTGCGTCGACCTCGTTGATCACATATCTTGTAGCTCGGCCTCTGTTGGGTTTTTTCCTAGAGAACGCATAACAGTTCCCAGCTCTTTGGTAGTGATGCAACCTGTAGAAACCACAATCAAGAGCGCAATACATTTTAGAAACCATGACAGATACACAAGATAGATCACAGAGATCTCTGTCATTTGATCATGCAAACACATTGACGCTTCAACAGATCGAATAAAGATTCAAAGACCAAAATGCACGAAACAAAAAAAAAAATCCAGATCCAAGCGAACAAATCGACCAAACAAAACAACAGTCACTGAAGAAAAAAACAAAAATCAAACACAGCATACCAGAATAAGCCGAATCTGAAGCGATTATCTACTCAGAGACACATATTCCTCGTTCTATCATGTGTAATACATCGATCAAAGCGAGATTTAGAAAATGTAAAATTCTACGGATCAGAAAAACTGATAAAGATAATTGAACCATCGCCGTCTTTGTCGAAGAAGCAAAAGGCTTCCTTGAACTGGGCGATCTGCTCGTCTGTCAGTTGGTCCGCCATTGATTAGGGTTTCTGTCTAGTTAGGTGGTCGCTGGGCATAAAACAGAGCGTGCCACCAAGCCCAACACGAAGACCAGACGAAACACACGACTAAAGATGCTGTGTTTCATTTAATATGACACGTGTCTGTCGCAGGAAGAGCAAATTGTTGAGCTGGATGCATATGTGGAGGGCCCCAGGATAGAGAAAACTGAACTTTATATATATAGATTGGGTTATTAAAAACGAAGATTTAAACAAAGAAGATTGGAGGTAAAACGGTGTCCTCTGTGTTATTAGATAGATTATGTCTTCATGTCATTAAATGGGCTCAATCCCTCTGATTGGCACTAGTAACATGATTTTTTGAATGGGTTAAATTCTTCTAATGTCTCAATTCCTCTAATGGGCCCAAGTCACCTGATTGTTTGGATCGCATATGTTAAGAGCAAAACCAAACCAGAAATCATCTCGAACCTCGTATATCGCGTTTATCCGAATTTTACCTGAGAAACAGTGACTAGATCCGTAGTTCTAACCGCGATTGGGTTTTGAAAGGAAGTCCACAAAAGGACAAGCTTCTCGACTGTCTCCAACGGTACTCACAGGATAATAGTTATAACTTGGATTTCGTTTGTTGGTCCATGTTATACGAACTCTGACTTGTTGATTTGTTGATTTGTAGTTTTGAAAAAATGTTTAAGAAACTAAAGGGAGAGACACCTACTCTTCACGGGGAAATAGGATCTGACAAGAGGTGGAGTCACGAGACTCTGGTTGTTGATGATGTTCAGCCCAATGACGAAGACGGAGACAACGACGAGGGAAGTAGCAGCCAAACATTAAGAAACTGTAGAAACACGAGGGTTGGTAATTCTATGTCAATATCCTTGTTTGTGAAAGATATTTGTATAATTATGGTGACTGTAAGAAGGAGACAACTACAGTTTTTGATTGTAAGAAATGGTAGTGGATGCTGTTTAGTTGGTAGTCAGACTAAAACTTGTCTGATGTATACATTGTTCCCATTGTATGGCTGTTGCAGGATTTAAATCCTCCGCTAAATAGGTTGGATATCTCGTTAAATGATTTGGACGATCTCGCTAATGCCATGGAAGAGTGGACGGAGCAAATGGGGGCGTTAGACATGAGAGTCGCTGCATTGGAACAAGGCGCAGTCTTGAACAAGATGGACGTGTTAGACATGAGAGTCGCTGCGTTGGAATCTTATCTTGAGAAAGTATGTGAAGACGCATATGAGGATGTGAAGAGGGAGGAGAACCAGGGAAAGGGTGTTAAAAGGAGTGTGCACACGCTGGATGACAACCTAAGCAGGACTGTGACTAAGTCTAAGAAGAAAAAATGAGATCTTTGTATCCGGGTTGTAAACTTGGTTTTAGTTGGTTGATGAAGCTATGGTGAAAAAGTTTTCGTACTGCTATGACTATCTCGATGTTGTTATATGTTTGGACTTATGTTGCTTGTTGTTGGTTGATGTATAAAACTAGCTCTGGTGTTTCTTCTTCTTTGAAGGTGTACTACTGGTAGAACTTATGAACTAAGCGAAATAAACATAACAATATACTTCCTCTGTTTCTTATTGTAAGTAGTTTTAGAAAAAACAAATTGTTTCACAATATAAGTAGTTTTAACATTCCAATGAAACTTTTGTATTTATTGAATAGTGTGTGACCAATAAAATTATGCTATCTTATAATTGGTTGAAGTTATATATTAAATGATATTTTTAAACACATAATCACTTTCTTAATATTAGTGCTTTTAGCCAAAACTACTTACAATTAGAAACAGAGGGAGTAATTATTAGGTTGAACTTACATCACCAGAATTAATTATTTTTGCTTTCACGAGAAAAAAAGAACTGATAAATAGTTTGACAAAAGTAAAACTCTGTACAGTTGTGCCTAGTTGTACCACACACGACAACATTTATTGACAACTTCTTGGATGGTTGCGTTACTCGCATTCATTCCCTCCAGAATAATGAGTTTAGTACAGGTCTTGTGTTACTTATGATATAATTAAAATTATTTAAATTCTCATCTCGTCATATAGGAAATACATTGTGTTCTTGTAGCTTTTTATTCAATATTTTCCTTGTTACATTACAAAATGTATACATATCATGAATTTATATATATAATTACAATATCACATGGAGAATGAATTTAGATAACATTATATAACTTGTATAACCATAAAATCCAACATTAAAAAAGAGTAAAACTAAAATAAATGGAAAAAATAAAAAGGTAAAACTTATAGGTTTTCTGTAAAACTTCAAACTCGGAGAAACATAGACCACGAAAAATCATTTGAATTTTCCCGCCCATCTATTAGAAATATCCCTCCAAAATTGCTAAATTTTTACAGATCCCAAAATCGTCGAAGCAAATTACTAAAACCTTTTTTTTTTGTTTTCCCCAATTCTCTGACTTCCCCATTCTCTCTCTTCCCCATCTCTCTCTCAACAACATTCACTCTCAGCACCCGAAAGAGCAATATGTCCGGTTTCTCTACCACAACCAGAGGTCGGTGACGAGCAAGAACTCCGGGAATCCCAAGTAAGTGTTGGTGCGGCGAGAGCATCACCGAGCTCATTTACAGATCCAATCCAAACCCATATTGCCGGTATTATAGGTGTTTTTATGCGGCAAAGAAGAAGGTACATCCGTTTAGTTTTAGTCATCTCAGTCCTGTTACGCTGTATGTTTACATTTTCTGAACAAAAATGTTATAGCTCGAGAACGACAATCACGTCTTCAAATGGGTAGATGAAGTTTTCACTAAAGATATACAACAGTTGGAGTGCCAAGTTCGAATGCTAGCAGAAGAAGTTCAATTGCTCAAACCAACACTAAGTATTGAAGGTCCCAAAATAAAGCCTACGATAATGATATTAGGAGGTTTTTTATTCTTACTATCGGTGTAGTTCTGGGAATTTGGATGTTCAAGTAATTCCTAAAGTTAATGGCATATTTAAACTTTCGGGTTTATTTATTAGTTTATCCTAATATTTGGACAATTACGAAGTTTGATCTATTAAAAAGGTTTGACTAATTTTTACGAAGTTGAACAATTAACTAATTGAAACCACCATGTAGTCTTGCCAACATTTTACATTGAACTTGGTTTGTCTATGCTCAGGACCCGACAGATCGTATATTGATTGACCATCTCCAATGCTGCTTCCTATTTCAAAACGAAGTTCATTGCTTCATTTTTTGAAGCAGCACTTTCTAAATTACAATTTGGTCCTTAAGTTTTATTTATTCTTATCTTATGCCGAAATGAATTATATACATTAATATTATCCAATCAATTTCAAAATTTCGACTATTCTTTGCAGATATTTAGATATCTATATAGAAACATTAGAATGTTAATGAGAATATTTATTTTAAGAATTTTAACTCATTTAAAAATATTGGAAGATAAATAAACTCACATTTTACTTCTAAACACTTTTATTAACCATTTAAAACAATATATATATAGATGTTTTTTTTTTACAAAATATGGTGTAGAAATTTGGAACACATTACAAATTGGGTTCTTATCAACAGTAAGGAACACACACTACTCTTTTTATAGTTGTTTTCCAAAACTTCACCTTGCGGGTTTAGAAAACTTTTATGAGTCATGTAATCAACAATATTTATATATAGCAACATACATAATAAATTCATATAGAAAACACAATATATTCGGTATAACCATAGTATTGTTTATCTATGTGCAGTAAAACTAAGAATTTGTCAAAAACACGAATGTAAAACTCTAAAGGTTTTTGTAAAACTACAAACTGTGTGGAACTTCAAACACGGAAATCGTTTAAAACTTTTCCCGCCGAGATTTTCGAATTTTCCCTCTCGCCAAAATCGATGCGAAACCCAATCATTTTGGGGTGTCATCATTTATCTCATCCACATCTCTCTCTCTCTCTCTCTATCTATAATTTTCTTTCACTAACTTTCATTCAACTTTCTCTCTTGTTAAATCGGAATCATGACTCATCCATACGAGGAGGACAGGGACATGAAGGCTTTAAAGATACACTACGACATGATTGGGTTCGTGGCAGATGCCGAGTAGGGGATTCCGGCCAGCTGCCCTTGTGGTGGGAGAATCATTAACGAGGTGTCTCCAGAACCGAAGTATCCCACGGATTTTGATACTTTTCCAGGGAGAAAATACTTCACTTGCGTAAAATATGAGGTAATCTCTGGATGCTTTCGGGGTTAATGTCCAGATTTTGATATTTTTCGGTTGTATGTGCAGAATGATGGCCTCCATTTCCGTCAACCGTGGGTCTTTGGTGTCCAGCAAGAGGTCGAAAATTTAATTAAGCGTGTGGAGGAGATGGCTGTAGAGATTGCTGAACTTAAGGATAAGCTTACCCATCCATGAGACGAGTCATCTCTTTGTAATTTCGTCGCTACTCTTAAACTTTGTTGCAACTCTTCATTTCTTCGGTTTATGATTGTAACTCAACAACCTGAATTCGAATCCTCATGAATTCTGGCATTCTATCTTATGTTCTTCAAGTCAATCTATTACAAGTTTCACGTAGTCAATCTATTACAAGTTTTACGAAGTATTATGTAGTTGTCCAGTTACAAAGTGAAACCTTGTGAAAGATTGCTGAACTTAAGGATAAGCTTACCCATCCATGAGACGAGTCATCTCTTTGTAATTTCGTCGCTACTCTTAAACTTTGTTGCAACTCTTCATTTCTTCGGTTTATGATTGTACCCCAACAACCTGAATTCGAATCCTCATGAATTATGGCATTCTATCTTATGTTCTTCAAGTCAATCTATTACAATTTTCACGTAGTCAATCTATTACAAGTTTTACGAAGTATTATGTAGTTGTCCAGTTACAAAGTGAAAAATTGTGAAAGATTCATCTACTTCAGTTATGTCTTTATTTCTACTTTCGTAACCTGAAAACATTGACGTTACCGGTTTCAAACCGGATAATATAATAAGTTCCTTTTGCTGATATTCTTTGGGTGACCTATTATATCTGTGATTTGTTTCTGGATTGCTTCGTTTTATTATGCTATAAAACATTGAACAAGTTGTAGGATAACGCTGGATAAGAAGCAGAGAGAAGCCACGAGTTGCTGATGCAAGATGAGTTCCTTTACTTCTATTTCATTTATATCTTTCTTACAACGGCAGAGGTCTAATCCACAGCTTTTTTATACATTCTTCGGTCATTCACAACTCCTCGCTGAAAGGTACCTGTCACAGTTCACGTTGTATGAAGTGGCCTTAACTTTTACTGGCTTGTACCATTTTGTTTTTTTTAAGTTGTTTGAAGTTGCCTTAACTTTTACTGGTTTACCATTTTGGTTGTCTAAGTTGTTTGAAGTTGCCTTAACGTTTACTGGGTTGTACCAAGTTGTTTGAAGTGGTAAATTCATTTATCACTTTCATATGTTTTTATTGAGTAAACATGGTAAAAATTTGGATCGAGATTCTTTATCACAATATACCTTAAAGGGTAGGAAATTTTGGAACACATGGTTACAAATTCTTATTCACCGGGAAGTAAACACATTACTCCCTTAGTTGTTTTCCTAAAATTTAAGTTGTGGGTTTAGAAAACTTTTATAGGTCATGGAATTAATGATATTTATATATAGCAACACAAGTAATTCCTATAGAAAACACAATCTATTTGTTGTAACCATAGAATTATTCAACCATGTGCAGTAAAACTAAGAATTTGGCAAAAAAACACCAACGTAAAACTTTGAAGGTTAAAGTAAGGGTCTCTTAAAGTAAATCGCTTAATAACAGTGACCCTTATGTTCAGAGGCACGGGGCTATGGGGCCTTTGTAAGGTTTTATCTTATGTTTTAATGTTTCTGAATCTTGTTAGATTGCAATGTTTGTGCTAAATTGTCTTAAACCTGGTTTACTAAACTTTGGTAACTGTCCGACTGCGTAAAATATCGAAAAACTTGAAACTAGTTTTGGTATAAATAGTCTAAATAGGTAAAACTCTGGTAGAGTTTTACTTTTGTAATTATGCAACAGCGTAAAACCTATATTAAATGGTTAAGTGCCCTACCCTTACCCAGTTCGAAACTTACCTACTGCGCTCTTTTTCTTTCTATTTTTAAACACTTTTAATCAGTCTCACAAAAGAATTTCCTTTTTACCTTTGGTTTTGTGATACCTAAACTATTTTATTGAGTTTGTTTTTAATAATTAGACAAAATAAAACATTTTTGTCAATTTGTCACAAAATATTCTTCCCTTCATTTTCACGTCACCTAAACTATTTTTTATTTTTACCTTTGTTTTTCTTATTATTTTTACTTCTAAAAAAATATTTTAATCACTTCGTCACAAAATATGTAATTAAACAACCATTATATTAAATATTTTATAAGATGATTACATTACAAAAATCATGATATCACAATTTACTTTAAATATTAATGCAATTTTCTTTTAAATATATTAATTTAATTTATTAAAATATGTTTATTTATATATTATTGACATAACGTAGTTCGACCGGCACATGATATCACACACTAATATTTTAAGAAAACACATGCATGCTATAAAGTTCAAGCGTTATCACAAACCGAGTGAAATCGTTCAAAACATAAAAAAAAACAAAGGGTTCAACAATAAATGAAAATGTGAACCATTAAACCGATAAAAGTTTCTTAGGAGAGACGAACTGGAAACAGCGCGCATGATCTCCCCCTGAATGATTGAGCGATCAGACGAAAACCTAACCCATCAATCCTTCTACGCCCTCTCGGTCCGCGATTGTTGAGAGTATGCGAGTCTGCCGGCCCACTCCGGATGTTGACCCCTTTTCCTATGGGTGCTTCATCCCCAGGAAGCACGGCCAGCTCTTTCCGAAACTGCAGCACTTGGTAGATCAGATTTGGAAAGATGATTTTCTTCTCCTCATCAAACTGTCGCGCCATCGCCAGAACCTGATCATAGACCATCTCACCAAGTTGATCTCGCGGCGGTTTATGAGAGCATAGATCAGTCTGATGCGTAACTTGATCATCGCATCAGTGTCTGGACCTGGAAGCCAGTTTCGTTCACAGACGCGATAGAGAATTTGATACGGAGAGACAAGACCTGTAAGGGTGAAGACAGGCCAGCCGGAGCAGCGGTCTCCTGTGAGAGCCGAGATAGCCAACGAGAGGTCGCAGTCCTCCCACTCATACGAGAGATTTACATGGGGAGTGCGCACGATGGTATTGATCGTATCTGGATCGAACCAAAACCGGGTTCCACGAACTTCCGCATCGTCCAAACAGTAACAGAAATTTGAGATCATCTCCCTAACAATCCTATGGAAGAAAGCACGAGCATGCAGTACGGTATATGCTCACCCAACCCTATTTAAGATCCGGAACACCTCAGTAAAGTCCGAATCTTGGGGAATGAGATTACCTTGTACCACAAAACCGCGAAGACACAAGTCCTCGTATTTGTGACTCGTGCGTTTATTCACGAAACGCGTCTGAGACCCGTCGACCGGAAGGTCGTCATCGGCGAAGTGAGCGCGGTTCGTGTTGAGACGAACTTCAAATGAGAGGTAAGGGATGGGAGCAACAGGGTTAAAGACACGGATCGCCATGAGCACAAAGAGAACTTGAAAGAGATTGAGAGAGAATTTTTGAAGGGGGACTTGAGATAGATTTGAGAGAATGATGTGTAAAATTGAACATTTATCGGAGATATCAAGAGAACAAAGGATGCATAAATATCAAAAACCTAATGACGAACTCGGTAACCGAGGGAGGAAATTAAGAGTAGGTCAAGCAACCGTTGCATCACTCTTTTGCCACTATCGTATGGCGTGTTTTAAATTTGGTTTTTAATTTTGCAGTAGATTTCAATTTTTAGAAAATCATGAATGATTGTTTTAGATTTTTGATTTTTTAGTTTTTCGTTTTTAATTTGGTATTACGCAAAATCTGACAGGCAAAGTGGGAAAACACTTGAGTATTCTATTATAGTAGAAATAATTATAAATTCACAAATGAACTGATTATTTAATGATTTTGGTTGAACTTTATATCACAAGAATAAATTAGAAGCATTCAATTAAGTTTTGGGTTTACGAAGAAAATGATGAAAAATTGAATTGGATAAGGAAGGACTTTGGAAAACAGTCGACTTGACTACAAAATAAATAATTATAAATTCATTGATGAACTGTATACCTTAAATGACTTAAACTGGAATCCTTAAATAATTATATTTTACTTGACATACAAAATAAATAATTATACTCCCTCTGTTTCTTATTGTAAGTAGTTTTAGCAAAAACAAATTGTTTCACAATATAAGTAGTTTTAACATTCAACTGCAACTTTTGTTTTTATTGAATAGTATGTGACCAATAAAATTATGCTAACTATCTTCTAATTGGTTGAAGTTATATATTAAATGATATTTTTAAACACATAACCACTTTCTTAATATTAGTGCTTTTAGCCAAAACTACTTACAATTAGAAACAGAGGGAGTAATTATTAGGTTGAACTTACATCACCGGAATTAATTAGTTTTGCTTTCACGAGAAAAAAGAATTGATTAACAGTTTGACAAAAGTAAAACTCTGTACAGTTATGCCTAGTTGTACCACACAAGCGAACATTTATTGACAACTTCTTGGACGGTCGCGTTACTCGCATTCATTCCCTCTATAATCCTTACTCTAACTATCTATAAATACCATCCAACACTCCCCTTATTGCAGTAAGAAAAACTAAAGGACGAAATAACATTAGGAACTCTTTCCTCACTCTAAACTCCGAAAGATGTCTGGATCACTCGACCTCAAGAGAAAGCGGCCGATGGAGGAAGGAAACAATTTGACAACCGTGGAAGATATTTTCAATCAAGGCAAGGCCGTATCAACGGATCATTACCGGGCGATCCTCTGCTTGGTGAGGGATGAGCAAATTGCGACGGCAAAAAAGCACTCCTCTGAGGTAGACTGCAACTCTCTCGGAGACCAGATCGCTTTGCTCGACGAGATGCTCGACATAGAGTACCTGTTCGACCTTAACGCGGAGAAAGACAGGCTCGGACTCAAACTCCTTCGTGCAAAGTTGGATTTGCAGGCTATCAAGGTCACTTTCATTGACTGGGACAATAATGGCGAGAAGTGGTTTTGGTCTGAGCTTCTCAAAGAAATTTAATTTTTCGTTTACTATATTTCTGTTTTAATCTTCGAACAATTAAGTCTCCGGTTTTAAACCGGTTTTTATATATTTAAGTTATATTGCGCATCGCATTTCATCTCAGTATTTCCTATTTACTATGCTTATTATCTGGATTGCATAGTTTTGCTAAGTTTGACATTATAAAGGTTTAAACGTTGTCAAATTTCGGTTCACATAGTTTCACTAAGTTTGTCGTTTTACTTATATCTACAAAGTTTAACTTTCAGTTCTCATGGTCTTTTTTCTGGCCTGAAATTGAGATTAAAATCACCAAAAATAAAGATTAGTCGATGGGTTTGCTTACATTGGACTACTTGTTTGATTTGTCAACCATGAACCAGTTATATAACCGGGTTGGTTTTAATAATTGGTTCGACCATGAACCGGTCATGTGGCCGGATTGGAATTAAACTGATAAAAAACAGTAAAAATATCAAAGAAAAATAAATCGACAATGTATATATATTAATATTTATAATTTCTTTATATTTAATGTATGATATTTACTAAAATTATTTTAAATTTTATATACTAAAATATCCTCACAAATAAGTGTTTACAAGCGTTTCATCTCTCTCTTTCTCAGTTAATTTGTTTATCAACAATAATCGTTGATTGATGATAGAGCATATATAACATCTACTATATTAAAGACAATCATCTTTCCATGTACATGAAATTAGAATTAAGAAATAAATAAAAAATAAATATATTACTAAATACTTATTGGTTGTAACAATTTGTCTTGGATAGCAATCAAGACCATTAAAGCAATCAAGACCATTGATTTTATTTAATCAATGGTCCAGATTACTCTAATTGTTTTCTTACCGTCTTATATACTGCTCTCTTTCTTCTCTGTCCATCGATCTGATAAATTGCAGTTAATTTATTTATCAACAATAATCGTAAAATTATACCTTAAAATATATTTATTTTAAGGTTTGGCAAAACCTCAAATATAAGCTTTGAAGGTGTTTCTCTCCAAAAGCAAAACCTTATAATAAACCTTAAAATTTTTTTATTTTAATAATAGTCCTTATGTTTAATTAAACTTAAATAAAAGTAAAACTTTTTTACAATAACTATAAAATGTACAACAAAAGTATTATAAATGAGTTTCTTTATTTTTTATTTGTAGAATACGAGTTAAAAAGTTATGAAAATGAACATTCTTGTTTATTATCATTTCAGTTTGTAATATTAAGCCATTATGAGGTCTCTAACATGTGTGTTTATATCATGTTTATTTTCAATAATTGTCTTATGCAAAATAATGCATGATGTTATTATATCATGTACTAACATTATTTAGTTTTTGTATAATATTTATTGTAGTGTTAATTAAATATTTTGTATTAAACAAGGCTAAAATGATCAAAAATAAAGGTTATTAACATTATTTGAAAGTTACACAAGTAAAAGGACTAGAAAAGTAAGGAACCTTACTATAATTGAGCTTAAAGACAACTAGGTTAAAGACCTGCGCCTTGGGCAGGGTGAAAACTTACTAAAATATAATTTTAAGTATATAATATTTCTAACATTATATTTGATCAGTCAGTATATATATCAATCACTCATGTTTTGTAACCCGTCCAGATGCATAAGGTATATAGAACCGGTCTTGAGATTTCGGAGGCTTTATTCAAGTAAATAAATATTGTTTTTTATTTTTATGTTAAATTTTTTTTTATTTTAAAAATAGTTTAAATTTTCTTTAAAATATTTTTTACTAACAATTTTTTTTTAAATTATTTATTTTCTTTAAAAGATCAAAGTTAATGATTTTATTAACATTATAATATATCATTTTATTGTACTTTAATTTTTATTTATATTTAAATCATAATAACAATAAAAATCATTTTATATTCTATTATATTCTTTATTAACTATTTTTTATTTTGAGTTTTTCTGTATTTCGTTATATATTTAACACTAACTATATTAATATATATGTATTTAAACAATATATTTGTTTGAAAATAAGGGTCCCACATAGAGACATATGATATAATTAGTGTTCAAATCGTATAAATTTTACAAAAATCTTTACTTCATTTGAATAATATCGCAAAACTAATGAATTAGCAAGAAACATTAAATTGGTGATAATCCGCGCATATAACAATAACTTTGTTTTCTGATTATAAAAAAGTGTTTTACAATAGGTAATTTTTTCGAATCAATTAAAACAAAAGTTCTGTAATGCATTGTTTAGGGAAAAACATAAACCTTTGTTATGTATTGGAGACTAATGTAAAAGACTATCCTTATTACTTATAGTCACTCCGTGCAATTTTATTTAGTTAATATAGTAAAACAAACCACAAAAACAAACCGTATAGATGTAAATGTATAAATATGTGATGAGGGGTTTTTTCATATGTTAAACTGACGTCCACCTATAAACATGATGGGTAAAATTATTGTTCACCTTATTTGTTAATCATCAATCAAACAAAACGTATTCTTAATTTATATTAGATTTGTATTACTTGTTCATTCTATATATCATTGTGTATAGTATTATTATATTGTTATATTGTTATAGAATTACTCATTTGTATTGTTATATTAGTGAGGACGCTATCTTGAAGAATATTCGAGTTTGTTAGCGTATTATATGACATGCAAAATTGTTACAGTATTATATTTTGCTAGGAAGTTTATTTTTAGACTATGCTCAACTTAAATGCTCTATAAACCTGCCACGTTATCCATTTCAAGGCATAAACAACTGCCACATAGGAAGGAGCTATTTTAATTAATACAAAATACAGGTTATAACTATTTAAATGCTTCCCGATTAATATATAGGGGATCCTCTTTCCCTGGACATGAAATTAGAATTAAGAAATAAATAAAAATAAAAATATTACTAAACTCTTATTGGTCGAAACTATTGGTCATGGATAGCGATCAAGACCATTGATTTGATTTAATCAGTGGTTCAGATTACTCCAATTTGTGTTTCTTGCCGTCCCATCTATTGGAATATAATCAATGGTTCAGATTACTCCAATTTACTCTCAAAATCTATATAGCCATGTAATAATATATATCCAATGGTGCTTTATTTTCACTTTTTGTATCATTTCGTGCATTTCCAATGGTTGGCTTCTTTTTTAGCTTCAAATGTACTTTTTTAAAATATAGTATTTTGACCCAACTATTTTGTTTTAACAATAATCCAACACAATAATTATTTAATATTAAATTAAACATTATTATATAAGAAATTTGTTATATAACATGAATAAACAAACACAGAACACCACATTTTTTTAAGAAACATCTTATTAATATTTTTTTTCTTCAAATGATTAATAGAAAGTGTTTAAAAGTAAAATGTGTGCTTACTTATCTTCTATAATTTTTAAATGAATTAAAGTTCTTAAAACAAATATTCTCATGTTTTTCAATATAAATATCTAATTAGATGCAAAGAATAGTCGAAATTTTGAAATGATTGGATAACATTAGCGTATATAATTCATTTTTGACAAAAGATAAGAATAAATGAAATTGAAGGACCAGTTTATAATTTAGAAAGTACTACTTCAAAAAATGAAGCAATGAACAGTAAGTACTACTTCAAAAAATTGGAGATGGTAAACATCTACTCTATGGAGCTTAAAGACAATCCTCTTTCCCTGTACATGAAATTAGAAGTAAAAAATAAATAAAAATAAATATATTACTAAACTCTTATTAATTGAAACAATTGTTCATGGATAGCAATCAAGACCATTGCTTTGATTTAATCAATGGTTCAGATTACTCCAATTTGTGTTTCTTGCCGTCCCATCTACTGCTCTCTTTCTTCTCTGTCCATCGATCTTTCCTCTCTTTCTTCTGTCACAGTATGAAACTAGTATCAATACATTAATTTAGGATTATTCTTAAGATGCCACTACTTTTTCCAGCAGCATATATTTACGTCATTCGCGGTGCTGATGATGACGTAAGCTTATGAAGTGAAATTGTCAAGATTCTTCTGAAATTAACTGCAACAATAAATGTTACAACTCAAACATTAAAACTTATAACATGGACGGCTAGTTTTTCGATTTTTATCAGTTTCTCGATGTTTCACACAGTTACAACTCAAACATTAAAACTTATTACATGGACGGCTTCGTGTTTTACTCTCAAAAATCGATATAGCCATGTAATAATATATGTCCAATGGTGCTTCATTTTCCACCTTTAGCTTCATTTTGAATAAAGTGAACTTTTGAAGCAAAAAATGAAGCAAACCATTGGAGATGCTCTTTTATCCCACTATTTGGGTTATATGAACGTAATACAAATTATTTTTTGCAAATGCATCAGTTGGTACAAACAAAAAACTAAAAGACATGATTATTTTCTTGATTGAGTTGGTGAATAATAAGACGATTACTGTTTGATCTCCAAATTAACTGCAATTTGTTCAACTATCTCCATTGCCTCATTCTCATCAGTAATCCATTGATCAAATTCTTCAGTTCTATTAATATATTTATTTCTTATTAATCAAACTTTTTATTTTCGTTTTTACTTTGGTCTTTAATTTAATATAGAGGAAAATAGGATTGTCCTTTTTACGATTTAAACAAAAAAGAAAAGGAAATAAAATTAGGAAACATCTTCAATGGTTCAGAAAAACCACTGCTAACTTGGTTTTACTTCCAAAACAGGGGGATATGGCCTAGGGGTTTAGGGTTTAGTTAAAACTTGTTTTGGCGCCCAAAAAAAACCAAAATTTCCAAATCCATCCACTCTATGTATTCTTCTGTTCATTTTATATCCTCTCCTTCTATCTCAACGGTTCTCTCTCTATCTCTCTCTCCTCTCGCATAAGGCAAAGATCTAAGAATTCGAGTCATGGATCTAGCCGAGGAGAAAAGGGCCAAGAGGGAGATGGAGAAGAAGAAGATGAGGGAACACGTTGACATGACTGCGTACGTATCAGATAGCCACTACGGGATTCCAAACCGTTACCCATATGGGGCACGAGTCATCGACGAGGTCTCTACAACAAATAATTCTCCAACAGATCATGATACTTATCCTGGGAGTAGATACTTCTCCTGCAAGTTCTTCGAGGTAATCTGACTAACTTTGTTTCATTTTAGATTTTTTTTTCATTCAAAAGGGATTACAACATAGTTTTTGGGTTCTACTTGCAGAACAATGGCCGCCACTTTCGTCAGCCATGGGTTATCGGTGTCCAGGAAGAGATTCAACGGTTAAAGAAGCGTACAAATTGGATGGCTGATGAGATTGACGAGCTTAAGAAGCTTATGCGCTAATGCGTCATCGTGTATGAGCTTCGTTTGTGGATTTATGTTCTATGTTTGTATTGTTAAGAATTGTCAAAGGTTAATTAGCTTAACCATTTCTTATGCTATTGTCGTTAACTTGTTTTCGGTACTGAGCTGTTTGGATTCGTTAAACAATGGTACTTTTCGTTAACTACTTTTTAAATTGAACACAACACAAGGTATTTCTAAGTTATACGAAGTTTTAGTAAACCGAATTGGAAGAACTCGTATCTTTCTCAGTTTTACAAAGCTTACAAATCTGAAGCGGATTGTTTGTGGTTTTTGGATTAGTTTATGGATTTTTGTTTTTTCAATTGCTATTTTGCATACAATCAAGAGTTTTTAAGAACATATTCCCTAAAATGTAGGGAAACTAGGATTTGCAAAAACTGTTTTCTTGACCATAGAAACCAACTCAGAAAACTTAGAGAAAACAGAAAGTTGTACTGTTTACAATCCATTTAAATTTTAAATTGACTATTTAGTTAATTTTTTAATGCTTTTTTATTTTTTTTAATAGAATGTCTTATCAAGAACTACAGGGAAATGAATACTACATTCATACTCCTCCCCCAAACATTAATTAAATAAACTTTATTTGAATGGGAAAAATTAGTAAAAGACCGCGAAAACCAGGGTAACATCTTGCCAGGCGGACTATCTAACTTAGACAGAGAAGAAAGAGGGAAGAGAGTATAGATGGGATGGGAAGAAACACAGATTGGAGTAATATTAACCGTTGATTAAATCAAATCAATTATTTCGACCAATAAGAGTCTTGTATATTTCTTTCTAATTATTCAAACTTTTTGTGTTCGTTTTAACTTTGTTTCTAATTTAAGAAATATAGAGGGAAATAGGATTGTCCTTTTTACAATTTAAACAAAAAAAAAAAAAATAAATCAGAAAAACCATTGCACCATTAAACAATGGTTTCAAGATTCAACAGCCTCCATTTCATCTTTTAACACTCCACATCAGCTTCTCTTTATTTAATGTTTTTCAAAAAATCTAAAATTCTTTATTTGTATCATAAAACAATTTTTAAATTATAATTAATAGTAATTCGGTTGAACTAATGTTAAAACAAGATAGATGGGTAAATTTTGTAAATTTGAAAAAGTATAATTATTATAATTAATAATATTTCTAATAATAAAGGGGTGTTATTATTATAATTAATAATAGTTCTAATAATATTTCTGAACAACTTCAAAATACAGAGACTTTCATTTCATTTGGACACAGAGATATTTTCTAGGAGGAGAAAATGAGAAAGAGAGAGAAGAAAAAAATGAGCAAGAGAGAGGAGAAGAAAAGGAGGGAAGATTTCGACAAGATTGGGTTAGCAGATGCCCACTACGGGATTCCACTCAGCTGCTGGTGTACGCAACCAATCATCGAGGAGGTCTCTCCAATACCAAAGTATCCAACAGATTGTCATACTTTTCCCGGGAGTAGATACTTTATTTGCAAGGACTTCGACGTAATCTGACTAACTTAGATTCAATTTAGATTTTGTTCATTTAAAGGGAATATAACATAGTTTTGGTTCTACTTGCAGGAATATGGCCTCCACTTTCGTCGACCCTGGGTTATCATTGTCCTAGAGGAGCTTCAGCGGTTAAGGAAGCATTTGAATAAGTTGGCTGATGAAATAGAAGAGCTTTCTAAGAAGCTTATGTCACGTCGTCCATGAGCTTTGTTTTATGAATTTCGGTTCTATGTTTGTGTTGTTATCGTCATATTTGTTTTATGAATTTCTGTTCTATGTTTGCGTTGTTAACTTCATATTTGTTTTATGAATTTATGTTCTATGTTTGTGTTGTTATATTCATTATGTTTGAGGTTTTGCCAAAACCTAAGACTATATTTTCCAATTGAACACAACACAAAGTATTTCAAAGCTGTACGAAGTATTACTAAACCGAAATGGTAGAACGGATTTATTTCAAAGTTGTACGAAACATTACAGAGCCGAATTGGCAGAACTGATTTATTCCTAAGTATTTCCTGATGATGAGTAGAACTCTTTTTTTTAGTGAAAACTCAAGAACCGAGTGAAGAAAATAAGAGCGAAGGAGTCACTCAAAGGTCCCATCACGCCTTTGTACTCTCATATGGCGTGAACACACACACGAAACCCCTGTATAAAGAAATGGGTAATATCTAGTACTCTCAATACTGCTCATTGCTTCATTTTTGAAGCTGAGCTTTCTAAATTATAAATTGGTCCTTAACTTTTGTTTATTCTTATTTTTTGTTAAAATAAAATATACTAATCAATGTAACCCAGTTAATTTTTAATATTTATGTATTATATAAATTTATTTAACTTATGATATTAAATATTTTAAAAACATATATTAAATGAAAGGTAACATTAAAGCATTAATATAAAAGTGAAATACATGATTGATAATACCAAACTAAACATAAAATACTTAGTACAACATAAAATACTTAATATAACATAAAGTGACACTTAATAATCTGGTAAATCACTTCCTGATCCATTAAGATTATTTAAAAACTGTCCAAATGAAGTTGATGTTTGAGGAGGTTATTGAGCTTGTTGTTCTTCACTCCTCTCCAATAAAATCCGATTTTGTTCAGATTGCATGTATGCACGAACTTTAGGATATTGTATGGAGTTCACATCAAAAAACAAAATTTTGTTTTCTTCTTTAAGTTTTTTCAAAGCATAGTTCCTACTTTGAATCTCCAAATGTTGTTGTCTTTGTGCGCTTGTCTTCTCCAACTCCTGCAATAGTTTTTTTTATTTCCTTCTTGCAAGGTGTTAATAACCAGTGATGTTTGATTATCATTTTTTCTTTTAAGTTTGGATTTTTTTTACCCCCAATGGTCTTTTGGATGAAGATCCACCAATAGTATCTTCTTCGGTATCTAAATTTAAAGAAAATGAAGACAAACCTGGAGAATCTTGTGTAGCAGAATCTGAGTTATGATTTTCAAACTCTGAATTTGTATCTCCAAAACCACATGAGTTTGATACTTTTCTCGCAGATATTTCACCATCTTTGAACTTCCCGCAGATGCTCATTTCGCACTTCGGAACGATTTAATTGATCATTTGTGCGAAAGATATATGGCTGGTGCTTCTTTATAAAATATAGTATTTTTGTTCTTTTTTTTATCAACTGTTGTTCTTTATTATGTGTAATAATTTTATATGATAATGTTGAATCTATAACAATTGTGTTGGATTATTGTTAAAATAAAATAGTTGAGTACAATTAGTAAAGATGAAAAAGTATAAGGTGCTATTAATAATTAATGATAAAATAGAGAGAGAATATTCTTTAAATATTCTTTTTACAGAAAAGAAATGAAGCAAACCATTGGAGAAGACATGCTTCATTTCTTGCTTCATTTTGAATAAAGTGCATTTTTGAAGCAAAAAATGAAGCCAACCATTGGAGATGCTAAGTCATATATGCACTTATAACCAAAATGTTACAACCTAGTAAAAGTTAAATCAACTTAGTGGAAAAAAGAAAATGGTATTTTGATATTCAGAGATGACAGAATGGGAGGGAAATGAAATGAACCGAAGATGAAAGTGATGGGACGGCGAGAAAGTCTAATATGGGCGCCGATTCAAAATTTCCAGCTTCCCCCCCCCCCCACTTGTAGAAGTTTCACCAAGTTTGCAGTTTTATTAATATCTTCAAAGTTTCACTTCCCGATCTTTCCTTTTTCTTCAGTTGTACTGGACCGAGGAGAATTGTTTATGATTACACCACTTATCATCATATTTTACAATCATCTCACGTCTAATCGTCTAATTCTATAGCTTAATTCGTCAAATATAATTAGAGATGCAATATTGGTTTAGTATTACAAGTCGAAATAACAATAAACAAGAATGCTCATTTTCTTAACTCTTTAACTCGAAATCTTCAAAGTAAAAATAAAGAAACTCATTTATTATACCTTTGCTGTATATTTTATAGTTATTGAAAAAAATTTATATAGTTATTTTGTAAAAAGATTTATACTTTTAATTAAGTTTTATGAAACATAAGGACTATTATGTAAAATTTACAAGTTGTAAGATTCTTCAATATAATGTTTGGATTTAGAGAGAAACACCTTCAAACCTTATGTTTGAGGTTTTGCCAAAACATAAAATTACATTTTCCAATTGAACACAACAAAAAGTATTTCAAAGTTGTACGAAGTATTACAAAACCAAGTAGAACTGGTTAATTTCAAAGTTGTACGAAGCATTACAGAGCAGAATTGGTAGAACTGGTTTATTCCTAAGTATTTCCTGATGAATGCTGGTCCGATTCAAGTGCGATGAAGAACCTGCGTTTAAATAATATGCTTTATTAAAGGAATATATTATTTGCATTTATAAATAGCTTATTATAGTATTATATAAAATACCTTAGCTCGTAGCTTATTAACTTCGGGTACCTCAGGGTTCCAAAGTACTTGGCTGTATTCGTCCTTACCTGTAAGACAAACTAAAATTGGAGGTAAATTAATACATATTAATGCAGATTTTAATTAATTTATATAAATCAAGAATCACAGGATAATACCATCCAGGAATGGATTAATATGCCAAACTCGTAATAAACAAATTGGAGGATCTCCAGATTGGTGACAATGAACACGATTTTTCTCAAATTGAACGGCAGTGTTACCAAATGTTTCGCATTCGATTCTATGTTCCCTATGTATATCAACCATATTGTAACAGTGCACTTGGAAAAATGGAGTACTATACAGTGACAATGAATATACCCATCATCATCAATAGTGAAACTCAGAAATGCAAGATTGTTGATATTTGTATCGCCATTCAAAATAAATTGTATTGGTCTACAACTATGAACCACACCGATAACATATGAAAGAAATATTGTCAGTACACAAACATACGAATTATTACTTCAAATTATTAAACTCAACTTCTATTATTACTCACCAACAACTATTTGGAAGTCAAGCCTCTTATGGATAATATCAGCGAATCTTGTAGGGTAGACGTACAAGGACGAAGATACAGAAGGAATTGGCTTAACAATGGTTGATATAGAGAATTTGAGTTTAAAGAGGTTATTGGTTGTCCTCGTTCTACCAACGTTTGTCTTTATTCTGAAATCTTTGACAGAATACCAATAATTTTCCCGGAGGTCTTCGTCAAAGTATAAAACACATTCATGAGGAATAGTTGCTTGAATATTTTTCTTCTGACAAAAGTCATTGTACAACGTTACCAGAAATACATTTGTAGATGCTATAAAAAATTCTACAAAAAAAAAAAACGGAATATAACTGAGAGCTTTAATTTAGTAACGCCTAACCTCAGAGTCGACCAAAATCAACTTCTAGTTGTACGATGGAGGAGATGGTAATTTGAATCCATCTTCGTAGTAGCTTAACTTTAATTAGAGCATTTTGTTGACCGGAGTTCAGCGTTGATAAAGATGTATAAGCTGCCATGATGGTTAAAAGAGAAGAGACCACTTTTCACAAGTAGCAATTCGAAAGTATCTGATTCAGACAACACCTTCCCCTCAGTTTAAATAACTTCATACAATCTATTGGTAGAACTGGTTTATTTAAAAGTTGTATGAAGCATTACAGAGACGTGGCAAGTGTTAGATAGCATAAAATATTTTGTTGGTCTCTGAAAAAAAAGTATCCAACAGATTATGAAGCAAAAAGTGAAAAATGAATAAACAAGAATGCTCATTTTCTTAACTCTTTGACTTAATCTTCAAATTAAAAATAAAGAAACTCATTTCACTTATAATACTTCTGTTGTAAGTACATTTTATAGTTATTGTAAAAACATTTGTACTTAAGTACTCCCTCCGTTTCATTTTACTGGTCGTTTTAGACTTCGACACATAGATTAATAAAATATTTTTTTTGGTCGAACGAGAAGATTAATAAAGCATTTAATTTTGTATATTTACTAGATAAAAACATCATTACCAATACACCTAACCAGATTTCAACCAATAGAAAAATAGATTAGAATAAAAAATCAATAAATTTTGCATTGAAATCATAAAACGACACTTATTTTGAAACAAAAAAATGAAGGAGTCACTCAAATGTCTCATCACGCCTTTATACTCTCATATGGCGTGATTAACACACAGACGAAAAGAAATGGGTAATACTCTATTATAATAGCATTTATATTTAAGTTTTATTAAACATAGGAACTATTATGTAAAATGAAAAAAAGTTTTGAGGTTTAAAAGGAACCTTAAATATAAGGTTTTGTACAGTGAAACCTTTATATTTGAGGTTTCACTGTACAAAACCTTAAAATATAAGATTGCTTTTGGAGTGCATAAAATCTCAAATATAAGGTTTCCCTGTACAATACCTTGTAATTTGAGGTTTTGATTGCTCTTGGAGAGCATAATTTAAGGTTGCTCTTGGAGATGCTCTAACCATAAAATTAATTGTTAGTATACAAAAAATGATTATAAAATCACACTATGAGTGTGAAGTCTCATTTAATAGATTATCATATTCAAACATATATTTATTTTAATGTCATTTAAATCAAATTATATACTATATAAATACATAAAATATTTTAATTTCATAATATCCACTGATTTTTTTTAAAAATTATTATAAATTAAAAAAACTATTAAAAGTCCGACATTGAAAATTTTATTATCAATAGTTTTAAAAGAGACATAATAAAATTTTATTATAAATTCACTGTCTTTGTCGTTTCATCACTCCTTACGATTCCATCTCTAACTGCGAAGGTAACAAAACTTACAGACCTGAAGCGTTGCAACCTGAAGGTAACAAATCTTACAGACCTGAAGCCTTGCAGATCTCAGAAGTCTCCTTATCGAGGTTAGAGATCTTTAGACGTATTAGACTCATTCAATTAAAATATCCTCTTCGAATTTTAGATCTTAACTTGTCTTAAATTTGCCAATCAATAATGGAAACAGAGAAGGAAGCCACAAGTGGACTCGTGGAATCTGGACAGTCCTCTGTAGGAAGCAATCTGGAAGACGTAACCTTCAGACCCGAGTCCAGATGCTTGATACGCATTGAGGAACCTGAAGAAGACATCGACCTAGACTACCTATGCTATCTGATAAGCCTGCCTGGATATCAAGGCATGGACTAAAACTACCTGCGCTATCTGCTTGCAACAGATGCCTTCAGCTCAGCACCAGACAGACGCCCACGACAAACAATAACGCCAGTCCTCACGAGGCAAGGGCGGTCGCTCAACTAATGGCATGGTTCTGTATAGGGATGTTAAAACGGGCCTAAAGCCAGCGGGCTTTAACGGGCAAGGTCTAAACGGGCTGAACCCGTACCCGTTTGCTTACATAGAAAGATTTAACGGGCTTATATAGGGTTAGCCCTTTAAAGGGGTTTATTAAATGGGTGTACCCGCGAAATAAAAGGGTGCCCGTTTAGTTTTTTTTTTTCTTTTCAGTATAAGGAAAACGATGTCATTTTGTTTTAGGTATTTTTCTTTTCATCTCTGAAACTCTCCTTGCCCTCAATTCTTCTCCTCTGGTCGAAAAAAAGTTCTTCTCCTTTGAGCTATCTGATCGATGAAACTGAGAAAATTGTTATGAAACCGAGAAACAATATTGTGGCCATGGGTATCTTCGTTTTTAAGAGGATAAACATCTGATTTCGACTTTGTTTTCTAGATTTACAGCTTCTTCAAAAGCAATTTCAAAACAAATCTTTTGGTTTTGATTCTGGGTTGCAGGTTTGCAGCGAGTTGATATGCATAAGTCAATCTGACTGATAGTTGTAATTTGTAAACATATAAGTATTAGATTTGATCGAGAGAATAAGAAACACACCAGTCAACGTTGTTTTAGCTTGAGATTTTTTTGGTCATAATAAAAAAAAAATTAAACGGGCTTGACGGGTCTAAACGGGTATTACTCACTTAATGGGTTTAAAACTAAACGGGTTTTAACGGGTATGTGTATAAACGGGTTTAAAATTATAGGGTTTAAACGGGCCGGGGTTTAAACGGGCAGAGTCTAAACGGGCGCGGGCAGCCCGTATTAACATCCCTAGTTCTGTATTTGCTTGCTGTCAATAACTAATGGCATTGTTCTGTATTTGCTTGTTTTCATTGTGTGTTTTGCTTTTTAATTATCATGTATTGTAGTAACTTTTTATTGTTTTGGCATCTTTTGTTATTTGTATGGATCTATTAAGCTTAATAAATCAATAATGCTTTAAATTAATTTTTTTCTAATTATATAAATTATGCAATTATATATTCTAATTATGTGTGAAATTAACTTTACTAAAACAAAAATTATTATATTCGATTATATTTTTGAAAAAACCTAGAATAATAAACCTAGAATAATAATCACTAACCCTCAAAATAAATAAAAAATAATATTACTTAAAATATATTTATTATTCCACAGAACAATTATATTACATTGAAGAATATATTACAAAATAAAGATCAAAAGTAATAGGCTAAATATTTTACAATAAATAGTACACACATATATATTACACAACTTATAATCCATACATTGGTATTTCACAATTATTTTTTTATGACTTAAGGTGGATTTTATATTATTACTATGTATTTCTGTGTTGTAATAAATTGTATTTATAAATATTGTGTTTCATATTTTTAATTTGTATGTATTATCTATCTCTATAAAGTTTAAGGACTATAATTAATTTATATTAAGTTGAGGACTAAGATACAAATTATAAAAAATATCAAAGATAAATTTGAGGTTTCTTCTTGGAGCACACCACCCTCAAATCTTCATTTTGAGGATTCTTCACCCTTAAAATGAGGTTCCTTCTTGGAATAGGACTAAAAGTGAAAAGTGAATAGTGTTAGTGTCTCGGCTATGTTCAGAGATTTTACTGTACTTTACTGTGTATATTTGTCGTTGTAGAGTAACTCTTATTTTGTAATGATGTTTTTATTCTGAAAATATGTAAAATTAAATATTTTCTTAATCTGTGTGCATTAACGTGTGGTATAACTCTTATTTTGTAACTATAACAAACATTAAAATTAAAATAATGTTTAATATCATAAATATTTAGGTTTATTCAGATTAACTTATTTTTCATAATTTTTATTGAAATCTTTTCTAATTACAATTAGTTTTTATTGATATCTATACAAAACAAAAGCAGAAATTAAAAAAAAGAGGTTTCACATCTTTTTTTCATTTATTCTCGTGTCAGTTCACTGTGAACGCACAATGTCAAAGTTGATTAGACTAGAATGAAACCAAAAGCAAAAAGCATGTGAGCTTTTGGTCAAACAAAAATAAAAATCGCCCTTTCCCAAAAGTGCATATTAAACAAACGCGAACGTATATTGGTTGTATGTTTACAACACCCTATTTTCACTCCACATCATCTTCTCTCTCTTACACATCATTTACTCTTGCTTCCACATCACAATTCAACACATACTCAATTTTTATTCTCTACAATGGTTTTGTTTAAAAAAATTACAACACTATGTCCCACCAATTTTATTCATACTTTTATTTTGTACTTATGTGATTACATATTATAAATAAAAATTATCATTTGAAATTAAATTAGTAATTGAAAACTAAATAAATTTATAAAATATTTTTTTGTTTTTATATATTATTCTAATAGCAAAATATAGCAAAAATATGAGTTTTTTCTGTGTCCAAATGAAATGAAAAAAACTCTATTTATAGATTACTGAAAATGATGAATTTTGATATAAATTTTTATATATATATAATTAAAATTTTATGAAATAATTGATGTTAAATAATTGATTTGAAAAAAAAGCTAGAAAATATGAGCATCCAATCAGTATCTTACACTTGTCTTCATCCATCTACATTCATTGGAATTAAAATCTGAGAGACAAACCTAATATTTTGGTCCAATCAATGTTTGCCACGTCATGGAAGATGGACCCATTTTTGTTTTACAATGGTGTTGATAAGTTTCAACACTGATTTTGCCAAATGAGTTTTTTATGTTTTTCAACAAACCATTGCAAGCTTATCAATAGTTGTTAAAATTTGTCAACAGTTGATAAAACTACCATTGTAAGTAGTCTAGCGGTTTTGTCAAATACGCACCGCAATTGAACAACTATTGTATTTTCTATATATTTTTGTTCATTTAATAATTTATTTTAAAGTAATTAAAAGCTTAACAACATGTCAACATGTATATGTTTAAAAGATAAACGAATTGCTAAAACTTGTACATGAAATTAAAATTAAGAAATAAATAAAAAATAAATATATTACTAAACTCTTATTGGTTGGAACAATTGGTTAAGGATTGCAATCGAGAACATTGATTTGATTTAATCAATGGTTCAGATAACTCCAATGTGTTTTTCTTCCCATCCCATCTACAATGGTTTTGTAAATTCAACACCCACTTCACTTTTAATAGTTTTGTTTGATAAAATTCAACACCTTATCTCACAAATTATTTTATACTTTATTTTTGTATACTTGTATATCTACATATTATTTTTTTTATAAATAAATATCTACATATTAACAGCAATGATTTTTTTATCTTTCATTTATAAGAGTGTCGTTTTGCATTTTCAAAGAAATTCTTTAAATAAATAATACATTAATTAGAAAGAGAAATTTATTTAAGATGATTTCTTAATATGTGTGCAAAGCTGGCAATTGACACTTTCATGAAACAGAGCGAGTAGTATAAGTAAAAGAGTTTTACTAATGAAATAACGGGAATAGCAAATAAAATACATAATTTCTCTAAAAAAAAAACAATGGACTCAAGAAGAGACCGAGACAGGTTATCTACTCTTCCGGAACACCTCTTGTTTCTGATTATCTCTAAGCTGCCCTTCAAGGAAGCCGTGAAAACAAGTGTTCTCGCTAAGCCATGGATGCATCTTCTTTATGGAATGACCAACGTCTCTTTTGTAGAATCCGAGTTCGTGAATCGCTCCATTTCCAGCAGCGCATTATCCGTAGGGTTGCGTTCGTTCGCTTTATGGTTAATTGGGTTTCAAGATTTTCCGGTGAGGTCATCGAAAGTTTCCATCTTTGTCTCTCCAAGCTGATGGGATTTGAAACAGAGGCCAAGCACTTGATCAAATTTTCCTTCTCCAAACAAGTTCAGAACCTAGTTCTCGATTTCTCAAACCTTTCTTGCACCGCAAGTAACCAAGCAAGACCAGCGGTTTTGTTCCAATTGCCGAAATGTGTGTACAATCAAGTAACCGTTTAGTCGTTGAAGCTATACGCATGCGGTTTTGACCCATCAAGAATCCCGAAGCCGTCTTCGTTTAAAAGTCTCTGTTTTGGTTGGATCGAACTCGGAAAGATCACGACTTTGCTATCAAGTTCACCTCTTCTCGAGAGTCTAAGCATTCTTAACTGCTGGAGCGTTGGTCACATAACTGGAGACCGGTTAAGGGAACTGTAATTTGAAACTGCGATTTCGCCACAGTTACACGTGGATCGACTTGCCAAATATTCAGATCTTCAAGTACTCTGGATCCTTTCACTACTTTCAGTTCCTGAGAGTGTAGAGGAGAATGGAGGAAGCGTACTTGGACTTTGGAACAGAGACAGATGCTGAGATAGGAATACTTATATGTGATCTCCTTTACGATCTTTTGTCGGCTAGGAAGTTAACAGTATGCCCTTTTATCATTAAGGCGATTAAAGACAGTGACTATCCTGTTCATTTGAAAGCACCGATGGAGACAAGACATTTAGTGATCAAGACCAATCTTGTACTGGTTGAGTTCGAAGGGATCAGGCTCATGATCAATAGCTGTCCTGATTTGGAGACTCTCACTTTCCAGATGCTTCCTCTTGTGTCTGTGGCAAGGATCAACCATTGGTTCACTGCCGACACGTATTGGAACTTTCCAATTTTTCATAAGTGTTTGAAGAAGACGTTAAAGGTTGTGTTGGTGAGGAACTTCACAGGAGGGACGTATGAGTCGGTTATGTTGTGGTATTTGATTGGGTCTTGTCGTGTATTGGAGAGGCTCGATCTTTATTTGCCTGTCGAGACTTCGGAGAGTGTAAAGACATCGGTACGTGCGACAATGATGACTCTAGGTGACGAGGGTGTTGCATCTTCGAAGGGTTTATGGATTCGTCTACACGATGGTTGAATAAACGGTGAAGCCTTATCGAAGAGCCATGCATCAAAGATTGACTGTTGTTTGTGTATTTGAATGAGAATGTTTGATTAAAATGGGTATTACCGTGTTCGTAGTTAAAAATATATATTAAAAATGGCTGGCTTATCTTTGATATATACGTTCTTTGTCTTCAACAAACATGATGGTTAAGAAAAGTAGAGAAAACCAAGTTAAACCTCAAAACTCTATAATCTAAACATTTGATGGTGTGAATTAAACTGTGTTGAAAAGATTCATTTTGAAGCAAGAAATGAAGCACCATTGGAGCAAGAGATGGTCGACCTTTCGTTTTTATAATAATTTGTATTTGGCACATAATTATTTATAATACTTGGTTTTATAAAGACTCATAATACAAGCATAATTTCTGTTATAATAAAAGAGAAGTCACAACTTCTCTTCATGTATGATTTTCTTTAAAATGGACCTTCCCTAGAAAATCATATTTCATTTATTTCTAATTAATATATGGTATCATTAAAATACCACATCTTAAATAATTAACATATATAACAACTTCATCTATAAAATTATCTTGTTTTTTTTGTTATAAAAATATGTTGACAAAAAATTCTAACAAAATCTTAAAAAAAAATTTGAATATTTTTATAAAATGAAGAATTGATTTTTTTTTTGTCACGAAAATGAAGAATTGATTAATTTCGTGATTAGTAGACTAATATTATTATAAATTAATGTTAGTTAATATTTAATTATAAAATAAAAATAAAATTTGTATACTATTTTTTGAATTTCTAATTATAACGAAATAGAAGTAATGAATTCTTTCATGTGTGATTTTATAATTGGGACCATCCTTTAATTTTTTATTAAATGTATTTTATTAACTAATAATATATAGAATCTTTGAACTACGTTAATCACAATATCTTTTAATATCTTTTATTTTAAATATAAATATATATATTTTAAAAGTTCTAACAAATCTTTTAAAAGATTTAACAAGATCTTAATTTTCAAAACTTATATGTAAATATTTTCACTAATTTCGAAATTAGTTAGGAAATAATATTATACATCTATATATATATAAAATTTAAAATATAAGTTCTATCCTTTTATCTATTATTTAATCATCATGAATCCTTTTAATAGAAAATTATTATATTGAGCTAAATATGATTAAATTATATTAAATTGTTAAATTTATATATTTTATTTTCATAAGTATTTATGTTTGAAATATAATATGTAAGTAACACGTGTTAACATTAGAAAACTATATAATATATGTATATAAATTAACATCTATTTCATTAAAGTTAATAGTACCAAATTTTTAATCATGATATCATTTCATTTTAAATATATATATATAATTTTTTTAACAAATCTGTTGAAAAATATTATAACTATATTTCAACTGATTTCGTCACTAGCAATGAACTATTATTATGCATTAATATATATATATACTTTTTTTATTAAGACTAATAATATGTAGAATCTTTGAACTACGTTAATTACAATATCTTTTGATATCTTTTCATTTTAAATATAAATATATATATTTTTTAAAAGTTCTAACAAATCTGTTTAAAAGATTTAACAAGATCTTAATTTTCAAAAGTTATATGTAAATATTTTCACTAATTTCGAAATTAGTTATGAAATAATATTATACATCTATATATATTATAAAATTTAAAATATAAGTTCTATCCTTTTATCTATTATTTAATCATCATCAATCCTTTTAACAGAAAATTATTATATTGAGCTAAATATGATTAAATTATATTAAATTGTTAAATTTATATATTTTATTTTCTTAAATATTTATATTTGAAATATAATATGTAGGTAACACGTGTTAACATTAGAAAACTATATAATATATGTATATAATTAACATCTATTTCATTAAAGTTAATAATACCAAATTTTTAATCATGATATCTTTTCATTTTAAATATTTATATATATATATATATATATTTAAAATGAAAAGATATCATGATTAAAAATTTGGTATTATTAACTTTAATGAAATAGATGTTAATTTATATACATATATTATATAGTTTTCTAACAAATCTGTTGAAAAATATTATAACAATATTTCAACTAATCTGTTAAATTTATGTACATATATTGTATACATATATTTCAACTAATCTGTTGAATTTATATACAAAGATGTTAATTTATATACATATATTATATAACTTTTTTAACAAATCTGTTGAAAAATATTATAACAATATTTCAATTAATTTCGTAACTAGCAATGAACTATTATTATGCATTAATATATATATATATATATATTCAGTTATCATTTATAAAATGAAAAAATAAAAATGATCTTTTATCTATTTTATAATAATAATAATTCATACTAAATGAAATTATTATACTGAACTAAATATGATAACATTATATTAAATTGATAAATTTGTAAAAACAATTTCATAAATATAAAATATTTATGCTAAAAGTATAATACGATGACATAAAGACTTAACATTCAAAAAATATATAATGCATGTATAAAAATCACATATTTTAGACTTTTTTATATATAATAATTTATTATCTGAAATGAATAAACGAAAAAATAATGCTAACAGAAAATTTGATTTTGAAGGTCGGCGGGTCAAAACTGAATATAAATTTAATGAAAAATAATATTTAATATGTCCTTTAATGCATATAATATTTGTTCAATAAATAAATACAAATACAATATGATAAATATATAATAAGAAGTGACAAATACATATGACGGTTTTAAACAATTGATTAATTACAACATGTAAACTATAAAACTATTGTATTTAAAATAGTTATATAAACATTTAAATATATGATTAACATTAAAATGTATACCACTAATGATCTAAAATATATATACATATATAAAACTGAAAACAAACATCTGCGCGGTTGCGCGGGTCAAGATCTAGTTTTATATTAAAATGTATGTTACATAACAAACTAAAAACATTACACAAACTAGTATATATTACAATAATAATATCCAGGTAGTTTTGATCTCGAACCTCCAAGATCACCAATAAACTGTCCACACAAATTTGGAGTAATCTCGCCTTGTTGTTGCTGTGTTCTTTTTTGTATGATTCTTACTTGTTCAGATCAGATAAACTGACGAGTATTATTACTATCATCGATGGAGTTTAGATTTGTAAACAAGATTTTATTTTCTACCTCCATTTCTTTCGAAGCTATTTTTTTGCTTCATTTTCCAAGCGTAATTGAACCATCTCATAATTCTTTTCTCTATTGGATGGACTTTCTTTCAAGAAATTTAGGATAATTTAGCAAGTTTCCTTTTCAGTTTTGCTTTTTTCCTCTTTCCCTAAAAAAATGAAATTAGAAAGAAATAAATAAATAAAAAAAATATAAAACTGAACTCTTATTGGTTGAAACAATTGGTCGTGGATTGCAATCGAGACCATTGATTTGATTTAATCAATGGTTCAGATTACTCCAATATGTGTTTCTTCCCGTCCCGTCCCATCCACTTCTCTCTTTCTTCTCTGTCCATCGATCTTTCCTCTCTCTCTTCTGAGTTTCTTAAGTGTGGAGTATTATTTAATAGCAAATTGCAAATTACATATAAAAAAGAAGTAATCCCCAATGGTTGGCTTCATTTTCAACTTCAAAATGAAGCAAAAAATGAAGCACATCTCCTCCAATGGTTTGCTTCATTTTCAACTTCAAAAGAAATATTTCAAGTATATTTTGTGTCTACTTTAACATTAGTTATTAATAACACCATATACTTTTTCATATTTAGTAATTTTACCCAACCTTTTTTTTTAACAATAATCAAACATAATTATTATTTAATATAAATCAACATTATCATATAAGAATTTTATTACATAACATGAATAAACAAACACAGAATATATTTTGTCTCCCACGAAGAATAACAGCATGACCGACAATAGATCAGCGGAGACTTACATTATTATTTTCTTGATTGAGTTAGTGAATAAGAAGATTATTGTTGATAAACAAATTCACGGCAATTTGTTCTTCTATCTCCATTGCCTCATTCTCATCAGTTATCCATTGATCATATTCAGATGAGTCGGAAGAAGAAGAAGAATTTTGAAAGGATGAATCTTCCATATTAAAATTCCTTTTTATCTGCAGTTTTGTTGATATTTTCTTTGATGAATATGCATGTCTATATATATATATATTAGGGTTATTATATAGAAATAAATATTACTATGTGTCCAACCTCCAACCATACTTACAAACTAATCCTCAACATTCATTTTACATCGTAAAATATATAATAGCTTGAAGTTCATGTTTTGTACTGTTTTACTATTCTAATAATACAAGTTTTACAGTTTTTAAAATAATCAGTTGTACCGCTATAGTTGAAACAAGTTATTCGAAGTTATGCCCTTTGTTCTAGGGTATAAAAGAGAGTAAAGAAAAGGGACGTGTGATATAAATAAGATGAAATCACCTGATTGGTTAGTTTAAATAAGGGTAGAGCGGACTTTAACCACCTTGAAAGGCATATCAATTAAATGAAGAGTATGCCAGATTTTTAGTCCAACCCGAATTCCTTCCTCAACATTATTAGGTTTGACGTTTCCTTTCTTCATTTTCAATTTCATTTCGTCGGACCCTTCGAACATGGAGCCATCGAACACAGCTGTTTGTCGGAGAGCCCGTTCAAAGAAGGCTTCAGAGGATCCAAACTCTGGATCCTACTCGATTCCAGAAGAAGTAAACCCTAACCCAGATGTTGTAACATCCATGGAGATTGGCGAAACCAATGCAAACCCAGCACCTGAAGAAGGACAAGGAAGAGTAACATCCATGGAGATTGCCGAAACCAATGCGACCCCTGCAATTGAAGAAGGAGAAGGAAGAGTAGAAGAAGATGTAGAAGCAGAATTACAAGAACAAGAGGATGAAAAGCAAGAGGAAGACCATGAAAAAAAAAAGAAGAAGAGGAAGAATAACAAGAGGAAGAGGAGGAAAAAGCAGAAGAGGAGGAAAAAGAAGAAGAGGAAGCAGAAGGCGAAGACTCTAAGGATTCAGAAGAATCGGAGGCTACTCCTGAACAGGGCTGGGCTAACTTGAATGCAACGGTGCGTAAATGAAGTAGTAGGAGATGGTTCAAGTTGAATAACTAGGCGAAACTTTGTAATGTGTAGGATAAGCTGAACTGGTAAAAGTGTGTAGAACTCAGCAAAAGGTGTAGTTTTACGGTTTGTATAACTCGGCAGAACTAGTGAAACTTAGATTGATTGTATAAATATGAACAACTTAGTAAACCTTACGATTTTGTTTTTAATTTAATTTAGTTGCTCCGAGTTTGCTACTAAATGCAGTTTTTGGAGGACACCACTGAAGCCGTTCAACCGGTGAAGATGTACTTTCCAACAACAAAGTATGCTAAAGTAATAAAGATTTCATCAAAGTGTTACATCGCTGAGACGATTGAGTTTCTAACGCGTACGTCGAATCAGTCAGAGTTGAGCTGGGTTTTACAACCACCCACAGTTCAAACATATCTTTCATTTGAAAAACCCAAAAGACAAGTGGATGGGAATCTCGATACTCGTTCTTTGGACAGCTAAAGTAAAGAAGGATAAGGAGTTATGGTTCATTGTCAATGGGGTTCCTATCCAATACTCCCTCAGAGAAATGGCACTCATCTCGAGACTACACTGTCATGCTTATCCCAACAACTATGAGAGGATGGGTGGTTCAGGCTTCATCGAGAATCATTTTGAAACAGGAAGAAGATTAAATACGACACCGTCGAGAAGAAGCTGAAGGAAATGAAAGAGTCTTGCTCTGGGGAGAGTCTGAAGATGGCCGTCCTATACTTTTTATGCAGTGTCATCCTCGGACCCAAAAAGACTGGAAAAGATGCACCATCCGTGGACCGTTTCTTCCTACGAGTTGTCAATAATCTAGATTTGTGCAAAAAATTCCCATGGGAACGTTTTGCATTTGATCAAAACTTAAATGACGTGTCTTGGTTATTGGGGAAGGCCGAAGGGGTTGGTGAAACGAGTTGGGTAATTTCAAGTTTCAGTGTTCCTTAAGAGGTAATCCCTGAATATTTTCTGGTAGTTTCACATTTGAAATTTGCACAACTTATTCGAACGTAGGCAAACTGTAAAAGTTATCTTCGTTTTTTTTGTTGTAGCTATTGGCGTTTAAGGCAATACAAGTTTTGAGGAACCATTATATTAAGAAGGTGGATGATACAAACCCTGATTGCCCGTGAATGTGCAAGATGCATTACAAAAACGTTGGTGGAACCAAGGCTTGCAATATCCTAGAAATGAATGCGAGACTTGGCACTACTAAGGATATTGAGAATATCTTGGAAGCAACGCCCGATGAAAAAAGAGTTTTGCGAAGAATCATGGGGGAAGGAGAGTGATTGGTATGTGAACGAAAATGATGATGCTGTAGTTGAACGTTGGACCAAGAATATATTTAAAGGGAAGCAACGAATCTGGTTTGAAGAAATGTAAGAACGACTACACTGCCCGTACAACTCACGTTGCAGATCTATCTGCTCCCTCTGCTCCTGCTCGTAAGAAGATTATGACTCCAGTTGAGACTCCCTTGATCGAGACTCCTGGAGTATCTGAATTACATGGGATTGAATCTCGCTTGAGGAAGGAGCTTCGAGTCGGTTTTTCTGAACATAAATCTTTCCTGATCACTGGAATGAAAGTTCTGAATGAAAAGGTTGTAGCTCTGGGTAACCGGCTAACACAGGTAGAAAACGATGTACAGTCGCTACGACAGACTGTTGGACAACAGTCTGCTGGCAACGCTGATACTGATCAGACTGGTGGACAGCCTGTTCGTGAGACTGTTGGAGAGTCTGTTGGTAAGAATGTTGGACCGATGGATTCACAGCGTCATGGTCAGAATGTTGGAGAACCTGATAATCAGACTGTTGGATCGACTGATGAACAGACTTTTGGACCGACTATAGGACAACAGTCTGCTGATAACGATGATACTGATCAGACTGGTGGACAGCCTGATCCTCTGACTGTTGGAGAGCCTGTTGGTCAGAATGTTGGACCGACGGATGTACAGTGTCATGGTCAGAATGTTGGAAAGCCTCATGGTCAGACTGTTGGACCGACTGATGAACAGAGTCATGGACAGACTGATGTTCAGTCTGTTGGAGGGACTGTTGGAAAGGCTGGTGAACTCTCTGTTATGGAAATTGCTATGGCCGTGTCGAAAGAAGGTGAATAGGAAAAGGCTGGTGATGAAGTACCAGAGGATGGCGAAACTTTGTCTACTTATGTTAAGAGGGCAAGTGATATGATCATGGACCAGCTTGCTGATAAAGATGGAGAGTTCAAGCTAGCTGAAGGAGATGGGAAGTCTAAAGATGATCCAGCCAAAAAAGATGATGCCTTAGTCCTTACCAATGGTCCCATGACTAGAGCCAGAACCAAGAAACTCAAGGAAGCTATTGGAGGACTGATCAAGAAGTATTTGTTACATGAAGAATGTCTTGAAGGAAGCCTGATACTTCAAGATACTCTTATTACCATTCAAGCTATCTCACCATCAAGCTGAGTGTTGTCTAGGCTAGCAAGCTATGTGTGCTCTTTTCCTATCTTTGTTTTTGTCCCAATGGGTTTTGCAAAGATAGGTTTTAATGAGGCCTTAGTCTTGCTAAAGATATCACCTAGATGACATCTCAAACCTTAGTCTATCTTTTATTTTAAGTTTTATTTCATTTCTACATTAACTAAAGGAGCTTGTTCCTTTTAGTTTGAAAGCCCTGGAGCCTGTTCCAGCTTTCATTATATATATGTACTAGTCGGCAACCCTAATAGACAAGCCTTCTTTCATTTTAAAACCTTTGTGTTTTCTTCTCCCTTGCCTTATCGTGAGAGAGTGTCTGGTGTGTAGTATCCAGTCTGTTGGTGTGTAATATCCAACATCTAAGGGTTCTAAAGAGGTGTGTCATATCCGATCTAAGCCTAGGAGTATCAAGGAGCCTTTCCAACCTCTTGTGTCACCAATCGATCCACAACCCTTGATAAACTTGAGTCTTTGATTCGTTTATGCAAGGATCTATCCACAGCCATCCAGAGAAGCATCCTAGGAGTTCATTAAGTGGTATCAGAGCACTCTGGAAGGGGAGTTTCGATTTCTCTTTTGTGTTTTCATAAGATCTGTTCTTCATCGTTTTATATCATTGATCATTCGGGTTTTGCGGTTGTTTCTCACTCGATCTGATTGTTATCATTGATAGGATATATAGATCTATTGTTTCGTGGTTCAATATTGATAGATCTAAGAGTTTTGATTAAGTTTAAAACAAAAACCTTTCACATTCTTGTCGATTACGTTATTGGTTTGCTTGATCCGAAAGTTTCTTGTGTTTGTGTGACTTGATCTGTTATTAGAATCATAGATCAGGATTTGTTTAATCTCATTTCATCATCTGTTGAATCTGATCTGTGTTGTTTCCATTTAGTGAGTGATAAAGAATTCAAATCGTCGCGTGTTGGTCAAGTATCGATTGCCGCCTTGTTTAAATCTTCTTGTTTCCTTATTTGAATCCTTTTTGTGTTTCGATTCCTTTGAACTACTTACTGGTTCAAGTCTTGTGTGTTTCAGGAAGCAATGGGATCCGAGGAGAATGATGAAACTTTTATGAGAAGGGACAAAATGTTACAAGAAGCAATCACCAAAAAAGTAATGGATGCGATGGTGAAGTTGCTGGAAGAGAGGTATGATAAGAGACAGAATAATGGACAAGAGCAAGCAACTGATCAGAGGCGTGAGCCAAGAAGGAACAGACGTGGTCAGCGTGAGCACACTGGATCAGAAGAAACTGATAACTTCTATGAGAGAAGTAGCCATAGCTCCGGTTCGAGACATAGCAGTAGAAGATCTCGACATGATCATGAGGGCCGAAGGCATAGACGCAATGAGCTATCAGGATTGAATCTTAAGATCCCTCCTTTCCATGGCAAAGCTGATCCAGATGCCTATCTTGAGTGGGAAAAGAAGATAGACCTCGTTTTCAACTGTCAGCATTACTCAGAGACTAAGAATATTCAAGTGGCTGCTACTGAGTTCAATGATTATGCTTTGAGCTGGTGGGATCAGTTGGTTACAAACAAGAGGCGAATGGTGAGTTTCCCATTGAAACATGGGCAGAGATGAAAGCTGTGATGCGCAAGAGGTTTGTACCAAGTCATTATCATCGTGATCTTCATCAAAAGCTGAGACTGCTCACACAAGGATCAAAGTCTGTAGAGGAATACTTTCAAGAGATGGAATTGCTTATGCTGAGAGATTGTGTATCTGAGGACAGTGAAGCTACTATGGCACGGTTTCTTGGTGGACTCAACCGTGAGATACAAGACAGAGTGGAGATGCAACACTACTTGGAAATAGAGGAGATGCTACACAAAGCTATCTTGGTGGAGCAGCAAGTTAAGAGAAGAAGTCATGCTGGCAGCTATGGTTCCAGTAGATACCAGACCCCTAAGGAAGATAAACCAAGCTATCATAAGGAGAGCAAGCCACAGCCAAAGGAAGAGCCCAAATCTAGTAGCATTTACAGCAAAGACAAGGGTAAAGTGGAAGCTACAAGCTCGCGGCAAGAGATGTTAAATGCTTTAAGTGTCAAGGGCGTGGACACTATGCCAATGAGTGTACCAACAAGAGGGTTATGATTCTTTGGAGAATGGAGAGTTTGAATCTGAAGATGAGAAGCCCGAGACTGATCTAGAGACTTCAGAGGCAGAGTATGAAGAAGCACCTGTTTGTGGTAAATTGTTGGTTGCAAGGAGGACTCTCAGTTTGCAAAACAAAACCTTAGAGCTAGAAAAAAGAGAGAACCTGTTCTACACTCGTTGTATGGTGCAAGGAAAGGTCTGCAGCCTGATCATTGATGGTGGAAGTTGTGTCAATGTTGCTAGCGAGACAATGGTGAAGAAGCTTGGCTTGAAAACTCAGAAGCATCTTAAGCCATATCGATTGCAATGGCTCAATGAGGATGGAGAAATGAGGGTATCTACACAGGTTTCTGTTCCTTTATCCATTGGAAGATATGAAGATGAGATACTATGTGATGTGATACCAATGGAAGCAAGTCATATCTTACTTGGGAGGCCATGGCAGTTTGATAGAAAAGTTACACATGATGGCTTTACTAACAAGCATTCTTTTGAGTTCAACGGCAAGAAGACTACTCTGGTGCCTCTAACTCCTAAAGAAGTGCATCAAGACCAGTTACAGCTTCAGAAGAATAAAGAAATAGATCTCAAGCCAGAGCCAAACAAGCAGCATAACTTCTATGCCAAAGATGGTGACATCAAAAGATCTCTTTACTCTAAACAATCAGTTCTCTTATTTGTTTTTAAAGAATCTCTTTTGAATCTAACTGATTGTACACCGTGTATCCGAGTGAGATGTTAGCTCTTTTACAGGAATATCAGGATGTCTTTCCAGAAGATAACCCCACTGGTTTGCCACCTATGGGATTGAGCATCAGATAGACTTTGTACCATGATCTACTCTTCCTAACAGGCCAGCCTACAGAACTAATCCGGTTGAAACCAAGGAGTTGCAGAGTCAAGTTGAGGAACTGATGGAGAAAGGCCATATCCGTGAGAGCATGAGCCCTTGTGCTGTTCCAGTGCTTCTTGTACCCAAGAAAGATGGTAGTTGGCGCATGTGTGTTGATTGTCGAGCAATCAACAATATAACAGTGAAGTATCGCCACCCTATTCCTAGATTAGATGATATGCTTGATGAATTGCATGGCTCTAGCATCTTTCTAAGATAGATCTTAAGAGTGGATATCATCAAATTAGGATGAAAGAGGGAGATGAATGGAAAACTGCCTTTAAAACTAAGCATGGTCTATATGAAATGGTTAGTTATGCCTTTTGGATTAACCAATGCTCCTAGTACTTTTATGAGATTGATGAACCATGTGCTTAGGTCTTTTATAGGCTTGTTTGTGGTGGTTTACTTTGATGATATCCTAGTCTACAGCCAGAGTCTAGAAGAGCATATAGATCATCTTAGGGATGTCCTTGATGTTTTGAGAAAAGAAAAGCTTTTTGCTAATCTTAAGAAATGCACTTTCTGTACGGATAACTTGGTCTTCCTAGGATTTATTGTGAGTACAGATGGAGTGAAAGTGGATCCAGAGAAGGTGAAAGCTATACAAGAATGGCCGAGTCCTAAGACAGTGGGTGAAGTGAGGAGCTTCCATGGACTTGCTGGCTTCTATAGGCGATTTGTAAGAGATTTCAGTACCATAGCAGCTCCTTTGACTGAGGTTATCAAGAAAGATGTTGGATTCAAGTGGGGAGAAGTACAAGAAACTGCTTTCCAATGCCTTAAAGAGAAGCTTACTCACGCTCTTCTTATACTCCTGATTTTAATAAAACATTTGAAATTGAATGTGATGCCTCAGGAATTGGTATTGGTGCTGTTCTTATGCAGGAGAAAAGACCAATAGCATACTTTAGTGAGAAGCTTGGAGGAGCCACTCTCAACTATGCAACTTATGATAAGGAACTCTATGCCTTGGTGAGGGCCTTGCAGACTTGGCAACATTACTTATGGCCCAAGGAGTTTGTCATTCACACTGATCATGAGTCTCTCAAGTACCTTAAAGGCCAGAACAAGCTCAGTAAGAGGCACGCCAGATGGGTGGAATTCATTGAAACCTTTCCTTATGTGATCAAATACAAACAGAGTACGGAAAATATAGTTGCTGATGCATTATCCAGAAGGTATGTTCTCTTGAACACTATTGATGTTAAACTATTGGGTTTTGAGCAAATAAAAGGTATGTATGAGACTGATCCTGAATTTAAAGATGCTTATATCTCTTGTGAAAAAGTTGCTACTGGGCATTATTTTAGGCATGATGGATTTCTTTTCTATGATAATTGTTTGTGTGTGCCTAACTGTTCTTTGAGAGAGTTGTTTGTTAGGGAATCTCATGGAGGAAGTCTCATGGGTCATTTTGGTGTTGCAAAGACTCTTAAAACCTTGCAGGATCACTTCTTTTGGCCTCGGATGAAAAGAGATGTAGAGAAACTTTGTGAGAGATGTGCAACTTGTAAGCAAGCTAAGTCTAAGGTTCAGTCTCATGGTTTGTATACCCCTCTCCCTATTCCTTATCATCCTTGGAATGACATATCTATGGATTTCATTGTGGGATTGCCTAGAACTAGGAATGGAAAGGATTCTATCTTTGTTGTTGTTGACAGATTCTCAAAAATGGCTCATTTCATAGCATGCCACAAAACTGATGATGCATTACATGTTGCTAACCTGTTCTTTAAAGAGATTGTGCGCATTCATGGCATGCCTAGGACTATAGTTTCTGATAGAGATACTAAGTTTCTTATTTATTTTTGGAAGACTCTTTGGTCTAAACTAGGTACTAAGCTGTTGTTCTCCACTACTTGTCATCCACAAACTGATTGGCAGACTGAAGTAGTTAATAGAACTCTAGGTACTCTCTTACGTGCATTCATTAAAAAGAATCTGAAATCTTGGGAAGATCATCTGCCACATTGTGAATTTGCATATAATCATGCTGTGCATTCTGCTTCTAAGTTTTCACCTTTTGAAATTGTTTATGGGTTCAACCCTGTTGGTGTCAAAATCGGTCGCGACGGAATCAATGACTGAAAGTCTCTAGAAAGTATTTCTTGAAACAAAAAGTCTCGGATAATTTGAAAAGAAGTTATACGATATTTTCTCAAATTAGAATATCCACTCTCTGTAAGATCGGAAGACTACGGGCGCGCGACGAGATCCCCGAAAGATCGGTCCGCTCGCCCAAGGACATCAAGATTCGATCACCACAAAAACCCTAAACATAAAAGAATCTGCCTCGAAACTTCGAAGAGGTCGTTCTCTCAAACCGTGAGGAACCAGAAAACGATCAAGATATCAAATCGAAGCCCTCGCCGAGATCTTCAGCCTGGCGCCGGCGGCACCCGGCCTGGCGCCGGCGGCACTTCGGCCTGGCGCCGGCGGCACCGACACGCTGGCTGGCTACGCGGCACCATGACGCTGGCCGCCTGGCGCCGGGCGGCACTCGCCTGGCGCCGGCGGCACCCATCGCACGGGCTGGCCTGGCGCCGGGTAACCGCCTGGCGCCGGCGGCACCGGCCTGGCGCCGGCACCTGCCCTGCGGCGGCATTGCCTGGCCGGCGCACCGCGACGGCTGGCCTGGCGCCGGGCACTCGCCTGGCGCCGGGCGGCACTCGCCTGGCGGCGGCACCGCCACGCTGGCCGCCTGGCGCCGGCACTCGCCTGGCGCGGTCGACGGCCTCGCCCTGGTCTCGCTCCCATCGTGTTTGGTCTGATCCCATCTTGGCTTGTTTGGATCAATCATCGCGAGCTTGGGACGATCACGGCTACGAATAAACATCCTTCGACTCGATTGGAATCGCCCTCGATGTTTTACGACAAAACTAGAAAGATTGGATTTCGTAGAAGATATCTTATAAAACAAGGTCGATTAACTTGAACATCGATCCTTTAGGCTATACGGTTTATTTTACGAGAAAAATAGTCTTTCCGAAATCGTATAAAACGCTCAACGACTTAAGACAAGTCCACGGACTTACTTACGATTTTAAGAATTCAGGCCCAATCAGGCTATGACGGTTTATCCGGTTTCCAACATCGGATAAACATCAAGTCACCAAAACTCGAGGATAATTACGAAGATCGACGAAAATGGAATACTTCCTGAAGAGATAAGCTTGGGCCCAAAGGCGAGGTCCATCATCTTAAGGCAAACCGACCTAGGAGTGAGTATATAAGGAGAGCAAGAGCAGAGGAGAGGAAGATCTGAAAATCCTAGAATCTAGACTTAGAGAACTCCTGCTAGCTTAGAGAACTTAGAACTTAGGCGGTTAGGCCAGCGAGGCAGGACTTAACGCCTGGCCGCCTCTTGTTCTAGTTTTATCTTCTCCGAGACCCCTGTTCCTCTCGGAAGGATCTAACTATACTTTTACTCAGAGCTCCGCACATAGAAACCCTAGGCATGATCTTCGACATGCCCGCTTTATAACCAACGCCATTCGTACTAACCAGGCCCTAGAACGCCTGGCGCCTGCTCGCGAAATCTCCTCCTCGGAAGGATCGGACAATTCTTTACTTCAAAGCTCGCGACATAGAAACCCTAGGCATTATCTTCGACATGCCTGTTTCTATGACAAACGCTCATACTAGATCGAACCCGCCCAGACAGTTCGATCTCTTGTTCAATTCTTTCTAAACTGAACTACGTCCGACTTGATCCTCGAAAGGGGTACGTAGGCAGCCTTTCTTAAGGTCCAGTCTCAAATCTTAACAAAACCTTTTCCGCATTTATTCGGTCACTTGTCGCTGGCTGTCACAGAGAATCCGACCTTCAGTGGAAAGTCGGGTTAACTTGGCTTTCCTCCGTTTTTATTCATTAAAATCGACTGTGTGAATTTCGGTTCCCACAAACCCCACCTCTCCTTTGGATCTAATACCTTTACCTGAGTGTGAAAGGATCAGTTTTGATGGAAAAAAGAAGGCAGAGATGGTGAAGCAACTCCACGAGCAAGCTAGGATTAATATTGAAGAGAAACCAAGCAGTATGTTAAGCATGCTAACAGAGGAAGGCGGAGATGGTCTTTGCTGTGGGTGATCAGGTTTGGGTTCACCTAAGGAAAGAGAGATTTCCAAATGAGAGGAAGTCCAAGCTAATGCCGAGGATTGATGGACCTTTTAAGATCATAAATAAGATCAGCAACAATGCCTACAAGCTTGATCACCAAGGGAAGTATGATGTGAGTTATAGCTTTAATGTTTCTGATTTGATCCCTTTATTGCAGATGAGTTCGATTTGAGGACAAATCCTTTTCAAGAGGGAGGGATGATATGATCATGGACCAGCTTGCTGATAAAGATGGAGAGTTCAAGCTAGCTGAAGGAGATGGGAAGTCTAAAGATGATCCAGCCAAAGAAGATGATGCCTTAGTCCTTACCAATGGTCCCATGACTAGAGCCAGAACCAAGAAACTCAAGGAAGCTATTGGAGGACTGATCAAGAAGTATTTGTTACATGAAGAATGTCTTGAAGGAAGCCTGATACTTCAAGATACGCTTATTACCATTCAAGCTATCTCACCATCAAGCTGAGTGTTGTCTAGGCTAGCAAGCTATGTGTGCTCTTTTCCTATCTTTGTTTTTGTCCCAATGGGTTTTGCAAATATAGGTTTTTAATGAGGCCTTAGTCTTGCTAAACATATCACCTAGATGACATCTCGAAACCTTAGTCTATCTTTTTATTTTAAGTTTTATTTCATTTCTACATTAACTAAAGGAGCTTGTTCCTTTTAGTTTGAAAGCCCTGGAGCCTGTTCCAGATTTCATTATATATATGTACTAGTCGGCAACCCTAATAGACAAGCCTTCTTTCATTTTAAAACCTTTGTGCTTTCTTCTCCCTTGCCTTATCGTGAGAGAGTGTCTGGTGTGTAGTATTCAGTCTGTTGGTGTGTAATATCCAACATCTTAGGGTTCTAGAGAGGTGTGTCATATCCGATCTAAGCCTAGGAGTATCAAGGAGCCTTTCCGCAGCCTCTTGTGTCACCAATCGATCCACAACCCTTGATAAACTTGAGTCTTTGATTCGTTTATGCAAGGATCTATCCACAGCCATCCAGAGAAGCATCCTAGGAGTTCATTAGCAAGGGAATCTGTTGGAAAAGTGGAAGCTTGTCCTTCCAAAAAGGTTAGATTTAGAAGTCCCATTGGGACAAGAGCCGTGGTGAGTAATACCGAGTAAACCGATAAGAACGAGAACACCGACAAGACCATGAAGGACAAGAAGGAGATCCAGAAGAAGGACGAGAAGTAGAAGGAGAAGCAGAAGAAGGACAAGAAGGAGAAGGAGAAGCAGAAGAATGACAAGAAGGAGAAGGAGAAGTAGGAGAAGGACGAGAAGATCAAGAAAGAGAAGTTGGTAAAAGCAACGAGGGCTAAACGCCGTTAAACTTTGAATGCGAAACTTTTTTGTATAACTTTTTTAGAACTCGATGTTTTGATTGCGACTATCGTGTTAAAACTGTCGTTTGCCGGAAAATTTTCGGAAGTCTTACTTTTTCGTTGCAGAAGTTTGGCAAAGTTTCTTGGGTTTTACTTTTTTCGTTTGCACAAACTTGAGAGATGTTGTACAAGTTTTGATTTTTCTAAACGTGTCCAAGTTTTGTAGGGACTAATCAAACATGCAATAGATCAAAGAACATAGCATAGTTCCGATATGTTTAAATCGGTTTAACAACCGGGTTAAATGAAAACAAACAAAAAAAACAACAACTTAAAGTTCAGTTTATGAAGATCACCTAGGATTCATATACTCGAATTTTGACAAAAGAAAACTGTATCTAACTTTGTCAAACTTCTTAACGCCAAACTTGGACAAACTCCAGAAAACTTGCGAATCTCATTACTGCCTTGCGTAAGTATTGTGGATCTTTTCAGTCATGGAAGTGCGCTTAGATTCCTCCAAATACTTTAAGTTATGGTTGCTTGATGTTTTTTGTATGTTTATGTTTATACTCCATTTCTATTAACTTCATTTTTTTTTGTTGTCTAAGTATTATGGCCCGAAACCTTTCTATGTTTGTACGCCATTTATGTTAACTTCGTTTTCTACTTGTCTATGTATATTATAGCCTGAAACCTTTGCTATGAATGTAGATATATAAGTCTGTCAAATTTGACAAAAGTGTACTGTGTCGAACTTTGTCAAATTTTGCAACGGAAAACTTGGTTAAACGTCGGAAAGTTTTCCCCAGCCTAGCTTTTTGGCCTACGTTTGCTCTTGCCTTGCTTATAACCGGCTATCCCTTTGCGAAAATATGATTTCCTTGCCAAAATGTTTTTGTATTATGGTTGGTTTGAATGATAAAACAGTCAAAAGCGAAGAATCCTGCAAAAAATGTAGAGGCTATTTTACAGCCTGTGTTCACGAAGGGTGAAAACGTAATTACAGATGCCTCACATGTAACATTTTCTTCGTTTTTCTTCTTCTTCAGTTCCAAATCTTGTATTCATCAGTAGTCGTCAGCGATTTCATCGAAGTTTATTCGCAGTTGCCTTTTTCTTCGTATAAGGTTAAGAATTCCCAAAACTTGCGTTCACTTCCGTCTAATTTCCGAATTATATTCCGATGTGTGAATCCCTTTAATGTGTTACTGTATTTATGTTTCTGTGTATTATGTTTGATTAGAAAACCTTCGCTTTTTGACTAGATCCGTTAGAAACTAGGGTTCTCTAGAAACTATCATGACTTTTTTGAACACTTCTTCCTAAGTTTTTTTTTTCTCAGTAATATATGATGTTGGGTCTTGAGATCTCTGTGCTGAACTCCTGGATTGCTTGCTTACTTGCGTTTTGTGCTTGTTTCTCAGTGGTTTCTGATAGTGCCAACTGGTGAATACTATGGAATTCCCTCGAAGTATGTTTTCTGACGAAACAAGGCCAGCTCCAACGAGTGAGATACAATACAGCTCTACTTTCAAGGCCCTGAAAGCAGTAAAAATTGTAGTTGGTGTTGACGTGTGGGAGCATGTTGAGAATTCTCCATTAGGTGTAATTATTAAGTTCCTGAATTTGGAGTTTGAATGGTGCTCAAAATTGGTTCATTACGTTCTTTCCCGACAACTCTATTGCAAGAAACTACATGAGCTTTGGTTTTTGATAGAAAAACAGCCCGCCCGTTTCTCGATATTCGAGTTCGAAGATATCACAGGATTGAACTGTGATACAATAGTTAATACAAAGGTAGTGGGAGATGTTGAGGAAAGTAATCGTTTTTGGGGGCTCTTCAACCTTAGAATCCGCCGTTCAACCCCAAGCGATAAGGATATAATTGCACTGTGTCAGTCTGCTGATGTTTGCAGCTCCTGGACCAGGGAGAACAAGATTAGGTTGTGTTATTTGGCCATCTTGACCAGCGGTTAACTTGGACTTGATCGAAGATAAGCTATCCCTCCTGCTAAAGCAAACCTGATTATGGATTTGGAGTCTTTCGAGCAGTATCCCTGGGTAAGAGTGGCTTTTGTTGAACTTTGTTCATCAAGTTAAGGAGGCAACTGAATTTTGTATTATGAAAAACGCTTATGTCTGCAAAGGGTTCGTGCAAGTCCTTCAGGTTTGGGCTTACGCTTATATACCCTTTCTTGGAGAATAAATTTGTCGTCCTATCAGGTCAAATGGTCCATGCTTACCGAGGTTCAAAGGCATGTGTTGAAGGTTCGACCTCGTGCCTATATTAAAAAATCGAAGGTATGTTAACTATGTATGGATTCTTCAAAACTTTTTACTCCAATTGCTTGTGACACCCACGTAATTTCTTGTGTAGATGACTGTCACTTCTATGTGCCCGCGAAGCAGAGATGAAGTGCGTCCATTGTGGGAACAACAAGATGTGGATCCTGAGATTGACTGACTTTTCGAGTACATTCTTCAAGACAAAACCCTGAGGAACATTGCTTGGCAGGCCCTGCCAAAGTACCCATTGACACCGATTCAATGTAACAAGCGTAGGCTGGTTTTTCGGCCAGAAGAAGTCTAAGAAATCAAAGACGGTGGCAAGGGAAGGGCAAGAGAACATAGCAGTCAGGTGCGAAAAATGTGGTGATATTGCGAAAGCTGAGGAAAAAAAGAAAAGCCATGAAGAGCAGTTGATTATACAACGGAGGAAGACGCCAGAGGAACGGTTTGATATGGAGAGATTGAAGTGTCTATATGAAACCACCCTTCAAAATCTAGAAAGTTGACGCATTGGAACGAACGGGCCGGCGGGGGGATAAGGTTCTAGAGATGGTATCTAGATTGGTTTCGATAGAAGAAGCCTCACGAGACCCAAACATCAGAGCCGTACCTTTGGTATGCAAATAACTTGGCTGCGTTGTTATTGGCTTCCTTACTAATTAATTGATTTGTTGTTGATTCGCTGCCGTAAATGATAGAATAAAGAAGCAAGCAAGGAAGGAGAGAACACCATGAAACCTAAGTATACTACCACATATGTGAGCGAACCAGAAACTGGAGAAGATTGCGAGACAAGAAGAGAAACGCATGAGTCATTGGAGGAAGAAGACGACAGACGAGAAGAACCTGTCAAAAGAATTGTGCTATTGGGCGCCGAAATCATAATTGGAAGAGGAGAGAAGCAGCCGCAGTCAGAAGATGATGCAAAAGTCAAAGCATTGAACGGAGATGAAGATGAACCCCCATTTGCCTCACCCAACATCATTACGCCAACTAAACCCATTAGGAAGAGTGCAAGAGTTTCTGCAGTGTCTAAAAATTTGAATATGACGGCAACTAGAAACTTGGTTGTGTATGGTCCAGTTGATGAAGCAAAATTTAAAGCATTGAACGCTTTCATAAAAGAAAAGTGAGTATCTCGTGTTGCCCAGCTCCCTATTTTCTTTTAAAAAATTCTATCTCTGAAGTCTAACTTGAAATAGCTGTCTATTTGTGATTTCCGGCAGTGGAGATTCCAGATTTCCGGTTAGCGGGGATTTTAAGGCCCGAGATTTTTTCTCGAAATTTTTGCGGCCGAAGGGTTGGTTGAATTGCGCTGTAAGTAAAAGAGGCTATTAATACCCTTGCTATGTTTACGTAACTCTAAGTTTGTTATATACTCTTGGACAGCACCTTGACGTACCCTTAGCTATGTACAGACTAAGGTTCTCCAAAAATCCAAGTTCTTTCATATCTCAAAGGATTGCAATATTGGATCCAGTTTTTCAACTGTGATGTAGTAATAAATACAAGGAGTGGTTAGGAGATGTGTCGAAGTTACTTAAGTGAGTCTATGGTTACTACATCGGTGAGAGGCCAACGTTTAGCCCACCTAGAAAGCAATGGGGACGAGATGTGGATACACTATATTCAGTTTTAATGGTAGATAACAACCACTGGGTGTTGATGGTCATTTCTATCCCGGACCAGACTGTAAAAATCTATGATAGCGCAATCGGTGCAATTCCCAAAATGGTTATCAAGGAGGCGGCGAGGCCTTTTGCTCTCATGGTTCCTTACGTCTTGTATTCTTTCTCTGATGCTGAAGTTAAGCAGTTTATGGACACGGACATGTTTTCCATACGAATTGTAACGGATGGGGTTCCGCAAGCCAGACTCCCTTATGGAGACTGTGGAATTTACACAGTCAAATACCTTGAGTGTCTAGTAATGGGTGTTGCATTTTCATAGGAACATCTTTGTGATTCTAATATGGAGATGATGAGGTGGAAACTTGCTGCAGAAATGTACGATGAAACAGGGCATATTTAAGTTATGTTTGCGTAACATAGACTATATATGTGGTAGATAACATGCAGTACGTTAGATATCATAAACCAAAGTTGGCAACCCTTGATGTTTTTCTTGTTTCGAAGTTCTTTCTTCTCTTTTTTGTGCATCTTGTTTTCAAGTTCTTTTTAATTGTTGCAAACGTCTATGTGGTCGTTGTTGTTACTTTTTTATTTAAAAATAAATGTGTGCGCAGGCACACGTGGACTATTATAGAGTAAAAAGAAAAGAAAATTTACTAGTATTATTTTATTTTATTTTTATTCAACATGAGCCAATAATGTAACTAGGCTTATCCTGTTTGTCGGAACTGCCAGGACACTCATGTCCTGCCAGTACAAGCAAGCCTTACCAGGTCACGCAAGCCCTACTTTTTCCGACAGGTTCTTCTTCCTCGTCAACTTTTTCTCCTCTTAAACTTCAACGATTTCTGCTTAACTGGAACAGGGAAACACAATTTTGCTGGTTTTTATGTCATAGGGGTAATCTTTCTCTGTTTTTGTGTACTTTGTAATATTAGAAACTAGTTTTCTTGAGATAAAGCCTACGCATTTTCAAAAATTTTGGAAAACCAATTCCAATGTTTTACTTGAATTTTGGGAAAATTGTTTAGACCCGCAAGCCTTACCAGAACACACAAGCCCTGCTTCTTCCTAAATCAATATGTTTGATTAGAACACCTTCGCTTTTTGACTAGATCCGTTAGAAATTAGGGTTCTCTAGAAACTATCATGACTTTTTCGAACACTTCTTCCTAAGTTTTTTTTCTCAGTAATATATGATGTTGGATCTTGAGATCTCTGGCTGAACTCATGGATTGCTTGCTTACTTGCGTTTTGTGCTTGTTTCTCAGTGGTTTCTGATAGTGCCAACTGGTGAATACTATGGAATTCCCTCGAAATATGTTTTCTGACGAAACAAGGCCAGCTCCAACGAGTGAGATACAATACGGCTCTATTTTCAAGGCCCTGAAAGCAGTAAAAATTGTAGTTGGTGTTAACGTGTGGGAGCATGTTGAGAATTCTCCATTAGGTGTAATTATTAAGTTCCTGAGTTTGGAGTTTGAATGGTGCTCAAAATTGGTTCATTACGTTCTTTCCCGACAACTCTATTGCAAGAAACTACATGAGCTTTGGTTTTTGATAGAAAAACAACCCGCCCGTTCCTCGATATTCGAGTTCGAAGATATCACATGATTGAACTGTGATACAATAGTTAATACAAAGGTAGTGGGAGATATTGAGGAAAGTAATCGTTTTTGGGGCCTCTTCAACCTTAGAAGCCATCGTTCAACCCCAAGCGATGAGGACATAATTGCACTGTGTCAGTCTTCTGATGTTTGCAGCTCCTGGACCAGGGAGAACAAGATTAGGTTGTGTTATTTGGCCATCTTGACCGGCGGTTTACATGGACTTGATCGAAGACAAGCTATCCCTCCTGCTAAAGCAAACATGATTATGGATTTGGAGACTTTCGAGCAGTATCCCTGGGGAAGAGTGGCTTTTGTTGAACTTGTTCATCAAGTTAAGGAGGCAACTGAATGTTGTATTATGAAAAACTCGTATGTCTGCAAAGGGTTCGTGCAAGTCCTTCAGGTTTGGGCTTACGCTTATATAACCTTTCTTGGAGAAGAAATTTGTCGTCCTATCAGGTCAAATGGTCCATGCTTACCGAGGTTCAAAGGCATGTGTTGATGGTTTGACCTCGTTTCTATATTAAAAAAATCAAAGGTATGTTAACTCTGTATGGATTCTTCAAAACTTTTTACTCCAATTGCTTGTGACACCCACTTAATTTCTTGTGTAGATCACTGTCACTTCTATGTACCCGCGAAGCAGAGATGAAGTGCGTCCATTGTGGGAACAACAAGATGTGGATCCTGAGATTGACAGAGTTTTCGAGTACATTCTCCAAGACAAACCCCTGAGGAACATTGCTTGGCAGGCCCTGTCGAAGTACCCATTGACACCGATTCAATGTAACAAGCGTAGGCTTGTTTCCGGCCAGAAGAAGTCTAAGAAATCAAATACGGTGGCAAGGGAAGGGCAAGAGAACATAGCAGTCAGGTGGGAAAAATGTGGTGATATTGCGAAAGCTGAGGAAAAAAATGAAAAGCCATGAAGAGCAGTTGATTATACAACGGAGGAAGACGCCAGAGGAACGGTTTGATATGAAGAGATTGAAGTGTCTATATGAAACCACCCTACAAAATCTAGAAGATATAGTTGACGCATTGGAACGAACGGGCCGGCGGGCGGATAAGGTTCTAGAGATGGTATCTAGACTGGTTTCGATAGAAGAAGCCTCACGAGACCCAAACATCAGAGCCGTACCTTTGGTATGCAAATAATTTGGCTGCGTTGTTATTGGCTTCTTTACTAATGAATTGATTTGTTGTTGATTCGCTGCCGTAAATGATAGAATAAAGAAGCAAGCAAGGAAGGAGAGAACACCATGAAACCTAAGTATACTACCACATATGTGAGCGAACCAGAAACTGGAGAAGATTGCGAGACAAGAAGAGAAACACATGAGTCATTGGAGGAAGAAGACGACAGACGAGAAGAACCTGTCAAAAGAATTGTGCTATTGGGCGCCGAAATCTTAGTTGGAAGAGGAGAAAATCAGCCGCAGTCAGCAGATGATGCAAAGGTCAAAGCATTGAACGGAGATGAAGATGAACCCCCATTTGCCTCATCCAACATCATTACGCCAACTAAACCCATTAGGAAGAGTGCAAGAGTTTCTGCAGTGTCTAAAAATTTGAATATGACGGCAACTAGAAACTTGGTTGTGTATGGTCCAGTTGATGAAGCAAAAGTTAAAGCATTGAACGCTTTCGTAAAAGAAAAGTGAGTATCTCGTGTTGTCCAGCTCCCTATTTTCTTTTAAAAATTTCTATCTCTGAAGTCTAACTTGTGGAGACTGTGGAATTTACGCAGTTAAATACGTTGAGTGTCTAGTAATGGGTGTTGCATTTTCAGAGGAACATCTTTGTGATTCTAATATGGATATGATGAAGTGGAAACTTGCTGCAGAAATGTACGATGAAACAGGGCATATTTAAGTTATGTTTGCGTAACATAAACTATATATGTTGTAGATAACATACAGTACGTTAGATATCATAAACCAAAGTTGGCAACCCTTGATGTTTTTCTTGTTTTGAAGTTCTTTCTTCTCTTTTTTGTACATCTTGTTTTCAAGTTCTTTTTAATTGTTGCAAACGTCTATGTGGTCGTTGTTGTTACTTTTTATTTAAAAATAAATGTGTGTGCAGGCACACGTGGACTATTATAGAGTGAAAAGAAAAGTCAATTTACTAGTATTATTTTATTTTTTTTATTCAACATGAGCCAATAATGTAACTAGACTTATCCAGTTTGTCGGAACTGCCAGGACACTCATGTCCTGCCAGTACAAGCAAGCCTTACCAGGTCACGCAAGCCCTACTTTTTCCGACAGGTTCTTCTTCCTCGTCAACTTTTTCTCCTTTTAAACTTCAACGTCTTCTGCTTAACTGGAACGGGGAAACACAATTTTGCGAGTTTTTATGTCATAGGGGTAATCTTTTTCTGTTTCTGTGTACTTTGTAATTTTATAAACTAGTTTTCTTGAGATAAAGCCTTCGCATTTTCAAAAATTTTGGAAAACCAATTCCAATGTATTACTTGAATTTTGGGAAAATTGTTTAGACCCGCAAGCCCAGCCAGTAAAGGCAAGCCTTACCAGGACACACAAACCCTGCTTCTTCCTAAGTTAATATGTTTGATTAGAAAACCTTCGCTTTTTGACTAGATCCGTTAGAAATAAGGGTTCTCTAGAAATTAGGGTTATCATGACTTTTTCGAATATTTCTTCCTAAGTTTGTTTTTTTTTTCTCAATAATATATGATGTTGGGTCTTGAGATCTCTGTGCTGAACTCATGGATTGCTTGCTTACTTGCGTTTTGTGCTTGTTTCTCAGTGGTTTCTGATAGTGCCAACTGGTGAATACTATGGAATTCCCTCGAAGTATGTTTTCTGACGAAACAAGGCCAGCTCCAACGAGTGAGATACAATACGGCTCTAATTTAAAGGCCCTGAAAGCAGTAAAAAATGTTGTTGGTGTTGAAGTGTGGGAGCATGTTGAGAATTCTCCATTAGGTGTAATTATTAAGTTCCTGAATTTGGAGTTTGGATGGTGCTCAAAATTGGTTCATTACGTTCTTTCCCGACAACTCAATTGCAAGAAACTACATGAGCTTTAGTTTTTGATTGGAAAACAGCCCGCCCGTTTCTCGATATTCGAGTTCAAAGATATCACAGGATTGAACTGTGATACAATACTTAATACAAAGGTAGTGGGAGATGTTGAGGAAAGTAATCGTTTTTGGGGGCTCTTCAACCTTAGAAGCCGCCGTTCAACCCCAAGCGATGAGGACATAATTGCACTGTGCCAGTCTTCTGATGTTTGCATTTCCTGGACCAGGAAGAACAAGATTAGGTTGTGTTATTTGGCCATCTTGACCGGCGGTTTACTTGTACTTGATCAAAGACAAGCTATCCCTCCTGCTAAAGCAAACCTGATTATGGATTTGGAGACTTTCGAGCAGTATCCCTGGGGAAGAGTGGTTTTTGTTGAACTTGTTCATCAAGTTAAGGAGGCAACTGAATGTCGTATTATGGAAAACTCTTATGTCTGCAAAGGGTTCGTGAAAGTCCTTCAGGTTTGGGCTTACGCTTATATACTCCTTCTTGGAGAAGAAATTGGTCGTCCTATCAGGTTATATGGTCCATGCTTACTGAGGTTCAAAGGCATGTGTGGAAGGTTCGACCTCGTTTCTATATTAAAAAAAATCGAAGGTATGTTAACTTTGTATGGATTCTTCAAAACTTTTTACTCCAATTGCTTGTGACACCCACGTAATTTGTTGTGTAGATCACTGTCACTTCTATGTGCCCGAGAAGCAGACATGAAGTGTGTCCATTGTGGGAACAAAAAGATGTGGATCCTAAGATTGACAGACTTTTTGAGTACATTCTCCAAGACAAACCCTTGAGGAACATTGCTTGGCAGGCCCTGCCAAAGTACCCATTGACACCGATTCAATGTAACAAGCGTAGGCTGGTTGCAGGCCAGAAGAAGTCTAAGAAATCAAAGACGGTGGCAAGGGAAGGGCAAGAGAACATAGCAGTCAGGTGTGAAAAATGTGAGTATATTGCGAAAGCTGAGGAACAAAAGGAAAGCCATGAAGAGCAGTTGATTATAAAACGGAGGAAGACGCCAGAGGAACAGTTTGAGCAGTTGATTAAAAAAGTGGAATTCTGGGAAAAGAAATACGAATCGTCAGTCTTATCTGTTTTTGAATATGTGGGTGACATTACCATGGATGGTCTAGCTTCTAGGATCGTGCAGCTGGAAGACATTATGCTTTTCAAAACACCCCAAAACGATCGGTCCTCTTGCACAAAGTTGCCATCTAAACTAGCGAAGTCATCGGTTTGTCATTTTTTCATTAAGCTAATGGCTAGGCAAGGCAGCAGTAAGTGATTTTTCTTAATTCCCTTTGATATTATTGCTGTTTTCTATAACATAAAATAGAAGACACTACTGGAAAGACTACGATACAAGGAAATGATGAAGACCAGGACCCCGGGAAAGGAGGACACAAAGAAGAAGAACTGCCATTTGAGGTCGAATACATAGATGTTGTTAAGAATCCACCACAACCAGTAGGGGAAGAACACCCAGACAACCCAGAGGAAGAGAGTGCAGAAGAAGAAGCCGATGAAGAAAGGCCAAAGGTTGAGACCGAGCCTTCAAAAGAACAGCATCTCTGCTTGTTAGTACCAAAGATTGAAGCCGATGAAGAAAGGCCAAAGGTTGAGACCGAGTCTTCAAAAGAACAGCATCTCTGCTTGTTAGTACCGAAGATTGAATCCGATGAAGAAAGGCCAAAGGTTGAGACCGAGCCTTCAAAAAAACAGCATCTCTGCTTGTTAGTACCAAAGATTGAAGAGACTTCAGAGTCCAAAAAGGAACCAGATGATGAAACGGCTATTACAGTATCGTCAGAGTCACATCCTTTCGCACGAATGGAGAAAACAGAAAAGGAAAACGATGAAGCCACTTCATCTGCCTCAGTCACCACTGTCCAGCCATGTAAAGACTTTGAAGATCTAGTGATTGAGAGAAGGAGAATGTGTTTGCAATATCTGGCACTACATCCCCCTCCTAAGATAGATAGGACCCGTACCTTGTCGCAAAATATTAAAACCCCCTATGTACATGACATGTTAAGCGAACCGCACTGGGTTGTATATGGGCCAGTTGCAGCATCAGATGTTGCAAACCTACACGATTTTATTGGTAGAGAGTAAATATCAAGTGCCTTCTATAAAGGTTCATATGCCTCGCTAACTTCATTTCTCATTTTCACCTGCAGAGATTCCATTTATCCAATAGGCTCAACGACGAGAGCCAGTACATTCTTCAATGTATTGCTGCAGCCGAGGAAGTGGTTGACCGGCGAGGCAAGTGATCTTACATTTGACACATTCGTAGGTCTGTTTATTGTTTGTTATCTTATATATTTTCGTTCCTTTTGTAGCACATGAACGCAGCCTTATGTTTGTATAGATTAAGATTACGAGAAGACCCAAGCATGTTCATATCTTCAAGGTTTTCTATTATGGACGAAAATTTCCAGATGCTGTGGGCACATCAGTACAAAAACTGGAAATCACATAAATGCCTTCCCGGTGGGAGCGGTTTATACTACTTCGGACTTGCTCCATTTTATGCTCGAATATAATTGTGGTGGATGAGAGATGTTGATACGCTCTTCTCCTGTCTCAATGTGCATGATAACACTCATTGGGTAGCCATGATAATTTCCATCCCAGATCAGACTGTCAAGATCTATGATAGTGGGGAGCCTGAATACGGGGATATTAGGTTAAGGAAAGAGGCAGAACCGTTTGCTAGAATGTTTTACGCGTTATGGTTTTTTGCAAATGTCATAGACAAGCCATCTGTGGATCGTACAGAGTTTTCAATTGAATGTATATGGAAAGGGGTACCACGAGCAAGATACCCATATGGGGACTGTGGGGTTTACGCACTCAAATTCCTTGAGTGTCTAATGATGGGAGTTGAATTTTCAGCGAAACATCTTAACGATGATAAAATGGTCGTAGTAAGGGAAAAACTCGCAGCGGAGTTGTATGTAGCAAAAACAAGAGAAGGCGTGAATATGTCGAATGAAGAGTTTGCAACAAATGCCATCGATGAGAACCTTTCCATGTTAGCAAACAGTCCGTGCGAGGAAATGACGAATGACGAGTTTCTTGTTGTCTAAGTATTATGGCCTGAAACCTTTGCTATGTTTGTAATTCATTTCTGTTAACTTCGTTTTCTGCTTGTCTAAGTAAATTATGGCCTGAATCCTTTTCTTTGTTTGTACTATGGTTTCAGGCCATAAATTATGGAATATGGTTGCAATGTTAACTCCGTTTTCTTGTTGTCTTAATTATTATGGACCGAAACCTTTTTATATGTTTGTACTCCATTTCTGTTAACTTCGTTTTCTGCTTGTCTAAGTAAATTATGGCTTCAATCCTTTGCTATGTTTGTACTATGGTTGGTTTGAATGTGGATATATAAGTTTGTCAAAGTTTGACAAAAGCAAGCTGTGTCGAACTTTAGAAAACTTCAGAAAGAAAACTTGGGAAAACTACGGAAAGGTTCCCCAACTTGGGAAAACTTGGGAAAACTAAGTTATACCTTTTTCCTTTTCTTCTTGTTTGGTAGGTTATTTGCTAGGTATATTTTTGGTATGTTTATGTTTGTATTCCATTTTTGTTAACTCTGTTTGTTGGTTGTCTAAGTATATATATTATGGCCCGAAACCTATGCTATGTTTGCACTCCATTTCGGTTAACTTCGTTTTCTACTTGTCTAAGTATATTATGGTCTGATACCTTTGCTATGTTTGTACTATATTTGGTTTGAATGTGGATTTATAAGTTTGTCGAAGTTTGACAAAAGCAAGCTGTGTCGAACTTTGGAAAACTTCAGAAAGAAAAACTTGAGAAAACTACATAAGGTTCCCCTTGCCTTGCATTTCGGCAGTGTTTGCCTTTGCCTTGCGTAATTCATTTGCGAAACACATTACTGCCTTGCCATAGTTTCATTTGGTCCTTTTGCCTTGTAGCTGCCGTTCGCGTAAACACATTACTGCAAGGCAATAATTTGTTTCACAAAGGAACGACCGTGTAATTGCAAGGCAAAAGAAAACGCTGCCGAAATGCAAGGCAAGACGTTTCTTTGCGATATACCTAATTTCCTTGGAAATATTTTTTCTGGGTTTTTTCAGGCCTACTAGTGAGATTAAAATAGGAAAGTACGGTCTCGAAGGTAATCGAGTTGCTATTGCCTTGCCGATAACCCGGCTAGTGGCTTTGGAATCTCATTAATGCCTTGCAAAATTTTTTTGGGAGTTTTTCAAGCATGGCAGTGCGCTTAGATTCCTCCAACTACATTTAAGTTATACCATTTTCCTTTTCTTCTTGTTTGGTAGGTTATTTGCTAGTTATGTTTTTGGTATGTTTATGTTTGTACTCCATTTCTGTTAGCCCCGTTTGTTGGTTGTCTAAGTATATATATTATGGCCCGAAACCTATGCTATCTTTGCACTCCATTTTGGTTAACTTCGTTTTCTACTTGTCTAAGTATATTATGGTCTGATATTTTTTTCTATGTTTGTACTATATCTGGTTTGAATGTGGATCTATAAGTTTGTCGAAGTTTGACAAAAGTAAACTGTGTCGAACTTTGGAAAACTTCAGAAAGAAAAACTTGGGAAAACTACAGAAGGTTCCCCTTGCCTTGCATTTCGGCTGTGTTTGCCTTTGCCTTGCAATTACGCTGCCGTTCCTTTGCGAAACACATTACTGCCTTGCCATAGTTTCGTTTGGTCCTTTTTTGTCTTGTAGATGCGCCGTTCTTTGAAACACATTACTGCAAGGCAATAATTTGTTTCGCAAAGGAACGGCCATGTAATTGCAAGGGAAAAGAAAACGCTACCGAAATGCAAGGCAAGGCGTTTCTTTGCGATATACAATAAAACCTCTATAATTTAATAATATTGGGACTTTGAAATTTTATTAATTTATAGAGATATTAATTTACAAAAACTTTTTCTTTTAGATTTTTCTATTTTGAATATTTTATTTATAAAATAAATATATATTTGATTTTACCGTATTTACATTTATAAAATTTTAGAAACTTGAATATCATATTGTTTTATTACATTACTTGGTCAATATTTTTATGTTTCATATAACTTATATGTGTTTTTTCAATATAATTTTACTAAATATTATCAAAATATATTGAAAAAATAGAGGTATTTTATTGTGAATATAAAACCAACAATATAATGTTTAGTTTGAACTTATATGAAATGTATATATATATATATATATGTATTATTAATTTATGATTTTAATGGGACCATATATTTACATAGAATTTTCTAAAAATTTATTATCTTATTATTTTATCGATTTGGGTCATATTTTGAACCGGTCCAATTCGGGACCGAAAAAATTTATTAATTTATAGAGATTATTAATTTATCAAGTATTAGTTTATAGAGGTTATACTATACCTAATTTCCTTGGCAATATTTTTTTTCTGGGTTTTTTCAATCCTGCCAGTGAGATTAAAATAGGAAAGTATGGTCTCAAAGGTAATCGAGTTGCTATTGCCTTGCCGATAATCCGGCTAGTGGCTTTGGAATCTCATTACTGCCTTGCCAAAGTGTTTTGGGAGTTTTTCCGGCATGGCAGTGCGCTTAGATTCCTCCAACTACATTTAAGTTATATCATTTTCCTTTTCTTCTTGTTTGGTAGGTTATTTGCTAGGTATGTTTTTGGTATGTTTATGTTTATACTCCATTTCTGTGAACTCCGTTTGTTGGTTGTCTAAGTACATATATTATGGTATGTTTACACTCCATTTCTGTGAACTCCGTTTGTTGGTTGTTTAAGTATATATATTATGGCCCGAAACCTATGCTATGTTTGCACTCCATTTCGGTTAACTTCGTTTTCTACTTGCCTAAGTATATTATGGCCTGATACCCTTGCTATGTTTGTACTATATTTGGTTTGAATGTGAATTTATAAGTTTGCCGAAGTTTGACGAAAGCAAGCTGTGTCGAACTTTGGAAAACTTCAGAAAGAAAAACTTGGGAAAACTACAGAAGGTTCCCCTTGCCTTGCATTTCGGCAGTATTTGCCTTTGCCTTGCAATTATGCGACTGTTCCTTTGCGAAACACATTACTGCCTTGCCATAGTTTCGTTTGGTCTTTTTTTTCCTTGCAGTACGCGAACGTTCCTTTGCGAAACACATTACTGCAAGGCAATAATTTGTTTCGCAAAGGAACGACCGTGTAATTGCAAGGCAAAAAGAAAACGCTGCCGAAATGCAAGGCAATGCGTTTCTTTGCGATATACAATAAAACCTCTATAAATTAATAATGTTGGGACTTTGAAATTTTATTAATTTATGGAGATAATAATTTACAAAAAGTTTCCTTTTTTAGATTTTTTCTATTTTTGAATATTTTATTTATAAAATAAATATATATTTGATTTTACCGTATATACATTTATAAAATTTTAGAAACTTGAATATCATATTGTTTTATTATATTACTTGGGTAATATTTTTGTGTTTCATATAACTTATATGTGTTTTTCGATATGATTTTACTAAATGTTATCAAAATATACGGAAATAAGAAAAATATAGGTTTTTTTATTGTGAATATAAAACCAACAATATAATGTTTAGTTTGTACTTATATGAAATGTATATATATAGAGATGTATTATTAATTTATGATTTTAATGGGACCATATATTTACATAGAATTTTCTAAAAAAATATTATCTTATTATTTTATCGATTTGTGTCATATTTAGAACCGGTCCAATTCTGGACCGAAGAAATTTATTAATTTATAGAGATTATTAACTTATCAAGTATTAATTTATAGAGGTTCTATTGTACCTAATTTCCTTGGCAATTTTTTTTTGGGTTTTTTTTAGTCATGCCAGTGAGATTAGAATAGGAAAGTATGGTCTCAAAGGTATCGAGTTGCTATTGCCTTGCCGATAATCCAGCTAGTGGCTTTGGAATCTCATTACTGCCTTGCCAAAGTATTTTGGGAGTTTTTCAGGCATGGCAGTGCGCTTAGATTCCTCCAACTACATTTAAGTTATACCATTTTCCTTCTCTTCTTGTTTGGTAGGTTATTTGCTAGGTATGTTTTTGGTATGTTTATGTTTGTACTCCATTTCTGTTAACTCTGTTTGTTGGTTGTCTAAGTATATATATTATGGCCCAAAACCTATGCTATGTTTCCACGCCATTTCGGTTAACTTTGTTTTCTACTTGTCTAAGTATATTATGGCCTGATACATTTGCTATGTTTGTACTATATTTGGTTTGAATGTGGATTTATAAGTTTGTCGAAGTTTGACAAAAGAAAACTGCGTCGAACTTTGGAAAACTTCAGAAAGAAAAACTTGGGAAAACTACGGAAGGTTCCCCTTGCCTTGCATTTCGGCAGTGTTTGCCTTTGCCTTGCAATTACGCGGCTGTTCCTTTGCGAAACACATTACTTCCTTGCCATAGTTTCATTTGACCCTTTTTTTGCCTTGCATGGCCTTTCTAAACACATTACTGCAAGGCAATAACTTGTTTCGCAAAGGAACGGCCGTGTAATTGCAAGGCAAAAGAAAACGCTGCCGAAATGCAAGGCAATGCGTTTCTTTGCGGTATACAGTAAAACCTCTATAAATTAATAATGTTGGGACTTTGAAATTCTAATAATTTATAGAGATAATAATTTACAAAAATTTCCTTTTTAGATTTTTCTATTTTGAATATTTTATTTATAAAATAAATATATATTTTATTTTACCGTATAAACATTTATTAATTTTAGAAACTTGAATATCATATTGTTTTACTATATTACTTGGTTAATATTTTTTTGATTCATATAACTTATATGTATTTTTTCGATATAATTTTTACTAAATATTATCAAAATATATTGAAATAATAAAAATAGAGATATTTTATTGTGAATATAAAACCAACAATATAATGTTTAGTTTGTACTTATATGAAATGTATATATATAGATGTAATATTAATTTATGATTTTAATGGGACCATATATTTACATAGAATTTTCTAAAAAATTATTATCTTATTATTTTATCGATTTGTGTTATATTTAGAACCAGTCCAATTCAGGACCGAAGAAATTTATTAATTTATAGAGATTATTAATTTATCAAGTATTTATTTATAGAGGTTCTACTATACCTAATTTCCTTGGCAATGTTTTTTTCTGGGTTTTTTCAGTCCTGCCAGTGAGATTAGAATAGGCAAGTATGGTCTCAAAGGTAATCGAGTTGCTATTGCCTTGCCGATAACCCGGCTAGTGGCTTTGAAATCTCATTATGCCTTGCCAAAGTGTTTTGGGAGTTTTTCAGGCATGGCAGTGCGCTTAGATTCCTCCAACTATATTTAAGTTATACCATTTTCCTTTTCTTCTTGTGTGGTAGGTTATTTGCTGGGTATGTTTTTGGTATGTTTATGTTTGTACTCCATTTCTTTTAACTCCGTTTGTTGGTTGTCTAAGTGTATATATTATGGCCCGAAACCTATGCCATGTTTGTACTCCATTTCGGTTAACTTTGTTTTCTACTTGTCTAAGTATATTATGGCCTGATACCTTTGCTATGTTTGTACTGTATTTGGTTTGAATGTGGATTTATAAGTTTGTCGAAGTTTGACAAAAGCAAGCTGTATCGAACTTTGGAAAACTTCAGAAAGAAAAACTTGGGAAAACTACGGAAGGTTCCCCTTGCCTTGTATTTCGGCAGTGTTTGCCTTTGCCTTGCAATTACGCGACCGTTCGTTTGCGAAACACATTACTGCTTTGCCATAGTTTCGTTTGGTCCTTTTTTGCCTTGCAAGTACGCGGCCGTTTCTTTGCGAAACACATTACTGCAAGGCAATAATTTGTTTTGCAAAGGAACGTGTGTTTCGCAAAGGAATGGCCGTGTAATTGTAAGGCAAAAGAAAACGCTGCCGAAATGCAAGGCAAGGCGTTTCTTTGTGATATACCTAATTTCGTTGGCAATGTTTTTTTCTGGGTTTTTTCAGTCCTGCCAGTGAGATTAAAATAGGAAAGTATGGTCTCAAAGGTAATCGAGTTGCTATTGCCTTGCCGATAATTCGGCTACTGGCTTTGGAATCTCATTACTGCCTTGCCAAAGTGCCAAAACCTATGCTATGTTTGCACTCCATTTTGGATAACTTCGTTTTCTACTTGTCTAAGTATATTATGGCCTGATACATTTGATATGTTTGTACTATATTTTTTTTGAATGTGGATATATAAGTTTGTCGAAGTTTGACAAAAGCAAGCTGTGTCAAAGTTTGGAGAACTTCAAAAAGGAAAATTTGCGAAAACTACGGCAAAACTTTGTTAATGCACTTGAGAAAGAAATCGCGTAACTTGTCTTTTATACTGATCTCAATGTTAACGAAGTTGAGCATAGGGCTGACATTGCAAGTCTTCAAGACCGAGGGATCATGGACAAGACTGTATCCGCGCTTCCCAGCATGCATGAAAGATGCAACATGCCAAAATGATTCCTCCCCAGCAAGTGCTATAATTTTTCTAATGATTTCATCCAGAAGATTTGGGAGGACTAAATCTGCCATATTTTTTAGATATTGGATAGTATTTTGGTTCCTTAATGAGTTACAAACTTAAAAAGAGGAGTGAAATTTATGGGTGTCTAAATTAAATCGTGTGAGTTGAGTACAAGAGTAATTATTCCACCAGTATTTTAAACCTATCCACTCTGGTAAATAGTTAATGTATGAAGAGACCTTTTCTTGAACAACGCATATCTTACATCTGGGAAAAGGTTGCTGTTCACTTGCCTTTTACTCGACCGGTTGCTTGCGAACATATTATTGTGTGACAATGTTTGATTTGGATTTGTTAATGCCAGTTGAGTAGACATACCGCGTTTTGTCATAATTCTTTGCTATTTGCTCTAGACGAATTAACATAGGCTTGCTGCATTAACTCTCTTTTGACACAGGTGTTAGGTTAGAAATATTGGTGGAACAGTTACTCCTCTATTTAAGTTTATATTTCCAAACTCGAAAGTAGTATGTCAGATTTCGACCTCCTAAATCTTCTGGACGAAATCATTTGTAAGATAATTACAATTGTTGGGGAGGAATCATTTTGGAATGTTGGTCCTTTCATTCGGGTTGGAAAGCGTGGATACGGTCTTATACATGAACCCTGTGTCTTGAAGAGGTGCAACATTAGTCATATGCTCGACTTCGGTAACTGCGAAATTGGAACATGTGGAAAGTTCCGCAATTTCTTCCTCAAGTGCGTTAATGTTGGAAAATATAAACGATGTGTACTATGAAAGTCTCCATTTAGCCATGAAATGTGGCCTTGAGGAAGGCATACAAGTCTTGGAAGTAAATGTTCCTAATCACGGAATGTCAACCCTTGCCTTGGGTATATTCAATGTATGTCTTGGTAAAGATATCGAAGCCAGCGAAGTCTCTCAAGAGTTCACAATCAAACACGCAGACCTAAGGTCGGAGCAAGTCATTGGAATGGGAGATCAGCTTATGTTGCAGTTATCATCGTTCCATGCACCATGGTTGAACTAATACGGCCCAACCTTCAAATTTCCTGATGATGAGGTAATCCAGCCACCAAAGTGCATCTATGTCCATGATTACACTGACAAAATCGAAGGGTCCTGTCAACACTGCAAGCTCTTTTGGATCTGTTGTAATGTGTATAGCATGCTGTAAAAGAAACCAGTGCTATGTTTGTACCCTATTTCTGTTAACTCCGTAGTCTTGTTGCCTAAGTATTATGGCCTTAAACCTTTGCTATAGTTGGTTTGACTGTGGATCTCTACGTTTGTCAAAGTTTGACACAAGCAAAATGTGTCAAACTTTGTCAAACTTTGGAAAGGAAAACTTGAGAATACTTCGAAAGGTTTCCCATGCCTTGCATTTTGGCCAGCGGTTGTTTTTTCCTTGAATTAACCCGGCTGTTTCATTGCGTTACACATTATTGCCTTGCCAAAGTTTTTTTTTTTAAGACCTGCCAGTGAGCTTAAAAAACGAAAGTCACCTCTAAAAAGGTTAATCATTTCTTTTTCAAATTCTCAGGATTTATATATGAAAATGTTTTGCATTATGTCCTATAGTTTATATTTCCTCCAAGTAGTTTAAGTTATATAGTTTTCATTTTCTTCTTGTTTGGTGGGTTGTTTTGTTTTGTTTGTTTTTTGTCTGTTTGCTTTTAAAAGAATGATCATTTACATGTTGTTATACAGATTTTATATTTATTACATCAATAATAAATATACGATCTATCAGGTTTTCATAAACCATCTTCTATACAATTGAAATCATTTGAAGTTTTACTAGGTTGTTCAATTTCTGTGAACTTCGTTTTCTACTTGTCAAAGTATATTATGGCCTGAAACCTTTGTTATGTTTGTGCTTTGGTTGGTTTGAATGTGGATATATAAGTTTGTCGAAGTTTGACAAAAACAAACTGTGTTGAACTTTGTCAAACTTCAGAAAAAAAAACTTGGGCAAACTTCAGACAGAAAAAGGTTTCCATGCCATAGTTAGACCTGTGATTCAAATGTTTCTTCCTCGTCCAATCAAAATAACAATCAGCTTTGATTTCAGACATTCTATAATTCCTTATGATTATACCAGTTGTTGGTCTAATAGAAACACCATCCACACTTTCCAATTCGAAATTAGTTCCCCCATTGACAACACAAATTTGAAATCATAACCGTATTTAGTTCACAGCTTACAGACCAAGGGGAAAAACAAAAATAATTCATAACCGTATTTAGTTCAACGCAAAACAACAATATTTCGACTATTAAGGGTGTCTTCAGTGAATCCCCATATATATCACCCAAACAACAATGTCGCAACTTTGCAAGTTGATCGATTATGTCCGCCTTTGTGGCATTTGGTACACACGTACCCCCTTTTCTCCTTCATTGTTGGTTGACTTGGCTGGGAAGTCGTTCCTTTCTTTGATTTTTTTTAGCACACTGAGTTGGCTTCTTTGGCTGGGCTACTCTGGAAAAGTGCTTTTTCACCGTGGGTGATGGAGTAGTCGGTGCTGTAAACTTTCCCGAGTGTTTTGGTTTCTTTCTCGATGACGGATTAGTAGATGGCGTCCTCCGCGGTGGATTGGTTTGGTTCTGTTTTCTTGGTGTACTGGGAGATTCACTACGACAATGTTTCTTTGTTGATGTTTTCCGTGAAGACCGGCTACCTTTCTTTGTCGCCGGATGTGGATTGCTAATACTCAATGTTTGGTTCTTCTTTTTTAAAAGTTTACGCTTGAATCTCTTGACTTTTTCAATTGCAGATAAGTATCTCTTCATCTTAGGTCTACCACGTTGTTTGCCAATGTTGGGTGGCAGACACACTTGACTAAGTACATCCGCTGGTGGAAGAAAATCTTCATCTGTAGGGTTAATAGGTTCTGCCTACGCTGCAACCAAGTAGGCCTTTGTGTAAAGAGGATCCACCAGGGTAGCTTCAGCAATTTTCCGAGATTGGGCCACTTTAATTGCGTGCTCACAGGGTATCTTATCGAGATCATATTGCCTACGAGTACAACTCCTCTGCAAAAAAGTAAGTCTATGAATCAAAACTGAGATAAATTAGAACATGGCAGAAGTGAAAGTCTGTCTTCTCATACCTTTTCTAGATCAACAATACAGCTAGGTTCTCCACCAGTAACATGCGAACGGTTTGCATCAAGGTGTTGAACAGCTAATGTACCCATGTTGGCGTGTCTCATATGTAGTGCGAGTTCAACTGCATCTGTGAAGTTTGTTTTCAACGAGACAGCTTTCTCTCGCCTTTCCGCAAACCATCTTGAAAGCATCTTTCTAATTGAATCCACAAAATATGCAATAGAAAACGCACTTTCCTCCTTAAAAGCACTATTAATGCATTCTGCAAAATTGCTCGTCATGATATCATATATGTCTCCTGAAAAATGTGAACGAGTCCACGTTTTAATATCCGCAGTTTTCAAATATCGGTGTAAATTGCTGTCTTGCCGTCGAATGACTTCAAACATAGCGTCAAAATCCGCCTGTCGACATACCCAAGCAGCAGTTTTCGCCAAAGCTACCATTGGGGTCTTTTTGCGACCAGTGATCATGTTTTGTCCAAGGTGATATAAGCATATGCCCCTATCAGCTTCCGGGAAAAAATTCGTAAGAGCCTTGGCTATTGCTGCGCATCGGTCAGAGACGAAATCCAAATTTCGAACATCACCCACCACACGACGCAGCTGAGTAAAAAACCATTCCCATGCAGCTGCATCCTCTCCATTAACAATCCCAAAAGCTGTAGGATATATACCCCTATCTCCATCCTGACATGCAGCCACTAACATAACACCTCTGAACTTACCACTTAGATGTGCTCCATCTATAACAATAACCCTCCTCATGAACGGAAAGCCTTTGATACATGCGCTAAAAGCAATGAACAAATACTTAAACCTTTTTTCTGTATCAAGTTCAAGCTCTGTTATTGTACCTGGATTGGCCTTCTTTATTCTGTATAGATACGTAGGTAAGTCCTGACAGCCACTGGCATGAGTGCCTCTAACCATATCCCGTGCATACGCCAATGCGCCATGAGCCTTCGTATAACCGATTTCAATTTGATAAACTGCCCTCATACAGTCCATTATATGTTTAGGCCGGATTCCTTTAAGATCAATACCAACACTAAATCCCTCAATATACATCTTGCCAATACATTTCGCATTTGCCTGTCTGTGACGAGAATATCTAATGGCCGCAAAGCATGTATGAAAATCAGTGTATTTACGAACGAGGAATTCTGGAGATGATATCAACATAGTTGAAGCACTTAGCTTCAAGGAACATCCAGGAACGCAGAACTTTGCGTAAAATAAACGCTTCCAAGACTTTTTGATGATGAAATCAAACCTATCGATCACTGAAAGCTTGCGCAGTTTCATTATTAGTTCCTCCTTGCCACTGAATATGTCACCACTCTTAATGGTTTCACTCTTTCGCAGCTGTGATGGCTTCATTGTCTCAAGTGATGGCTTCATAGTCTCCTGTGATGGCTTCATAGTCTCCTGTGATGGCTTCATAGTCTCCTGTGATGGCTTCATAGTCTTGTACTAAACATTTCCAAAACTACCAAAATCTGCAGCAGCATTCTCTCCGACAGCAGGCTTTTGATTTCTATTCACATCACGACGACCTTTGTTTGCAGTCAATGAGACATAAATACACATAACGTCCGCTTTGAGCAATGTGATGAAGCTTACTAGTTGTCTGTCGTTGCTCAAGGACATCGGAAAGGCATTGCTAGCTATTTGCTCAATTATACGTTTAGGCAACATATAAGAGAACTCGACCGCATTCATCTCACTAATATTGTAATCTTCACAAACCATGCAGAGAAAATCCTCATATTTGATATCGTCTTCAGCAAAAAAAGAATTCCCCTTCTTACATTGATCAAGAATTAACTCCCGCCAACATTACCCATCTTCCATTGTCCAAAAACAATAATTAAGTGCAGCATTATCTGCATAATAAAACTTGCATCAGTAGATCCGAAGACACATAGAAAAACTAACGAATTGTAGCGGCAGGAGAACAGGATTGTTAGGCAACCATAAAAAAAGACTTGGATTTTGTTCATAACAATGGACTGTTTATCATACCTGGTGTTTCTCATATTTGGTTTCGACGTTTCGTCGATCAAATCGCATGTAATCTGTTCGCGTTCCACCAATAAATTCACTTAGTTAATCAGACATAAATGAAGATCTGAAAGCAAACAAAGTATGAGGGAGAGAGCCGTTGAAGGTAAAGTATTGTCTTTTATTTCTTTTTTTCAATTTCTATAAAACCAGTAATGGCATTATTGTGGTAGAGGGGTTAAATGGTCATTTCAGAAAGAGGATGAACCCTTTTAACAATTTTCCCTTGGAAGGGTACCCGTCTCACTTTAGTTTTTGAAAGGAAGACAATCCAACAATTGACCCTTAAATTTTTAGTTTCTTTCAGAAAAAAATATTAGGATTAGTTAGATATTTACTTAGGAAAAGAATTCGAACACGACTTGGTGGCTACAACCATTAAGGCTTGATTCATAAGAGTTCTATAGGTAAAGAGTTCGAACAGGTGGTGGCTACAACCATTAAGGCTTGATTCACAAAGAATCCTAGGATATAGGTCTAAAAGATGTGAACAGGGCTTGGTGGCTAAAACCATTAAGACTTGATTCATGGAAGCCTGTCCAATCTTGGTCAATGTCTTGCAAATAAAATCAAACTTTGACTAGGAGAGAAATAAGTAGAGATAGAGGAAATGAACTTCTTTTTACCTGCAGGTATACTTGTTTGAGCAACCTTGCATCTTGTGATCGATACCCCCAAGGTAAAGCCTGCACTTTTATTTTATGCAAAGAAATGAGATCAGTAGAGGGGTGAGTAAGGGAGGATTTGCTAAGTTGCTGGTTAGATGAATTTGGTTGCTAAGTTAGGATATGGTATAAAGTACTTCTGTAGTTAGGAGATATTTTATGTGGCTTGCAGCATTGTAGAGGTGATGATTATAGTTAGAGATTGTTTGAGTCCCTATCATTTTAAACCTCTTTCAGAGAGACTGCATGTTTGTTTTGCTTGAGGACAAGCAAAAGGATAAGTCTGGGGGAGTTGATATACCATGGATTTGACCCATTTTTACCCATGGTATATAGGTGTTTTTAAGATATATATATATTATGTTTTGGAGTCTATTAGGTATGTTTTCAGATTCAGGAGCATTTTGGAGTAAAGTGATGATTTTAGAGCATTTTGGAGCTTATTAGAGATTTTATCCAAGCTGACCATCAACCATACCAGAAGTTGATATTCAGAGAGAACAATCGATTGATGCACACTGTGTGCCATCGATCGACATCAGTATCCAAAGGTCGGCGTATCAAGATTATAATCGATCGATGCACATCCTATGACATCGGTCGATACGGAGTCGCACAGAGACATAATGGTTCCAGCCAACTTAAAGCCCAAGTCTTCACCAAATTACAAGATTGCCCCTGACAAGTTTTTTAACCTAATGAACTCACTATATATAGCTTGCCTATGTGTTTAAGGCAAATCATGCTTTCTATTTTGTTCTAGTTTATTGTTTAAGGTTTTTAGAGATTCTTAGAGTTGGAGAGAAGATCCAAAGAGATTTGTGATTGGAACTCCATTATTTGTTTCTTAATCTATCTATCTATGAGTTTCTTTCATCTTGTTGCTATGAATTGCTTGGCCATGTCTGAGTAGTTCCATTGTTAGATTTATGGTTCAAATAGGTTGTGAGGGATTAGCCCCAACTATAGATTGCTAAGTTGTGATATTCATTGTTAGGATGTTCTTAATGCTTGTGTTCTAGAGTAGCTAACTAGAATCTTGACCTAGGATTGTTTGTTAACCTGACTTCATCTTGAATACATCCTATTCAAGCTAAGATCACTAGAGAAAGGCGAGAGCTAATCTAGAATCTTAGTGAGCATCAATTTCAACCCACGCATAAAGCTTACTAGAAGCGCGTCGATCGATATTCCAATAGAATAATCGATCGACGGAGCAAAAGGTGTAACGATAGATACTCCTATAGAGTCATCGATCGACACTTTCTAGTTGATCATCCCGATAGGTGAGATCATTAGATCTAGTCATCAGACGAATCTAGAAAGCGAACACTGATCGATTTGTACATAAGATGTTGAGCTCTTTAATATCATGCATGCAACTTGTTAGGCATCTATAGGATTATAATCATGATCACCTTAATAGAAACCCTAAGTCTGGCTACTTTCTTTAATTGTTAAAACCTCAATCAAACCCACCGAGCAACTGCCTTGCTCAAACCTGCACTTTAAAGTTAATCATAATCAACCTAGCTTAGTCACTAAGGATTAGATCTTTTGTGTTCTCTAGCTCCCTGTGAATTGGATCCCTAAGTACTATAACTGAACCTCTTATTTGAGAGAGTAATTCACTCCTTAGGGTAATTTGAGTGATATCAATACAGTTTTAATATTTTCGAGAAATTGCAACGTCTCGCTTTTCTGAAATATGTTTTTCGTTTTTTAAGATGATGATGATCTTCGTTTTTTTTTTTTTAAAGAAGATGTCTAACAGAGTCGATGATCCCGTCTTGGCCGTGAGGATTTGATTAGGTGAATTGTCTATATGGAAATATAGGAGCTTAGTTTTGGCCAAGGACCGTTTGGATGATGGCGATCGTGACTTTTACTTAGGTGTTCGTTGGCTGACCTTAGATTGCTATTTCTGCTATAAGTAAACTGGGAGATCGAAAGATTTCGTAATAAGAGTTAATACGAGACTTCTTTTTTTTTAGAACTCACAAGGAAGATTTTCAAAAATATCAAGTACAAGCGCGGATATTTCAAACTTTTTAGGAGTATACGAGTATACGCATTCACTTTTGGAGAGGGGGATAGCTGAACTCGTCGGTTGACGAGCTGCCTATGTACCCCTTTCGAGGATCAAGCCATCTCGTAGTTCTGCTGGTTGCCGCAGGTGTTACTTACTCACTGGATGGAGCCATGTTGATTGTCTCGGTCATTAAGGCTTTAACAGGTTCTATGGCTTTTTCAGGAGCTGAGTTTTCCTCTGGTAAAACGATGGGCTCGAAGACTTTTTCGTCGTTTGTAGCCATTGCTTGATTGGATGGTTCTGAATCATCCTTTTTAGAAATTTCGGGGGCGTCCTGAGTCTTCCTTACTCGCTTTGGATTGACCATTGTGGTCGTTCCGAATCTGTCGCAGTTTATGTTCGGCCAGGTAGCAAAGTCTCGACTGTTTTTGGCATCCCCAGATTACTGTGATCCGGTTCGGAGTCGGGAACTTGATGCCGAGATGGTACGTCGATGATACTGCTTTCATGGAATTGATCCAAGGAGTCCCCATGATTACATTGTAGATGGCCGGGTTGTCGACTACTGCAAAATCGACTGCAAAATCGACGATTTTTGTGACTTCTTTCGTCATGACCGGAAGTTTGATTGATCTGAGGGTCATAGATGTGTGCCAGAGAAACCAGTCGGTGGTTTCGGCGCCGGGATGACTTCCTCGAGCTCGATGTTCATTCTCCTGAGAGTGTCACAGAAGATAACATTGACAGTGCTTCCCGTGTCGATGAGGACCCTTCCTACTTCGAGATCTCTGATCACGAGGTCAATGACTAGCGGATCACAGTGAGGTTTGTCGATGCCGGCGGTCTCTTGTTCTTCGAAAACGATCGTGTCGTTAGGGACATTGTTGCCCGGAGATTGAGCCGGCCAGCTAGAGCTGGTCTCAGTCGTTCGCTGGTAGGCCTTGATTGATGAAACCAAGTCATGGCGAAATTGCGATCCTCCAATAATCATGTTTACCCTCTGACGAGTGCTCTCGTTTCCTCTGTCGCTGATCCCCGTGACCCTTGCCATTACTAGCTTGAATCTATTCATGAAATCGCGAAGTAGTTCGTCTTCTCTTTGAGACAGGCTCCAGAGATCAACGACGGAAGTCTCGCTGTCCATGAACATGGAGTACTGCTTGAGGAATTCCAATGCGAGTTGGCAGAAGTTTCCGATAGAGTTTCTCTTCAAGCGAGAGAACCATTCGAGAGCAGCTCCCTTAAGGTTTTTGACGAAGAGGAGGCGGTAGCCAGCATCTCGTTCGCATTCCCTGAGTTTACACCTCCCCCATCGCGATCTGGAAAGACTGCAGATGTGCTTTTGGATCAGTGGTGCCATCATAGACGGGAATTTTTATTTTCCCAGGATCTGAGATATTTGTCTCCGTGATGCGGGTAGTGAACGGGTTTTTCGTGCTTCCTCGAGAAGTCTGTCTATCTCGGTAGCGGCACTTGTCGCGTGGTGGGATTTGCGACTTTATTGCCTTACGATGACTTCGCGGAGATCATGGATCTCGTTATCACCCCAGCAGTTTTCCGAGCTTGTCGGCGTTTACTGCAGTGGATCCGTGCCTAGTTTTCAGCCAACTCCTCCTGCTCGATCCAGTAGAGGTTTTCTTCTTCCTCCGTCTTAGGTTTTTCGAATGACGCGTTCTGCCGAGCGGACTGAATTCATGTCCTTCTTGGATGCATGTCAGCGTCTTTGTCTGAGCGATCGGACGGGTCACTAATATCCAGATTAATTCGCTCGATGCCTTCCTCTTCATTGTCCCTAACGGGAGGTGGAAGATTCTCCGAGGTTAGCTCTGCGCCTGGTGGGACTGTCTCGTCGGGGTTTTGTTCCGACGAATCCTTCCCAGTGCTTGCAGCACGATTGCCTGGAGTCTCGAAATCAAGCCCTCGGCCGCTGCAGATCCTGGTGGCTCCGCGCGGGAGTCTACTCTTGGTTCTTGCCGCTAGGGTTTCAATCTGTTTGGTGAGTGAACCTATCAGCTTTTCCTGTTCGTCCGACCTTTTCTGGGCGGAGGCGAACAGTTATTTCATCTGGTCAAGCATCACGGTGTTTGCGTCAGTAGTGACTGTCGAAGTGTTTGCTGGAGTTTTGTCGACGGGAGTCTGGTCTTGTGTGTGCTTATCTCCATCAATGTCGGTGGTCATACCTGATTGAGCGTGTGTGGTTGCGAGAAAGATAGATCCGTGCCCCCACCTCCTTCTAGCGCCGAACTATGGGAACCAAAATTCACATTGTCGAGTTTTAATGAATAACGATGGAGGAAGGCCAAGTGAACCTGACTTTCCTTGGAGGTCCCGGTTATCTGCTGGACCATGCACAACACAATCAATATGATAAAAATAAAAAGCAATAAATCGAAAAGGGCAAGAGAGAACAAAAGATCTTAATCCAAATTTGCGTTTGAGCGTGAACAACAGGTAAGAGCCTCGGATACAAGAGCTGTCGGCCAGTTCGCTAGTCTAGCAACCTAAGACTAAAACCTAATTGAGGCGCAGCTCGATAACAAAAACGGAAAGTTGCCTATTGCTCTAAGTGCTAAGTTCACTCTGAAAAAGTTCGTTTTTGCTTCTCGCCTTTGGCTTCTGTTTTATACTTCCCCAAGGTCGGTTTGCCTTTTTCCTTTTCTGCTCTTGGGCCGTGTCTATCGCGAAACTGACTTTTTCTATTTTTCGTCGATCTTCATGATTATCCTTGAAACTTAACATTTATCTTCGGAAACTTGACATCTATCTTTTCCCGAAGATTTAAATAAATCTTCATAACATTTTTGGGTTCAATCTCAACTAAAATCGCAAGTGGCCTTTGACCGTGTTTTGGACCTCTCTGGGCCGTCTTTCGGATTTAGACTTTTTTTGCGATTCTTTCCAGAAATCTCCTTCAGTGTGAGATCAGTTTTCGAAATGAATTGTAATCATGTCGTGTAGTCGAGGAGACAAGTGTTCTCAAGTTAACCTTGGTTGTTTTACACGATGGATCCAAATTTAAGCGAAAACCGAGCCTTATGTGGTGTTACCATGAAGTTTCAACGTTCACTCCAATTGAGATGAAACATAGAGAATTGGGTTCATGATTCGGAGGACGGAGTTACGAGAACTTAGGCAAGAATGCATGGCATGGGTCGACGGACTGGTCGGGACGGACTGCACTTGTCTTAGGGCGAGCGGGATAGGAAAGGACCGCACTCGCCCTAGGGCAAGTGGGCTGGAAGGATCGCGCTCGCCCTAGGACTTAGGATTTAGGGTTTAAGGTTTAAGGTTTAAAGTTTAAGGTTTAGGGTTTCGGGTTTAGGGCGAACGGGTCGGGACGGACCGCACTCGCCCTACGGCAACCGGGTCGGGACGGACCACGCTCGCCCTAGCGCGAGCTGACCAGGACGAGGCCGCATTCGTCCTAGGGCGAGCGGCTAATTGATCCGATCAGTGACCGTTCCCTTGGCAACCCGGATCAGTCCTCGACGTTTCTGGGGTGATGGGCTGTTAGGATGTTGGTAAGCCCATCTTTGTTTCAGTTTCTCAAAGATTGCTCACTAGAAACGTCGGGTTTTCATGGTTTGAAAAATGGTCGTATAGCTTCTTTTTTTTAAGGACTATTCGAGAATGATTTTTTGGCGAACTTTCAGGCGTTGATTCCGCCGTGACCGATTTTGATCCCAACAATGACCAAAGCATTTTATTAAAGAGATATAATCTGAATACCCTTATATCCCAGGGGCAGACCCACGTGAAGCATTATGGGTTCACTTGACACCACAAATAAGTATAAAAGAATTTTTGTAAGCTATAACATGTAATGGAGAGTTGCGTATTTGGTTGATAAAGGTGTCAATGAAGTAGAACATGTAAGTTCAGAATTGTCTGATTAAGACGAGATGAAATCAGGCAAGGAGGAGACACAAAATCTTCAGAGGGGAAAGACGAGAGAGGAAAAGTGTCACCGACCGGCGGAGTGGGCTTCCACAGCCACCGTCGGTCCGGCTCGTTTTCTATTTAAGTTTTCTTCTTTTTCGTTTTAGTTTTATTTAGTTTCTTTGTCGGTTCTCTGATTCTGGGAGGCGGAGGTTTCAACGGCTCCGTCGCCGCCGGTTTTGTCTCCGAGAGGTAGAGGCTTCCACAGATATGCTATCGTCGGTTTTGGTTCCCGAGAGGCGGTGACTTTGTCAGTACCGCTGTCGTCGGCTTTGGTTTCCGGGAGATGGTAGCTCCTCTAGTACCGTCTCCTCCGGTTTTGTTTCTTTGGCCCTTGGTATTTGGTTCCAGTTCTTCTCGATCTATGAGTCTGCACTTCAAAGCCTCTCTGCCTCTTGATTTATCATCTGAAACCGCTGCATGGATGTCGGAGGTGATGGATCGATCGTAGGCGGTTATTTGTCCGAGTGATCTCATAGATCTGCGTTGGTGTGTGGTGACGGTCGCGCTTGGTGGTAGTGCGGCGGCGTTGACGGCAGTGAACCTGGAGAGATTAGGGTTTTCTGTTTCTGGGTTTTGGGGTTTGGGCTTTAGGCCCGTTTGTAGTTTGTTTTGCTATGGGCCGGATGTTTTGGACCTTTTATTGTATCGATTTCGAATGGGCTTTGACCTTTAATATTAAAAAATTCAGAAGGAAAAAAAAAAGGTGTCAATGAGTCCCTAAACCCAAATTTGACTCCCCTTAATGACTTTTTTATTATCCTTTTGATTCCTTATTAAATTTTCTTGGATTTGACGCTGCTTATATTTTTAGGGTAATAAATATTTTAAAATATTTTAAAAGTACTTTTGAATATAAAAAAATCGAAAATTTTTTTTTATAAAATAAGAATTTGAAAATATATAACTCAAAATTATATATTTATTTATTTATTTTATTTATATATCTAGAGTATAAAGATATTATGTCTATTTAGTAAAACATTTTGATTATTTTCTTCTTTGGATTTTTTTTTGACAAAAACTTAAAATTATGGAAAGGACAAATGAGTCTTCTTTTTCTTTGAACCCAATTCTTGTTGAGTTAATATAATAACTGTGATCCCTTTCTCTTCTCTTACGAAACATTCGGCAGAAGCAATGTCGTCTTTTGCGCTAACGTTACGTATCCCTTCGGTGGTGTCGGTGCGGAACACTAAACTGCTCGGACGGAGTGTCAGTGACTGCGGCCGGAATTGGTCGGGACTTCCTAAATCGAGGAGCAGAAGAGGGTATGGCTTATGTTGCAAGGCGGAGTTGTCGGAGCTAGCTCCAACCGTCTCTGCTGGTTATGGTCTTCTTCTTCTAGGAGGCGGTCTCTTCGCCTGTAAGTTACTGACGTCTTTTATTTGGATTTATTTTGCTTACTTTCACTAGAACTTTGACTTTTTTTTTTTTTTTTGATAATTTTCTCACCTTCAGATAGCAAATCTGGAAGCAAGGGTTCTCTCTTTGGAGGTTTGACTGGCTCTGTCCTTATGGCTTCTGTAAGATCTTCCTCTCTCGTTACTTTCGTGTTTCCTGTATAGCCTTTTAAATCTGAACTTCTCCTTTGAGGAATCGTTGTGAGGAACCAAATGCACTGTTCAGTGATTGTTTCTGCTTGATGTTGTGTGTCTCCTTAGGGCGGCTTAAGAAAACTATCTTAAAACATTTGATGTGCTAGAGTCTTTTGCATCGGTGGCATATGGTTATATTGTAAATGCATTCCTCGTGGTCAGTGTTAGATTTTATGGTCTGACCAACCCCACTTACTAAGATGTTAAGAAAGCCTTTCTGATTTCACCTACATAGGCCTTTTTTTTGTTTTTAATGTTATGTGGTTGCATAGCATCTTCTTGATTCAATTCTTCTAAAGTCTGTCATCTACAAAACCTTTTTTTTTTCTCTTTTTGCTTCCTGTTGAGCAAAATTCAGCACACGCATCTTCTTTGTTTAGCTGTTTAAATCATTATAGACTCGTTGAGCATTCCGGTGTTTGAATTTCGATACAGGCCTACTTCCTTACCAAATCTCCTGAGACAAGAGTGCTCGGGGATACCATAGGGCTTGGCTCTGCCTTTCTCTTCTCTTCTGTCTTTGGTAAGCTCCTCTTGATGTGTGCTTTGTCTTTTTAGATATATATATATATATATATATATATGCCCAAATGCGTGATGGAAAATCTTCTCATTGAACGTGATTTTTATGTTCTTTCTATTACTTTCTTGCAGGGTTTCGTTTGGCGTCATCCTGGAAACCGGTCCCAGCAGGCCCGCTACTACTCCTTTCTATCGCCATGTTGTCCTTCTTTGTAATGGCTTATATGCACGACAGTTTACCTGCGGTTGTGTCAGTACCAGTACCAGTACCAGATTCGTTACCTCTACCTTAGCCTTAATGAGAGCATGGGCTTTTAACCAGATAGGAAAGTATGAATCAAAGAACTGTTTTGCCCACACACCCAATAAGTAGCGCAAAGCTTTGTGAGGCGAGTGTTGAGTGGATAATGTTTATTTGTGGCTTTTTGAACTTGAATGATCCATGCTGAATAAGAGACCGTTGAATATTTATGTGACCAACTTTTTCGAATTACACAAGTCTCTCTTTGAAGCACATGTATATGGAGCTCAAGATTAAGTGAAGTACCATTGGATTATGTTTAATCTAAGAACTACAAGTTCCTGCAACTTACAATGGCCAGCTTGTGGGAAAACAGTCAGAATCTATTATTATAGCACAATGAATAGACTATATATGGGGAAAGTAATCTAATTTGCCCCGATCACAAAAAAATCTATTCTAACTATCCCACCTATTTTCTAACTATCCCTTCATTTTCTTCCTTCCTTTCCTATACTTTCATTCTTTATTATTATTTTTTCAATGTTGCGGGACCCACCATCATTCTCTTTTTTTTTTATTTTATTCGGATGGGTCCTAGAATAATATCTTATTATCGATCAAATTTATTTTTTTCAGAATTTTTTTTGGTTTTTCCGAATGGGTTCCCAAGATCTTTTTTTTCCAAATCCTCTTTTAAGATTTATGTTTATCTTAAAATAATATTTTTATAAATAAAGAAATAAAAATAAATTATTAAAAAATATTTTCATATTTAAATCAACAATAAATTTCAAAAAACAAATTATATAAATTACTTCAAAAAAATTTTAATAGTACAAATTTAATAAAATATATACTTAAATTATATTTTAATCAAGAATTAATATTAAAAATAAATTAAAAATATTTATATAAACTTGAGTTGTATAAATATTTCAAAAATACAAATTTAATAAAGCATGTATTTCGATAATATTTTAATCAGAAATTAATTTAAAAATAAATTTAATAAAGTATTTATTTATTTTCCTTAATTTTAGTCTTTATATCTTTTATATAACCTTCAAATTTTAAATAAGCTATTTCATACTTTTACTATTTATATTTATAATAAAATTAACAATCTATATAAATTATAAATAATATTCTCTTTTTCATAAAAGTAATTTTGACACTTTTATTGCTATGTAAAGAGAATCATTTAAGATTCTAATTCAGTTATATCTATTTTTACTTTAATATTATTTACAAAATGCTTTGATTTTATAAATAATTTGTTCGTCTTAAATTTTTTTGATTATATAGAGGCATTTATTAAGAATATGAATGCATTTAAATCATTTATAAACTTTGTGAAAATATCAAAATTACATTCTAGGAGCGAAACGTGTATTACTAGTATTACTGGTTCTACTATGTACTAAAGATTTAGAACAACTTAGATTCACTTAATGGGCAACTAATCATAATTTTTTTTCCAGGGAAATCTATGACCCCTCCTATAACAATTGTATGTCTTGACTATTGGAGAAGATGCAACTCCAGAAGATGAGATGGATGGCGCGGTCACGCTCTGCACAGCCGAACAACGGGAAAACTTTAAGATGCATGAAGATGTTTTGAGTTATATAATGCAAGTGAATAATGAGAAATGTAAAAGTGCTCTACATGTGAAGATAAACAATGATATACATGATACATATGGTGGCCATCAACACTAACATATCCTACTAACTACTAGGAACTACCTTGTACTACTATATGTAATATGAACTACTAGGTACTACTGTGAACTACCTTGAACTACCTTAAAATACTTTGAATTACTGTGTATTATGCATGTTTCTAAAAAGCATTAATTTTCATCTTATTATTTATTTTTAGAAGATGTATCTCATATATTACATGATTATGCCTCTATATGTGTTTATTTGTCAGATTAGACATAAAATATTCTTAATTTCTCAAGTTGATTAAAAACTTCTGGTTCCATAGAAAACATCATTATGCTTTCATAATAATGTCTTGATGAGAAGGTCATAATAAGATGAATAACAGAAAATACATCTTTTTTTATTATTTTTTTCTGCCAATGTGTTATATACAATCTAAAACTGTCTAAATTGATTGGTATTGCTAATAAATTTGATTTTTTGATGTGGTATTACTAAAAATTGTTGTAATGTGCAAAAGTATTACTATGAAGAAGGAAATATTACTAGTCCCTTGAGTACTACTAAGTGTAAATATTCAAACATATTTTTTTCTTCCTTTTTAACACGTTTTAGACATGTTTTTTTTTTTTTTAACAAGTTTTTTTTTGTTGAATTTTTAAAATGTTTTAAACAATATTTTTTTGTTGATTTTTTTAATCATGTTTTAGACTTAAATTACTGAACATGAAATTTTTTTATCATGTCTTTTCGTGGCTTACACTTTTGACATGCAAGTTAGATACAATTGTAATGTTTTTCTAATCTCATGGTTAGCTTTGTAATAAAAAAAATATTAGTGCAAAGCTACTACATTTAAATGTGGTTTCTCAGTTACTAAGATCATAGCGCTGTTTTCTTTTCCTTTGAATTAGAGTTTCAACCACGAGTTTTCATATATATTCGGTTTGGAAATTTCAGGTCGAAGACCTAACTTGGTATAACCATCTAAAGAATGGGTTGCTGCTGTTGTTTTCTGATTCTCTCCTCTAATCTATATACTGCTGCTCCTCTTTAGTCGTCGGTTGTTTCAGACGAGATTCCGTTGGCCGGCAACATTAATATCACCGGAAAATAAACAGAACGATTCTGAGTAAATTCCGAGAAAAATAAATGTGATTTAAAAAAACAAAAAAACTAACAGAAACCAAACATGTTTTGATTCTAAAAGGATCTAACTATTATAATAAAAGTATCAGAACATAATGTAAATATAAATTGAAGATGATGTTTCTGTAAAGATGAATTTTATTGAATTATGTATAAACACTCTGTTTTGCATATACAAAAACAGAGTATGAAAAAAATGAGATGAACCATCTTGGTATTCTGGTATTTTTTTACTGTCATGATGCTGCGTTCAATCTTCCTGTGAATCTCCACCGTAAAATCTAACGCTTCCACCGTCCGAGCTATCTAAATAACAGCCAATTAATCTGGACCAAGAAAAAAAACATAAGAATGACAATCATGCGAATATGGTATGTTCTCTTGTAGTGCACATTGAACTGGCCGCCACGCAACATCAGCTTAGATCTTGTCTCTAACACGGTGGCTCAAGTCAGAGCAAGTTCTTCCCATAGAACAGGGTGTAGCTGTGTGCTTGTCTGAACCAGTCTCCAACAAAGAGACCTATCTAGCCACTTCTCCAACGGGCGTCACCAGCGTTTAGTCGTCAGCCGCTTCGAGTGCGTTTGTGCAGACTCTAAGCATCTTCACCACCGAGGAAACATTATGAAAGTTCTAATCGCTAAGGGCAAGACTACTTGCTTCACAAAAAACAGCAGCTCCGTTATCTTCAGCTGAATGGTTGGAGCTTCGTTGTCGAAACCGAACAGCAAGAAGCAAATCCCCCTAAATCTGTTCTGGGTTTCACAAGCTCATGTTTCTGTATAAACCCTAGCTTGACGCTGCTGGTTCTAGCGTTGTTGAATCTCAGCAGCATAGAAGCAGCTTCAGCTCCTGATCGTTTGGACTTAGAAGACGCAAAACCACAAGTTATAGCGCGTCTAAGCCTTCTCCACAAATCTCTACGTTTCTCAGGGAGTATATAAGCACCCAAAGCTAATAAAGAAGCTGCACAGGCCCCGGAGCTAACCACCTTCCCGCAACAACCATTCCAGTAGCTAAACTCTTTGGTCCATCCACGTGTCAAAGATCAAAAACACACGTGAAACAAATGCAACAGAAATGCACTTCTTCTCAACAAGCTCTCTTCCCGGCCGCCGCTACACACGACATCGCTCAACGACATTATGTTTATAGTATCCAAAAGCCGGCCATGGTTTATAAGAAGCCTTGATAAAATCGTTCACACGACGGCTAATCCCAACGTTTTAAAAAAAATCTCATCGTTTTTGTCAACTAGGGTTCATACAAAGAGAAAGGAAAAAAAGAAGAGGATGAAGAAATAGTGGGGTCGGGAAGATTGTTTTGGAAGTGTAAGAGGAAAGAAGGAAACACTTGGATTAGGTCAGAGAGTTTAGGTTAGGTTTGGTTGTAGTTTTGTAAATTCTTTAAGGGTAGTTAAGTATTTATTCGAGTTTCTGTAATTAAAGAAAAAGGAAAATTAAATTATTTATTAGGTGGGGCAAATTAGAATAGATAATAGAGTTAGTAAGGTGAATCAGAATAAAGTCCTATATATGGTTAGAAGAAATTTAAGAATGCACTTCTTATGTGTCCTAACTGGCTTGAATCTCTTGTGCTGAAGTAGTATCAGCACAGACCAGTTCCTCGACTGGATTCATCTCAGACCATGCATCGGCATCCGCGTATCCTAGCTCAAACAACTTCTCCAACACCTCGTCCTCTGCTGGCTCCAGTGCCCAATTCAATAGCTAAGTAGATCAGAAAAACCAAGATTAGCACACTTAACGCTCAAAGGAGAATATGATTTCACTAGAAAAAAAAACTGAACATTTACTTGTCTTGAGGTTGCCCTGTTTAGAGGGTTGCAATCCGGGCTGATACCAATACCCTTTAGTTCGAAATTACTCGCGGAAAACGCACAAACTCGAACCTGTTAAAGATTTAGTATACAGAAAGTTCAGTAAGCTCCGTGGAACATGGATATGCATATATGAAAGGACTTCCAAAATATTTGACAAGGCCACACACTTTTCAGCTGACCTGAAATAGCGGAAGTGACACAGACACAGAAGATAGAGAAAAGAAGAAGCATCTTCATGTACATACTGTTTTAGAGGCAGCGGTTGGTGGCAGAAACAATGTCAAGCCTCCATCAACACAAACTCGATTACGGAACATCGTTGCAGGCATTGGTGCAAGATATCTGCATTTGCACTTAAATATTAGTATAATTAGAAGTTTTTTCCCTAGAGAAACTAAAAGTTTTCAAAAGCAAGGGAGTATTATTTACCCTGGAACAAAGGCAGATGCAATAACTGCATCGATAAGGTCGCTTTTGGAGTCGAATTGATCCACCAGTAAACCTCTAGGTTTCCAAGACACCTGCGTGATGGCAACTACAGTACAGTAGAATGATCAGAGACGACGTCAGAACCAAAGAAAAAAGTCCTTTGGCAAAAGTTAACCATATTTAGAAGTAAACTTGTTGTTTCTCACCACGAACTCTGCCGTTGGACCTAATATGAATATCATCCGGCAGTAATTTCTCCATAGAATCTCTAAGGACAGCCTAAAAACCACAAAGACTTGGATCAACTACTACATCTGACTTTGGTGGGTCTTGTGTTTTCACCCTCTAATCTATCTTGCATATATAAAAATGCAGAACAGCCAACTGTTTGAAAAACAGAACAATCTAAAGCAATGTTGATGATTAGGTTTGACGTTGAAGAAGAGAAGCACCTAGAAACTTATACAACACCGTGGTTTAAGAGGCATATTGAGAAGAGAAAAATGGGTCATTACCCCAAGACGAAAAGCAGTGCCATTACGTCGACAATCATGAGCAAGAACCTTGGTAGCTTCAAGGGCTTCTTGCATAGATGCTCCTGAGGTTATTGTGGCACATACAATAGCACCAGCAGAAGCTCCTGCCAAAGGAGTAGTGTCCTGAACAAAACAACAACAAAAGTGTTCTCTCACCTAGCTTTGAACATTTTCTTGATTCATCATAAATATAAACATAGAAAATTCAAGAAGCACCGTAATGTAACCCTTCTCGATGAGTAGCTGAGCAACACCAAGATGATAAGGGAACAAAAGACCAGCAGCAGAGAAGCTAAACCCAGGGCTTGTGATTACTCTACTCTCTTTCTCATGAGCCTCTACATCTTTGACGCTCTGTTCCCATATCATCCCAGGCTCAGTCACATCTTCAGTTACTGTTCCTATTCTATCTCCGTGATGATCAACCGGAGGCGAGCGTTGGTTGGATCTCTTTAAAAGCCTTGACGCGATATCGATGAACATGTCACCTGTGGCTACAGAGAGAGATCTCTTCTCTGGATTTCCTGTGGACTCATCAGAAGAAAAAGAGCATGATAGCCTAAGGGCGAAAACCCTCCGTGGAAGGTTGAAGATTTTAGCTGTACGGAAGGAGATGAAAGGTCGGGGAAGAAGAGAGATCGCCATGGAGCAAAGGGTCACACACATACAATTTCAAAAGTTGGAGATTTTGATTCACACGATCATCGCAGCTCACAAAATAGTCATGAAGATGAGACTGGTTTCGTGTTAGCTAAGTCGGGAGGACTTATAAATGAGGAGAAAACTAGCATTTAAATACCGAACTTACTCAAATTTGCCAAAAAAAAAAAACTTATTTTTGGGTTTATCCTCTACGATGAATCTTAGGTTCAGCAACCGATAGTATTTGGTTATTTGATATTTGATATCTTTTAAAAAAGGAAACAAAATAATAAAGATTGTTTAAGTTATATTTATTGTGAAACAAGAGCTCCGGAAAAGTGTTTTTACTTTAGTATTGACCAAGAGGTTTCTTATATACAAGTTACATAAAAACATAAATGGAAAAACCCAATCCCATAAGAAAATGGATAATTACATATTTCCTAGTCTATCTAGAAAAAAGATAAATACAATATGGAAATAGAGATAAACATGTGGCCGCCTCTGGTCTATTGGTTTGGGCCGTCCCTGGTTGGTACGGGCCGGTTCGGTATGGTCCGGTTCGGTACAGTTCTGCACCAGGTCGTGATCCATCTCTTGGAGGTCCAAATCAACACTCCTAAAGATTAAAAGGTAACAATCAAAACTCTGAAGAACCCTAATTCTAGTTAAAAACCCTAATCTTGAGGAATTAGGATTTGGTTTTAGATTGATTGAAAGTTAGGTTGTTAGAACAATGGTCTTTAAGTTGATAGAACATAAATTGATTGATCTCATATCCGAACTGCTTGATTAAATCGTATGATGAATTGTTTGCTTGCTTGCTTCGGATTGATTGATGTTCATCTTGATATATCTGATTGCATATTGTGATTTGCATAATTGAAATCGTATTGATCTGAGGTTTAAAATTGCTTGTCCATTTAATTATATGATTTCGAGATTGGATATTGATTAATGGCCTTGAAACTGTAGTTCTTTAAATGGGAAATTTTGAAATCCTAATCCGGTGTTGGTGTCAAAATCGGTCACGACGGAATCAATGACTGAAAGTCTCTAGAAAGTATTTCTTGAAACAAAAAGTCTCGGATAATTTGAAAAGAAGTTATACGAGATTTTCTCAAATTAGAATATCCACTCTCTGTGAGATCGGAAGACTACGGGCGTGCGCGGACGAGAGTCCCCGGAAAGATCGGTCCGCTCGCCCAAGGACATCAAGATTCGATCACCACAAAAACCCTAAACACAAAAGAATCTGCCTCGAAACTTCGAAGAGGTCGTTCTCTCAAACCGTGAGGAACCAGAAAACGATCAAGATATCAAATCGAAGCCCTCGCCGAGATCTTCAGCCTGGCGCCGGCGGCAGCCCGTCCTGGCGCCGGCGGCACCCGTCACGCGGGCTGGACTGGCGCCGGCGGCACCGACCTGGCGCCCGGCACCCGACGCTGGCCGGCCTGGCTGGCGGCACCGTCGCTGCTGGCCTGCCGGGCGGCACCGACGCTGGCCGCCTGGCGCCGACGGCACCATCGCACGGCTGGCCTGGCGCCGGCGGCACCGCCCTGCCGGCGGCACCGTCGCGTGCCTGGCCTGTCGCCGGGCGGCACCGGCCTGGCGCCGGGCACCGACCAGCCGCGGCCTGGCGGCGGCCGCGCCGGCCCGCGCAGGCTGGCCCGGGCGGCATTGCCCGCCGGGCGGCACCGGCCGCTGGCCTGGCGCCGGGCGGCACTGCCCGCCGGCACTCGCACGGGCTGGCCTGGCGCCGGCGGCACCCCGGCCTGGCGCCGGTCGACGGCCCTCGTCCTGGTCTCGGTCCCATCGTGTTCGGTCTGATCCCATCTTGGCTTGTTTGGATCAATCATCATGAGTTTGGGACGATCACAGCTACGGAATAAACATCCTACGACTCGATTGGAATCGTCCTCGATGTTTTACGACAAAAACTAGAAGGATTGGATTTCGTAGAAGATATCGTATAAAACAAGGTCGATTAACTTGAACATCGATCCTTTAAGTTATACGGTTTATTTTACGAGAAAGATAGTCTTTCCGAGAAATCGTATAAAGCGTTTAACGACTTAAGACAAGTCCACGGACTAACTTACGAATTTAGGAATTCAGGCCCAATCAGGCTATGACGGTTTGTCCGATATCCCGAACATCGGATAAACATCAAGTCACCAAAAACTCGAGGATAATTACAAAGATCGACGAAAATGGAATACTTCCTGAAGAGATAAGCTTGGGCCCAAAGGCGAGGTCCATCATCCTAAGGCAAACCGACCTTGGAGTGGATATATAAGGAGAGCAAGGGCAGAAGAGAAGGGGATCCGAAAATCCTAGATTGGAGACTTAGAGCACCCTGCTAGCTTAGAGAACTTAGAACTTAGGCGGTTAGGCCAGCGAGGCAGGACTCAGAACGTCTGGCCGCCTCTTGTTCTAGTTTTATCTTCTCCGCAGACCCACGTTCCTCTCGGAAGGATCTAACTATACTTTTACTCAGAGCTCCGCACATAGAAACCCTAGGCATTATCTTCGACATGCCCGCTTCTATGACCAACGCTCATATTAGACGAACCAGGCCCTAGAACGTCTGGCCGCCTCCTGCTCGCAAATCTCCGCTCCTCTCGGAAGGATCGGACAATTCTTTTACTTAAGAGCTCCGCACATAGAAACCCTAGGCGTTATCTTCGACATGCCTGTTTCTATGACAAACGCTCATACTAGACGAACCCGCCCAGACGGTTCGATCTCTTGTTCAATTCTTTCTAACTGAACTACGTCCGACTTGATCCTCGAAAGGGGTACGTAGGCAGCCTTTCTTAAGGTCCAGTCTCAAATCTTAACAAATCTTTTTCCGCATTTATTCGGTCACTTGTCGTTGGCTGTCGCAGAGAATCCGGACCTTCAAGGAAAGTCGGGTTAACTTGGCTTTCCTCCGCAATCTTATTCATTAAAATTGACGGTGTGAATTTCGGTTCCCACAGTTAGGCTAGAAGGAGGGGGACGGATTACTCTTACTCATCTGCCGCAAAGCAGTCGAACCAATGTCCAGAATTATGAAAGAAAAGTTGCAGTTTGCGTCAACGATGGTAAAACAACTCCAGCAGCGACTGTTCCTATGGCCAACGCTTACGCAAACGCCACGGTGCTCGAGCAAATCAAAAACCTAGCCGCGGCTTTCCGCCACAGGAAGAGCACAAAAACGAGCTCGCAATTTCTCTATCTAAACAGAAAGGGCAGCGATAAAATCTGTCAAACCCCAAAAATTCGTCTTGTTACCAAGTTAGAGAAATCGCAACGAGCAAGGTTTCTACGAAAAACGTTTCTTTCGAGAACCTCTCGGAAAAATAAAACTTATTCTCCTCGAAACCTTGGGGAAACCCTATATTACTCGTGGAACAGAAGCACGGCAAATCGGTTCA
>CM028243.1:31847900-31921876 GCA_016432835.1 Brassica nigra
CCGATTCCCACTGCCATACTTCTTACAAACAACTCTCGAGGAACAAACGGGAAAACGAAAGGAGGTCGGAGCTTGATCTTACTAGGACAACTTGCCATAAGGTAAGATCAGTCTTCCCAGTTCGCCTTAGTAAGAGCCCACTTTGTTCTCTTTTGTGTCTAGGTCAAAATGGCTTTCGTTTCGTCTCAATCGGAGTTTCCGTTGAGATTTTACGAAGGGAACAAAATCACTCTCCCGGCCACCTCGCCTGTGGACGAGAACAACCATCACCAAGGTAACCTCGCCTGTGGAAACCTCACTTTGCTCTTGTTGGGGTCAAAAACGGTTATCTCAAAATCTACGGCTAAAGACCTTCCCAAAACTCAAAAGATTTCCCGCAAAAGCGGTCGACGAGGGAAAGATCGAACAACGAAAAACCCACACGGCAAGACGCCTGGCGCCGGCACGCTGACGCTGGCTGGCCAGCGCACCGCCTGGCGCTTAGCGGACGCTGGCTGGCTGGCCTGGCGCGGCACGCTGACGCTGGCTGGCCAAGCCGGGCACCCGACGCTGGCGCCGCTGCAGACGCTAAGCTAGCCGGCACGCTGGAATGGGCTGGCCTGGCGCCGGCGGCACTCGCCCCGCGCACTCGCCTGGCGCCACGGCACGCGGACGCTGGCCTGGCGCCGGGCGGCACCGCCCTGGCGCGCTACGAGGGCTGGCTGGCGCGGCGCTGGACGCTGGCTGGCCTACGCGCCGCCCGCCGCGGCACCGGACGCTGGCTGGCCTACGCCGGCACCACTGCTGGCGCCGGCGGACGCTGGCTGGCCTGGCGCCGCGGCACCCGCCTGCGCCGCGCACGCGACGGGCTGGCCTGGCTAGCGCGCTGGACGCTGGCTGGTTCCGGGCGGCACCGCCTGGCGCCGGGCGGCACGACGCTGGCTGGCCTGGCGCCGCGGCACCGCCTGGCGCCGCGCACGCGGACGCTGGCTGGCCTGGCGCCAGGCACTCGCCTGGCGTCGGTCGGCGCCCTCGTCCCTGGTCGACGTCCCATCGTTTCGGTCCGATCCCATCTTGGCTTGTTTAGATCAATCTTTGTGAGTTTGAATGCGATCCGGTTATTCTAAACACCAATCGTCTCGACTATACGAGGAAATGGGATTCCTTCGGAAATGCGAAACCTTCAAAAGACTATTTTCTCGAAAATTTTGTAAAGGTTTTAATTCTTTGTAGGACAGGAACAAAAACGTCTTGAAAAACTGCCGTAGAATTTAGGGAACTTAGGATTTAGGTGGATAGTCTAGCAAGCTAAGTTTTAGGCAAAATTTCCGTCTTGTTCCATCGTTCCTTGATTGTCCAGGCAGAACATGCAAACCGATCTAGTCTCGAAAACCGAGAACGATCGCCACGCGTTCTAAAAGCATACTCATCCCGCTTCCTAAAAGAAAGAAAAAACGTACACAAGCCTTCGGAAGAACGGCTAACCCGTTTTCTTTAGAAAGAAAGGGAAGTAGGTACGTATACTATATCCGTATAATCCCATCTTCGAAAACTTTTGCTTCAGCATCAAGACAACGCTTTGACAAAGCAAACTCTCGCAGCAATAAGATTCGTCTAAAAAACGCTAACGGCATAGCCCAACCGTTACAAACATAGTCTTGAAAACTCTACGTCGTCTCGCCGCAAACTCGCGACTAGAAACGTGTACCAACGTCAGACTAATAGCACGACGGTGAACTAGGAAAATAACGAAATAACCTTCGGTAAAACTCCATAAGTAGTTCGAAGCAGCTTTCGTCAAAGGTCGAAATCATAGCGGAAACATCTCCCGTGTAATCCAGCGGAAACATCGCTACTTTAACAATCTGTGATTTTCTATCTCCATGAAACCGGTCATCCATTACTTTCGTTATAACAAGAACATTTTAAAACAAAATAGCCTATGGAAAAACATGACCGGTCTCATGCAAAACGATTCGCGATGCGCAAAAGTGAATGAGGAAAACACAATCCGTGGTCGCAATATCGCAAGTAATTTGTGAGAAATGCTCTCCGGTTACCTTTGCGAAAACCCTTACATCACTTTTACGAAAAATCCTCTGTATGGTCGAGTCAATTCATACAAAGCAACTTTGAAAATAAACATAATGGGTCCAACGGGTAACGACATAGACAGTTTTGCTCCACAAGGTTTCTGGCTCCTGCTTTCACTCCTCGGATTCGTCCGAAAGGGAAATAATCACGCACGAACCCGCGTGTCCTGCGTCTATCCCTTAAACTTTGTCCCCCTCGGATAAAATGAAACGATTTTCATGCAACAAAAAAAGAATTTATACGAGCCATTCATCGTATAACTAAGACCTAAAGTGGAAGATCATTTCTAAAAGCCATCAGCCATAACTCAGAAAACTCGCTATGCTTGCCATGTCTATCTCGGCAACGCTATTTTGCCCTCGGCCAACTTCCGTAAAGCCCGAACCTGAATTCGGCATCCCCATTAAGGACAATCGTAAACTAACATGACCTTAATAAGGGTCATGGTCTGATCGTTTACCAACAACTTCCTTGGTGATACGGCTGAATCTAGCCTCCATGCCAATCCAAAGCTACTGGCGAGCACGCCCAATCACTTAACGGCTAAAACAACAATCCACGATTTGTTCATAGAACGCCAAGTGACTATTACGCAAGCAATTTGTCGCATAACCCAGAATCGAAATCATACGATAAACTCTCCATACCAAAACTCAGTCCTAACAACCATATGGTTAGCGGAAGATTTAAACTTATCGTCAATCGATTAAGTTCTATCGCCCGTAAACACGGCATGAAAAGAAAACAAGGCTCCAAGAGTTATACGAGTCATCCTTAATATATACAATCAAATCCCGGAAGGCCAACACTTCACGAAGCACTGTGAATGTAGGCGCTTCTGGTCAAACTTACGCGACCCCTTGGTCCTGCGTCCAAACAAAACAACAGTTTCTGGCTGCGAACATTCGCAACAACTCAAGCCCGCGAACATTTCAACCACGAAATGCGGCAAGGAAACTTCGACCTTCAGCATCTGCGAGGCGTCGCTAACGCCAAGGACATTCTTTTCCTCAAAGCGTTCCAGATGAAATCTTCGTCTCTAGAACTCAAAACATACAAACACACCTCTAGCGGTAACATGCCTCTAAATGGCATCATTTCGTTGTTGCTGATCACAACAAACGAACTCTAACGTCCTAAACAGACAAATAGACACCTTTAAAGGGTAGGCTCTCTTGCATCCGACAAGGATAAACATAGCGCTATACAAGAAATCAAAATTTTGGTCTAGCTCTTCGTAAGGAAGTAGCTCGACTCACGCCGAACAAATCATATAAGCCGACAACAATTCGCGGATTTTAAACGGTACGAGTCAGGTTAAAATCGCAAACAGGCAAAACGAAAGCCGATTTGTCATCGCAAAGCCTCAGTCGAGTAAACCTAGGTCTTGCCTAAACCCAGCCACGCTGGATCTTGACATCTCACAGACATAGTATGGTATCGAGATCAAAATTTGTCTCTTCACTTAAGCCTATTCGTTTCCCTAACTTTCCGTTAATCGGTAAACCGCGGAAAATCTCGCTTTATGCAAACAATAGGTACGGTGATCATCAGGGAACTAGGAATGAGACGACAACTCACACCCTCTTTCTCATACTTCGGAAAAACTGAAGTTCATAAATAATCGAAAAACAAATACATCAACAGCATCATGCTCGAAAGTCTCTCATGACACATAACCAGACCATATAAGTCTCGCCGAAAACAGATCACAAGGGTCTTAAACTCCAAAGCGAACTACGGAAGGCTTGATCCCTACAACAAGGGTAATGTAGGCAGCCTTCGAAGGCGCAGCCCCAATCTTACCACTTTCAACGGAGCCTTTCAACCATTAATTCCGCCTATCTTACCTGACATGTCTTATCGCCGAAGAACATCACGAAGGTTCTAACGAGTGGGGCTAACTGTTGGTGTCAAAATCGGTCACGACGGAATCAATGACTGAAAGTCTCTAGAAAGTATTTCTTGAAACAAAAGTCTCGGATAATTTGAAAAGAAGTTATCGAGATTTTCTCAAATTAGAATATCCACTCTCTGTGAGATCGAAGACTACGGGCGCGCGGAGAGTCCCCGAAAGATCGGTCCGCCGCCCAAGGACATCAAGATTCGATCACCACAAAACCCTAAACACAAAAGAATCTGCCTCAAACTTCAAGAGGTCGCTCTCTCAAACCGCGGAGGAACCAGAAAACGATCAAGATATCAAATCGAAGCCCTCGCCGAGATCTTCAGCCTGGCGCCGGCGGCACCGTCCTGGCGCCGGCGGCACCGTCACGCGGGCTGGACTGGCGCCGCGGCACTGACCGCCGGGCGGCACTGCGACGCTGGCCGGGCGCCGGCGGCACCCGCCACGCTGGCTGGCCTATGCCGGGCGGCACTACCCCGCGGCACCTGCGGACGCGGCCGCCTGGCGCCGGCGGCACCATGGCACGGGCTGGCCTGGCCGGCGGCACTCGCCTGCGGCGGCGGCACTCCGCTGGCTGGCCTGGGCCGCGGCATTCGCCTGGCGCCGGGCGGCACCGTCGCGCGGGCTGGCCTGGCGCCGGGCGGCACCCGACAGCGCCGGGCGCACCCGTGGACGCTGGCCGCCTGGCGCCGGCGGCACCGCCGCGACGGGCTGGCTCTGGGCACCGCCTGGCGCCGGGCGGCACCGCCTGGCGCCGGGCGCATCGCCGCGCGGCTGGCCTGGCGCCGGGCGGCACCCGCCTGGCGCCGGTCGACGGCCCTCGCCCTGGTCTCGGTCCCATCGTGTTCGGTCTGATCCCATCTTGGCTTGTTTGGATCAATCATCATGAGTTTGGGACGATCACGGCTCTGAATAAACATCCTACGACTCGATTGGAATCGCCCTCGATGTTTTACGACAAAACTAGAAGGATTGGATTTCGTAGAAGATATCGATAAAACAAGGTCGATTAACTTGAACATCGATCCTTTAGGTTATACGGTTTATTTTAACGAAAAGATTTTCCGAGAAATCGTATAAAACGCTTAACGACTTAAGACAAGTCCACGGACTAACTTACGAATTTAGGAATTCAGGCCCAATCAGGCTATGACGGTTTGTCCGATATCCCAACATCGGATAAACATCAAGTCACCAAAACTCGAGGATAATTACAAAGATCGCGAAAATGGAATACTTCCTGAAGAGATAAGCTTGGGCCCAAAGGCAGGTCCATCATCCTAAGGCAAACCGACCTTGGAGTGGATATATAAGAGAGCAAGGGCAGAAGAGAAGGGGATCCGAAAATCCTAGATTGAGACTTAGAGCACCCTGCTAGCTTAGAGAACTTAAACTTAGGCGGTTAGGCCAGCGAGGACTCGAACGCCTGGTCACTTTGTTCTAGTTTTCTTTTCTTCGCAGACCCACGTTCCTCTGGAAGGATCTAACTATACTTTTACTCAGAGCTCGCGACATAGAAACCCTAGGCATTATCTTCGACATGCCCGCTTCTATGACCAACGCCATATTAGGCGAACCAGGCCCTAGAACGCTCCGCCTCTGCTCAGAATCTCCGCCTCTCTAAGGATCGGACAATTCTTTTACTTAAGAGCTCCGCACATAGAAACCCTAGGCGTATCTTCGACATGCCTGTTTCTATGACAACGCCATACTAGATCTAACCCGCCCAGACGGTTCGATCTCTTGTTCAATTCTTTCTAACTGAACTACGTCCGACTTGATCCTCGAAAGGGGTACGTAGGCAGCCTTTCTTAAGGTCCAGTCTCAAATCTTAACAAATCTTTTTCCGCATTTATTCGGTCACTTGTTGTTGGCTGTCGCGAGAATCCGACCTTCAAGGAAAGTCGGGTTAACTTGGCTTTCCTCCGCAATCTTATTCATTAAAATTGACGTGTGAATTTCGTTCCCACATCCGGTCTTGAAACCCGGTTTATCTTGATTTTAAATTGTCAGTGTTATTATCCATAAGTTTCAAATCTATGGACCTTGAAATCCATGTTCATCCGACCTTGAAAACCGGAAGTGATAAGGTTTATCCGGCCTTGAAAATCGGCCTTGTCCTTATCCCGTCGCCTTGAAAACCGACCAAGTTACCCGCCTTAATCCGCCTTGATCCGCCGCGGATCCGTGTTGGTGTCAAAATCGGTCGCGACGGAATCAATGACTGAAAGTCTCTAGAAAGTATTTTTGAAACAAAAAAGTCTCGATAATTTCTAAAAGGAGTTATAATGAGATTTTCTCATTAATATCCACTCTCTGTAAGATTGGAAGACTATTGGAGCGCGACGAGTCCCGAAAGATCGGGTCCGCTTCAAGGAAATCAAGATTCGATCACCACAAAACCCTAAACATAAAAGAATCTGCCTCGAACTTCAAGAGGTCGCTCTCTCAAACCGACGAACCAGAAAAGATCAAGATATCAAATCGGCCCTCGCCGAGATCTACAGCTGGCGCGGGCGTACCCGCCCTGGCGCCGCGCTAACGGGCCGGACTGGCGACGCGCACCGACACGCTGGCTGGCCTGGCGCTGGCGGCACTCCGGACGCTGGCGGCCTGGCGCCGGCGGCACTCGCCTGGCGCCGCGCACCTGCCGCACGGGCTGGCTGGCACCGCGCGACCTCGCCCATGCCGCGCACCGCCGCGACGGCTTGGCGCCGGCGGCATTCCGCCTGCCGGGCGGCATCTGCCGCGACGGCTGGCCAGCGCTGGCGGCACCGCCCTGGCGGCGGCACCCGCCCTGGCGGCGGCACCGCCACCAGCTGGCTGGCGCCGGGCGGCACCTGTCAGACGGGTTGGCCTGGCGCCGCGGCACCCGCCCGGCGCCCGGCGGCACCGCCTGGCGCCGGGCGGCACCTGCCGCACGGGCTGGCCTGGCGCCGGCGGCATCGCCTGGCGCCGGGCACCCGCCACCTGGCTGGCTGGCGCGGGCGGCACCGCCTGGCGCCGGCACGCCTGGCCGGCGGCATCGCCTGGCCGCGCACCGGCCGCGACGGGCTGGCCTGCGCCGCGGCGCACGCGGCCGGCGCCATGGCGCATCGGGCCTGGCGCCGGCGACGCCCGGCGCGGTCGACGGCCCTCGCCCTGGTCTCGGTCCCATTGTGTTCGGTCTGATCCCATCTTGGCTTGTTTGGATCAATCATCGAGCTTGGGACAATCACGCTACGAAATAAACATCCTCGACTCGATTGGAATCGCCTCGATGTTTTACTACAAAACTAGAAGATTGGATTTCGCAGAAGATATCAGATAAAACAAGGTCGATTAACTTGAACATCGATCCTTTAGGCTATACGGTTTATTTTACGAGAAAATAGTCTTTCCGAGAAATCTATAAAACGCTCAACGACTTAAGACAAGTCCACGGACTTACTTACGATTTTAAGAATTCAGGCCCAATCAGGCTATGACGGTTTATCCGATTTCCAACATCAGATAAACATCAAGTCACCAAAACTCGAGGATAATCACGAAGATCGCATAAAATGGAATACTTCCTGAAGAGATAAGCTTGGGCCCAAAGGCGAGGTCCATCATCTTAAGGCAAACCGACCTAGGAGTGAGTATATATGAGAGCAAGAGCAGAGGAGAGGAGGATCCGAAAATCCTAGATTGAGACTTAGAGCACCCTGCTAGCTTAGAGAACTTAGAACTTAGGCGGTTAGGCCAGCGAGGCAGGACTCAGAACGCCTGGCGCCTCTTGTTCTAGTTTTATCTTCTCCGAGACCCACGCTCCTCTCGAAGGATCTAACTATACTTTTACTTAGAGCTCCGCACATAGAAACCCTAGGCATTATCTTCGACATGCCCGCTTCTATGACCAACGCCATATTAGACGAACCAGGCCCTAGAACGCCTGGCGCCTCCTGCTCGCAAATCTCCGCTCTCGAAGGATCGGACAATTCTTTACTTAAGAGCTCCGCATAGAAACCCTAGGCGCTATCTTCGACATGCCTGTTTCTATGACAAACGCCATACTAGACGAACCCGCAGACGGTTCGATCTCTTGTTCAATTCTTTCTAACTGAACTACGTCCGACTTGATCCTCGAAAGGTACGAGGCAGCCTTTCTTAAGGTCCAGTCTCAAATCTTAACAAATCTTTTTCCGCATTTATTCGTCACTTGTCGTTGGCTGTCGAGAGAATCCGACCTTCAAGGAAAGTCGGGTTAACTTGGCTTTCCTCCGCAATCTTATTCATTAAAATTGACGGTGTGAATTTCGGTTCCTACAGTTTGGCTAGAAGGAGGGGGACGGATTACTTTACTCATACGGCCGCAAAGCTTGATCGAACCAATGTCCGAAATATGAAAGAAAAAGTTGCAGTTTGCGCCAACGATGGTAAAACAACTCCAGCAGCGACTGTTCCTACGGCCAACGCCACGCAAACGCCACGGTGCTCGAGCAAATCAAAACCTAGCCACGCTTTCCGCCACAGGAAGAAGAGCACAAAACGAGCTCGCAATTCTCTATCTAAACAGAAAGGGCAACGATAAAATCTATCAAACCCCAAAATTCGCCTTGTTACCAAGTTAGAGAAATCGCGAACGAGCAAGGTTTCTACTAAAACGTTTCTTCGAGAACCTCTCGGAAAATAAAACTTATTCTCCTCGAAACCTTGGGGAAACCCTATATTACTCGTGGAACGAAGCACGGCAAATCGGTTCACCGATTCCCACCGCCATACTTCTTACAAACAACTCTCGAGGAACAAACGGGAAACGAAGGAGGTCGGAGCTTGATCTTACTAGGACGACTTGCCATAAGGTAAGATCAGTCTTCCCAGTTCGCCTTAGTAAGAGCCCACTTTGTTCTCTTTTGTGTCTAGGTCAAAATGGCTTTCGTTCCTCAATCGGAGTTTCCGCTGAGATTTTACGGGAACAAAATCACTCTCCGCCACCTCGCCTGTCGACGAGAACAACCATCACCAAGGTCACCTCGCCTGTGGAAACCTCACTTTGCTCTTGTTGGGGTCAAAACGGTTATCTCAAAATCTACGGCTAAAGACCTTCCCAAAACTCAAAAGATTTCCGCAAACGACCGACGAGGGAAAGATCGAACAACGAAAAACCCACAGACGGCAAGATCGCCTGCCGGCGGCACGCTGGACGCTGGCTGGCCTGGCGCCGGGCAGCACTGCCTGGCGGCGGCACGCTGGACGCTGGCTGGCCTGCGCCGGGCGGCACCCGCCTGGCGGCACTCGCCTGGCGCGGCACGCTGGACGCTGGCTGGCCTGGCGCCGGCGGCACGGGACGTGGGCTGGCCTGGCGCCGCGCACGCTGGACGCTGGCTGGCCTACGCCGGGCGGCACCCGCCTGGCGCCGGCGGCACGCTGACGCTGGTTGGCCCCGGGCGGCCCTCGCCTGGCGCCGGGCGGCACGCTGGACGCTGGCTGGCCTGGCGCCGGCGGCACCGCCTGGCGGTCGACGGTCTCGCCCTGGTCTCGGTCCCATCGCTCGGTCCGATCCCCTCTTGGCTTGTTCGATCAATCTTCGTGAGTTTGGTACGATCACGGTTATTCTAAACACCAATCGCCTCGACTATACGAGGAAATGGGATTCCTTCGAAATGCCAAACCTTCAAAAGACTATTTTCTCGAAAAATTTCAAAGGTTTTAATTCTTTGTAGGACAGGAATAAAACGCCTTGAAAACTGCCGAGAATTTAGGGAACTTAGGACCTAGGTGGATAGTCTAGCAAGCTAAGTCTTAGGCAAAATTTCCAGTCTTGTTCCATCGTTCCTTGATTGTCCAGGCAGAACATGCAAACCGATCTAGTCTCTCGAAAAACCGAGAAACGATCGCCACGCGTTCTAAAAGCATACTCATCCCGCTTCCTAAAAGAAAGAAAAAACGTACACAAGCCTTCGGAAGAACGGCTAACCCGTTTTCTTTCGTAAAAAAAAAGGGAAGTAGGTACGTATACTATATCCGTATAATCCCATCTTCGAAAACTTTTTGCTTCAGCATCAAGACAACGCTTTGACAAAGAAAACTCTCGCAGCAATAAGATTCATCTTAAGAACGCTAGCGCATAGCCCAACCGTTACAAACATAGTCCTGAAAACTCTATGTCACCTCTCGTTGCAAACTCGCAACTAAAAACGTGTACCGACGTCAGACTAATAGCACGACGGTGAACTACGAAAATAACGAAATAACCTTCGGTAAAACTCCACGAGTAGTTCGAAGCAGCTTTCGTCCAAAGGTCGAAATCATAGCGGAAACATCTCCCGTGTAATCCGCGGAAACATCGCTACTTTAACAATCTGCGATTTTCTATCTCCATGAAACCGGTCATCCATTACTTTCGTATAACAAGAACGTTTTAAAACAAAACAGCCTAGGGAAAAAACATGATCGGTCTCATGCAAAACGATTTCGCAGTACGCAAAAGTGAATGAGGAAAACATAATCCGTGGTCGCGAATATCGCAAGTAATTTGTGAGAAACGCCTCCGTTACCTTTGCGAAAACCCCTTACATCACTTTTACGAAAAATCCTCTGTATGGTCGAAGTAGATTCATACAAAGCAACTTTCGTAAAATAAACATAATGGGTCCAACGGGTAACTGACATAGACAGTTTTCGCTCCACAAGGTTTCTGGCTCCTGCTTTCACTCCCCGCGGTTACGTCCGAGCAGGAAATAATCACGCAGACGAACCCGCGACGGTCCCTGGCCGATCCCTTAAACTTTGTCCCCGGATAAAATGAAACGATTTTCATGCAACAAAAAAATTTTATACGAACCATTCATCGATAACTGAGACCTAAAGTGGAAGATCGCTTCTAAAAGCCATCAGCAATAATTCAGAAAACTCCGCTATGCTTGGCATGTCTATCTCGGCAACGCTATTTGGCCTCGCCAACTACGCTTCCGTAAAGCCCGACCTGAATTCGCATCCGCATTAAGGACAATCGAAACTAACATGACCTTAATAAGGGTCATGGTCTGATCGTTTACCAAACAACTTCCTTGGCGATACGGCTGAATCTAGCCTCCATGCCAATCCAAAGCTACTGAGCGACCACCGCCCAATCACTTAACGGCTAAAACAACAATCCACGATTTGTTCATAGAACGCCAAGTGACTATTACGCAAGCAATTTGTCGATAACCCAGAATCGGAAATCATACGATAAACTCTCCATACCAAAACTCAGTCCTAACAACCATATGGTTAACGGAAGATTCAAACTCATCGTCAATCGATTAAGTTCTATACCCGTAAACACTGCATGAAAAGAAACGCCGTGACAAGGCTCCAAGAGTTATACGAGTCATCCTTAATATATGAAAACAAATCCGAAGGCCAACACTTCACGGCACTGTGAATGTAGACGCTTCTCCTGGGTCGAACTTACGCCCTCTTGGTCCTGCGCCTAAACCAAACAACAGTTTCTGGCTGCGAACATTAGCAAACATCTCCAAAGCCCGCGACAACCACGAAATGCGGCACAAGGGAAACTCGACCTTCAGCACTGTAGACGCCGCTAACGCCAAGGACTTCTTTTTCAAAACGCGCACGAAATCCTCGCCTCTAGAACTCAAAACATACAAACACACCTCTAAACGGTAACATGCCTCTAAACTGGCATCATTTCGTTGTTGCTGATCACAACAAACGAACTCTAACGCCCTAAACAGACAAATAGCCGCCCTTCAAGGGGTAGGCTCTCTTGCATCCGACAAGGATAAACATAGCGCGCTATACAAGAAATCCAAAATTTTGGTCTAGCTCTTCAGAAGGAAGTAGCTCGACTCACGCCAGACAAATCATATAAGCCGACAACAATTCGCGGATTTTAAACGGTACGAGTCAGGTTAAAATCGCAAACAGGCAAAACGAAAGCCGATTTGTCATCGCAAAGCCTCAGTCCGAGAGTAAACCTAGGTCTTGCCCTAAACCCAGCCACGCTGGATCTTGACATCTCACAGACATAGTATGGTATACGAGATCCAAAAATTTGTCTCTTCACTTAAGCCTATTCGTTTCACGAACTTTCCGCGAAAATCGGTAAACCGCGGAAAATCTCGCTTTATGCAAACAATAGGTACGGTGATCATCAGGGAACTAGGAATGAGACGACAACTCACACCCTCTTTCTCATACTTCGAAAAAACTGAAGTTCATAAATAATCGAAAAACAAATACATCAACAGCATCATGCTCGAAAGTCTCTCATGACACATAACCAGACCATATAAGTCTCGCCGAAAACAGATCACAAGGGTCTTAAACTCCAAAACGAACTACGGAAGGCTTGATCCCTACACCAAGGGTACGTAGGCAGCCTTCGAAAGGCGCAGCCCCAATCTTACCACTTTCAACGGAGCCTTTCAACCATTGATTCCGCCTATCTTACCTGACATGTCTTATCGCTCGCAAGAACATCACGAAGGTTCTAACGAGCTGGGGGGCTAACTGTTGGTGTCAAAATCGGTCGCGACGGAATCAATGACTGAAAGTCTCTAGAAAGTATTTCTTGAAACAAAAAAGTCTCGGATAATTTCTAAAAGGAGTTATACGAGATTTTCTCAAATTAGAATATCCACTCTCTGTGAGATTGGAAGACTACGGGCGTGCGCGGACGAGAGTCCCCGGAAAGATCGGTCCGCTCGCCCAAGGACATCAAGATTCGATCACCACAAAAACCCTAAACATAAAAGAATCTGCCTCGAAATTTCAAGAGGTCGTTCTCTCAAACCGTGAGGAACCAGAAAACGATCAAGATATCAAATCGAAGCCCTCGCCGAGATCTACAGCCTGGCGCCGGCGGTACCCCGGCCTGGCGCCGGCGGCACGCGCTACGCGGGCCGGACTGGCGCCGGCGGCACCCGACACGCTGGCTGGCCTGGCCGGCGGCACGGCGACGCTGGCCGGCCTGGCCTGGCGCCTGGCGCACCGCGACGGGTTGGCCTGGTGCCGGCGGCACCGCCTGGCGCCGGCACCGCCGCACGGCTGGCCTGGCGCCGGCGCCATGCGGCGGCACCGCCGCGACGGGCTGGCCTGCCGGCGGCACCGCCTGGCGCCGCGGCACCCGCCACCGGCTGGCTGGCCCGGCGGCACCGCCGCACGGCTGGCCGGCGCACCGTCGCACGGGCTGGCCTGGCGCCGGCGCACCGCCTGCCGGCGGCACCGTCACCCGGCTTGCCTGGCGCCGCGCACCGCCACCGGCTGGCCCCGCGCACCGACGCTGGCCGCCCTGCCGGGCGGCACCGCCTGGCGGCCGGCACCGGCCGCACGGCTTGCCTGGCGGCGGCGCCTGGCGCCGGTCGACGCCTCGCCCTGGTCTCGGTCCCATTGTGTTCGGTCTGATCCCATCTTGGCTTGTTTGGATCAATCATCGTGAGCTTGGGACAATCACGGCTACGAAATAAACATCCTTCGACTCGATTGGAATCGCCCTCGATGTTTTACTACAAAACTAGAAAGATTGGATTTCGCAGAAGATATCGATAAAACAAGGTCGATTAACTTGAACATCGATCCTTTAGGCTATACGGTTTATTTTACGAGAAAAATAGTCTTTCCGAGAAATCCTATAAAACGTTCCACGGACTTACTTACGATTTTAAGAATTCAGGCCCAATCAGGCTATGACGGTTTATCCGATTTCCCGAACATCAGATAAACATCAAGTCACCGAAAACTCGAGGATAATCACGAAGATCGACAAAATGGAATACTTCCTGAAGAGATAAGCTTGGGCCCAAAGGCAGGTCCATCATCTTAAGGCAAACCGACCTAGGAGTGAGTATATAAGGAGAGCAAGAGCAGAGGAGAGGAGGATCCGAAAATCCTAGATTGGAGACTTAGAGCACCCTGCTAGCTTAGAGAACTTAGAACTTAGGCGGTTAGGCCAGCGAGGCAGGACTCAGAACGTCTGGCCGCCTCTTGTTCTAGTTTTATCTTCTCCGCAGACCCACGTTCCTCTCGAAGGATCTAACTATACTTTTACTTAGAGCTCCGCATAAACCCTAGGCATTATCTTCGACATGCCCGCTTCTATGACCAACGCCATATTACGCGAACCAGGCCCTAGAACGTCTGGCGCCTCGCAAATCTCCGCTCCTCGAAGGATCGGACAATTCTTTTACTTAAGAGCTCCGCGACATAGAAACCCTAGGCGTTATCTTCGACATGCCTGTTTCTATGACAAACGCCATACTAGACGAACCCGCCAGACGGTTCGATCTCTTGTTCAATTCTTTCTAACTGAACTACGTCCGACTTGATCCTCGAAGGGTACGTAGGCAGCCTTTCTTAAGGTCCAGTCTCAAATCTTAACAAATCTTTTCCGCATTTATTCGGTCACTTGTCGTTGGCTGTCGCAGAGAATCCGGACCTTCAAGGAAAGTCGGGTTAACTTGGCTTTCCTCCGCAATCTTATTCATTAAAATTGACGGTGTGAATTTCGGTTCCCACAATCCGTCCAAAACAACCTAGGCCGCAGGTAGCTTTATCCGCCTTGATCCGCCATAATTTGATTGATCCGATTTGTTTGTTCACCATGAGACTATGTGTTCCTGATCTTTGTTTGATTGATCCAATGACTTGATTAAACTGTTCTAGATTTTTCTGTTTAATCAATTGCATCATGAAACTGAATTACCTACAAAGGCCTTGAAAACCTTAAATCCGAATTGATTAGCCTTAAGATTTATGATTGTTTTCATACTTGATGCATCTTGACTATATGGCCGTGTGGCCCCATATCTGTGTGACATAATAATCTTGACTTTGATTAAGCATATTGCATGAGAGCTAAGGTGATAGATTGTTTGTTTAATTCATGATCTAAATTCCTAAAGGCCTTGAAACCTTAGCCACATATAGTATTGATCCAAATTTATCTAAGCTTCCATTACAGATCAAGTGTGGCCGTGTAGCCTTGTTTGCTTGTATGGCCGTGTGGCCTAAGAAACCGTATGCATTGATATTGATTGTATGAACTCTAAATATTGAATTGATTGATGTGATTCAGATGTCAAAATTTGAACCTTCAGATTATGATGCCCTAAGTCTCTCTGGAGATAATTGGTTGAAATGGGCAATGAACACTTCAGTTGTCCTGAAGTCTAGAGGACTCGGAAGTGTATCCTTGATGGCAATGACGCAACTGAAAGTGAAATGTATAGGGCCATATGTATTATGCACCATCATCTCACTGAGGATCTGAGAAATCAGTATCTACATATCCAGAATCCTCGTGACCTTTGGACAGAATTAAAGTCCAGATACACAATGGTGTTATTACCAAAGGTCAGGCATGAATGGATGAGTCTCAGACTTTGAGTCTATGGACAATTATCACTTGGCTTTGTCCAAAGTTGTTTTCAAACTGAGACTATGTGGTGAAGTGGTAACAGAGGAGGATTTACTGAAAAGACCTTCCTCACAGCCGATCCAAGTGATCTATTGTTACAATATACCTTAAGAGAAAAAGGTTTCACCATCTATAATGATATGTTTTCATGCCTATTGATAATTGAGCAAAAGAAATTGCTAGAGAAAAGCAGTGAGATGCATGAGGAATCAGGCCATGTCTATTAACTAAATTATTATTAGACTTGACATTCTGATTTTTGTGTTTTATGTTTTTGCTTTGATTTGCTTGTCATTTACAATTTTATAGCAATAATAATAAGTTGTTTTAGTTATCTTGTTTGTTTGCTTGATGATTCCTTGATTGATAAATGAGAAATGAGAACTTGATAAAAGGATAGTCAGACCATGGCCAAGGCATTTGCCTAAAGGGCACAATTTTATTCACCTAAATAAAAGTTCCATTGAGTTATAAAACTTGAGTATGAATGATTTCCATATTGAACTAATGGGCAAAGGAAACAGAAAGTTCCTTCAGATTATAAAAGAAAAATCACCCAAGGCATAGAAAATGGTCAAGACTATACATACTCTACTGGTCTAGAGTATGCCAAGGATCAGTATGATAAAGGTATAAGGCCTAGGTAACCAGATTGGTTGACCAAACGAAATTTTTACACACTTTATGGCATGACTGGATTAGCCATCCAAGTCCAAACTTGATGCAAAGATAGATATTGCAAAGACACAAAGAGTTATCCCATAAAATCTCACGTTGTGTAACATGTACACAAGGGAAACTCAATTTAGGCTTTATTGTCCTAAGTACCACGTGATTATAGTATGTCTATGAGGGGGAGTGAGGACAAACCGATCCATGAACATACTACAAATCCGTGTGACATGGTCTATGACCATAGTAGACTTGGCGAATTCTTTATACCATAAAGGCCACTACCTAAAGCTTGGGGACACAAGGATTTACATGTAAAAGGTAACTATGCATCAGGCCATATAAGTGAGCATAGATATTCCCATTGATTAAGGGTCATAAACCAGACGTATACATATACCGTCCTAAGAGATTATGAATAAACCACCACAAACATATGTGCCTTCTAGGATGGAACCTCAGGAGAGGATGAGAAAAGATTGGGAATATATGTTGGATGTAAATGTCTTTCTCCCACGAGTTTTAAGGTATCTTGAGCCAAACATGGGTGATCTAATCAGTGGCCAAGAACACAGACTGCAAGAGATAAGTAATCTGATTATCCAACATTTAAAAGAAGAAAGCTATAGGCTGGTAAAGAGTAAAGTGTAAAGAGAAATGAAATGGTATTAACCATCATTGTCTTGGCAAGATCCTCAGACTAAAGAATATGATTTAAGACGTCCAAAGAATGTGATCAAATGATACAAAAGCTAGATGAACTAGATGCCAGACTCATTGACCCGAAAAAGAAAAGAAAAGAATGATTAAACATAGAAACCAGCTTGCACCAACGATTTTGATGTCCTAGAGAGACACAATCAAGTTGCTACAGAGTCTATACAAGATTGACCAATATGTTCCATAAGATAAGGAACCTCGGCAAAGGAAATAAAAGGTGCATAGAATACAGATCTGAGGTTATAAGGGAAACCATCCCAGACATAGGAAATGGTCGATCAATATAAGATACCATACAGGAATTTGGGACGCCAAACTCCATGGTACTTAAGGTGATTTGGGACGCTAAACACCAAGGTATTAAAGGTCATAAGATTGCAATCAACTATGTTATGTCTTGAATACAATGGAACGCAGAAAGAGTATCGATACCAATGATGTATTTACATATAAGATAGCACATACAAGGTAGCACTTGAATATAAAGCGAGGATCATGAACCCACGTGAGAGTACTCATATAGATAAAGTTAAAAGTGACGTGGTGTTAAAGGAAAAGAGAGATAGGCGTATTGGCCATATATGATAGAGACGCCATTTGATGATATAAACCAGTGGAAAAATGAGTCTTGTGAGGAAAAGAAAATCGTGAGATGTAGGACATGACCACGTAGACAAAAGGTCGTCTATGTCCCTACTAATAAAAGCATTCAAAGGAATGGCTTGATTACACAAGATTACTCACAGAGACTAAGGAACAGATTATAAGGAGATAAATTCCTATGTGGTGGATACTACTGCACAATATCGAAATAAGATAATGTCTGGACACATAAGAAAGATGTAGTAAGCAGTATATAAATCACTGGATATAAAAGGTAATAAAGAAACCTGATAGATGAGAAAAGAGGTTCTCATAGAACAGCATTGTTCATAAGCTGTTCATGGACTGAAACAAAAGCAGCTGCATATAATAGACTAAGTGATACTTAGTAAAGGAGTTCTATAAGAACGATCCGAATCAGTCCATATATTATGAAAGAAATCCCTTGTGTTTATACTTAAAGAAAGGATGATTAGCTCGGCTGATTCTTTGACAGGCTATGATGGGACTACAAAGATTTATAATGAAGATCATAGCCGTGTATGTGTGTTGAGATATGTGATCCAACGTACCAAGAATAGTATGTGATATGGTCAGAGAAAAAGAGAATGAATCCATCAGATTCATGATACGACCAAAGGTCCATATCAACCAGGATCATGTCCGGCCTAGTTCGGCCTTAATCATCTCGGTTTTGTCCCAGCCCAACCGTCCATGTGAGACGACCAACATATTAATCCAAACGTGGTTTTGTTTTACAGAAAGGTCGAATCAATATGATTGCTATTCATCAAAAAATTGAGGGCACATACTAAGGAAGGTTCATGAAAAGTTTTGGTCAAAAGCCATGAGATAGAACACACGATGGCCGACCAGTTTTTGGTTGAACAATGACAAAAGAGACACTCCCTTACATAAAGTGTTTGTGTTTTGGTTGAGAACCATAAACATGTCCGACCAGTTTATAGAATGGAAGAGAACCAAGAAGCACAAGTACTCTAAGATCACTGAAGCAACATTCAGAAGTCCATACAAGAGAATCTTCAGTGATGTCTTCATCAGGGGGAGTAGTGTGTGTTGTACTCTTTTTCCTTCACCAAGGTTTTGTCCCACTGGGTTTTTCTGGTAAGGTTTTAACGAGGCAACATTAAGCATACTACGAACTCGAAATGGTTATGACGTCCAAGGGGGAGTGTTAAGAATCATCTACGTGGACGACCCATAACCGGACGAACCGAACCGAACCGGACGAACCGAACCATACCGAACCGGACAATACCAAACCGGCCCGTACCAACCAGGGACGGCCCAAACCAATAGACCAGAGGCGGCCACATGTTTATCTCTATTTCCATATTGTATTTATCCTTTTCCTAGATAGACTAGGAAATATGTAATTATCCCTTTTCTTATGGGATTGAGTTTTTTTCATTTATCTCTTATGTAACATGTATATAAGGAACCTCTTGGTCAATAATAAAGTAAGAACACTTTTCATGAGCTCTTGTTTCACAACAATATTGTATTTTTAAAATAAAAAAAATAAAATATAGCTAAAAATAGTAGTAAGTGAAAAAAATAAAATAAATTAATATTGTTAACACCATCAGCACAATACTAAACACTAAACCTAAATCTTAAACTCTAATTCGATAAATTCTAAACCTAAAACAAAATATTAAAACTAAATCTTAATAATACTAAATCCTAAATAATCACTAAATTCTAAACCCTTGGGTAAACCATGAATGAACCCTAGAGTTTATGATTATCTAAGAGTTCATGGTTTACCCAAGGGTTTAGGTTTAGTGATTAGGATTTAGGTGTAGTATTATTAAGATTTAGTTTTAATATTTTGTTTTAGGCTTTAGGATTTATCGAAGGTTTAGGGTTTAAGATTTAGGTTTGGGTTTAATATGGTTTACCCAAGGGTTTAGGGTTTAGTGATTAGGATTTAGGGTTTAGTGTTATTAAGATTTAGGATTTAATGTTTTTTTAGGATTTACCCGAGGATTTAGGGTTTAGGGTTTAGTATTGTGCTGACGCTAACAATATTAATTTTTTTTCCCTTACTACTATTTTTAGCTATATTTTATCTTTTATTTTAAATACTATTATTTTGTTTATTACTTTGTTTCCTTTTTAAAAGATATCAAATATCAAATAACCAATTACTATTGGTTGATGATCTAAAGGTTCACCCTAGGTGAACCCAAGAATAACTCAAAAAAATACAGACTTTCATTAATCCAAAATACCAAATTTACCTTGACCAAGCCAATTTAGGTATGAATTTATTCAAAGATAACTGTCGTTAGTAGGAGGGCAAAAGACCGAACCAAATCTAGTCAAACCGAACCAACCAACCGAAACCGATCCAAACTGAACTAATGTCTATTATCAAATAGTTAGGTTTAAGATTTTCCCACCCCAAACCAACCAGAACCGATCCAACCAAATTAAATTAAACCAAACTCATAACCAAGGAGCTTTTGTTATTATTTGAATAAAACATACTACCAATATACAATATACTAGAATTTAAGACTAAAGTCATTGTTAACTTTATTAACAATGTTTTTTTTTCTATTCACTTTAGTGAACTTTGGTTTGATTGTGTTCTTATAATTTTTTTGTGGTGTGTTAATGTTTTGTTTCCGCTTTTATATTAGATTTAATTTTCAAGAGGCAATATTAACGATGTTTTTATTTTCTATTTACTGTAGTTAAATTTGATTTGATTATGTTCTTATCAATATTTTTTTAAAGTTTTTTTTCGGTTTATATTGAATTTAGTCAGCATAATTTAGTTTTTCATAATCACCAACATGATGATTTCATGACCATACATTTATGTTTTAAAACATGATTTCTCTTAAAAGAACTAAACTAGGGGAACCCAACCGAAACACAATTGAACCGAATTCAAATGAACCGAAACAGATCCAAACCAAACTAATTATGGTTTATTTTGGTTGGAAAATTATAGAGCCGAAGTTAACCGAACCGAATCGAACCGAAACAAACCGATAAAATAACCGAAGTGCCCACCCATAGTCATTAGGCAGGCAGCCGTTTACTGTTATGTCCACTGTTCATAACGACAGAAAGGACACAGTTTTAAACATCAGAAACACATAGCTCAATTCTCAAATCAAAATCAGAAGAATCCTAAACCTATAAATCCATTTCTCAACTCTTATCTCTGTTTGCTTCAGAAGCCAGATCAAGTCTGATATGAACAATATGAGAAGAAAAAAGCTACTTGTCCGTCATTAACAAGATCGAGAACCGAAACCTTCACCTGTGGTTGAAAGCAACGATGTGGGAACCGAAATTCACACCGTCGATTTCCGTTTAAATTAGAAAATTTAGGAAAATCCTAATTTCCCAGAGGTCCGGATTCTCTGCGAGAGCCAACGACAAGTGACCAAATAAATGCAGAAAAATATGTAAAGACAATAAATTGAGTTTGGAAAAAGTAAATATTTATTTCGAATTTGCGTATGAGCGTTCCAGAAGTAAAAGCATACAAGAAGCTTGTCTGGAAATGGGATTACAAAGGAAATCGTATGACAAAAGTAATAAAACGAGACTAAGTTTATCAGCAGTACCACCTATGTCAAGAGAAAACCTGTGGCCGCAACTCGCTTAGCAATAGACGAAAAAGAAGAAAAAGGTTTTGAAGATTTGGGACTGGACCTAAGGAAAGGCTGCCTACGTACCCCTTTCGAGGATCAAGTCGAACGTAGTTCAATTAGAAAGATTTGAACAAGAGATTGAACTGCCTGGGCGAGTTCGTCTAGTATGAGTGCAAGTCATACAAACAGGCATATCGAGAATAATGCATAGGATTTCTAACTGCAAAGATGTGGGAATCAAAATTCACGCCGTCAATATTTCGTATAAATAAAGAAAGTAGGAAAACCCTAATTTCCCTGAGGTCCCGGATATCTGAGAAACCACACGCCAAGCAATCAGAACACGAGAATAACAGCGATAAAAATAAGAAATCGAAAAAGGAGAGCAAAGAAGATCTTATTCCGAATCCGCGTATGACCGTTACAACAAGGTAATAGCCTTGGCTCTAGATCTTTCGGCGAGATTCCTAGTTCTAAAACCTTAGACTAAAACCCTAATTGAGTCGCAGCTCGATTAATGAAAACGGAAAATTGCCTAAATTGCTCTAAGTGCTAAGTTTGCTGTGAAAAGTTCTCTCTCTATGCCTCTCGTCTTGAACTCCTTATATATTCCCTTCTAGGTCGGTTTACGCCTTCCTCTTCTGTCCTTAAGCGGTGATAGTCCAAAAAATGGAGATATTCCATTTTTCTGATCTTCATGGTTATCTGCGGAAACTTTCCATTTATCCGCGGAATCTGATGTTTATCTCACCAAGCATAACCGTCATAGCGTTTATGGGTTTTAAGAAATCGTAAGTGGGCCTCGAATCAAGTTTTAGGACTCCTTGGACCGTCTTTTGATTCGGGACGTTTATTACGGTTTCTTTGATAAAGATAATTTCCGCGGTTTTATTCAGAAACTAGACCAAGGATTCCATTTGATTGGAAATCAAGAAATGGTTAAGCCATGGTTTGCGGAAGGTTGTAATGAGGATAGTCGAGACTGCATAGTTTTACGTCGTATCATCATTTCGGAAGACTTCAGACGCTACGGAAGGACCAGGATGCATGCATGTTTGGTCGCTATAGCGACCGAGCTTGTATTGCGGCTCGGTCGCTATAGCGACCGGTTTAGATATGGTTCGGTCGCTATAGCGACCGAGCCGGGCGTGCCGTTGGCTGCTTTGCTATGATCGAGCCGAGCCTTCGCCATTGTTGATCTTTCGTTTTTTCGAGTGATCGGGTTTTTAACGAAGACACGATTTAGTCGTAGAGTTCCTCGCAAGGATTCAATTTTTACGATTTCTTTTGTAAAGAAATCAAAGATATATATATTTTTATCGAACGTTTCGGTACTAACTTTGTCGTGATGGTTTTCGACCCCAACAGTTAGCCCCCCAGCTCGTTAGAATCGTGTAGAGATTCTAGCGTGCGTTATGGCGAGTCGGACGAGATAGTCGTATTGGACGAAGTTCGTATTCGTAAGTTCGTAAAAATATTCACACGAGAAGGGAATTCGTATCCAACATATGAATACATACATATATATATATATATTTTAATTTTTTTTAAAAAATTATACACCCATACCTTTATAAATGTTGGGATCCTTTCCTCATTTTCTTCACTCCTTTTCTTTCTCTCTCAATTTCTCTCTCAATTTCTTCTCAAGATGTCTTCCTCTCAAGATGGCAAGAAGAGTTCCGATGTTGAGATGACTGAGGCTTCGCCGGCTCCGCCCGTCGAACTTACCTCCGTGCCTGCTTGTGTCGCCGGCTATCTCTCCTTCCGCGAGAAGCTGGCTCGCCGCAAGGCCGAGAAGGAAATCATCCGAGCCGACGACGAGAATCAAGCTCCTCCTGCTGCGGTGGACGTCCCAGCTTCCGGTTCTGAGGTTCCGATTCCACCGGAGGTCGGAGAGCAATCTGAGCTGCATTCTCTTGGAGCTCTGACCCAGCCCTCAGGGTCGTCGATGGTTCCGATTGTTGTTGACGACAAAGAGGAGGCTGTCGAGCCAATGCCTCCCCTTCCAGCTAGGAAGGAGATCGTTCTGGCGCTGCGCTCTCCCAGCGCTGCTCCGGTCGTTTCCGCTCGGACTCGAAAGAGGAAGTGTGCGATGCCAACCGAAGGAGACTCTTCGCTGCCGGAGGGGTCGCGTATCGCACCGGTGCTCCGCGGAAAGGTATGTTGCATAGGCTTTAACTTTCCCTTATGTTTTGCCTTACGTTTATTAATACGATTTTATCCTTGCAGTTCATCTCCCTGACCGACGGGATGATTGGCGACTGCAGCTCTGAGGCCGCTCGCCTTGCCAAGGAGCTCGGAGAAGCGCAGGGCCAGATATCTGAGTTCCGGGCCACGATGACGGCGCTGAAGGATTCCTACTCCGCTAAGGTATCCAAGTTCGAGGAGCAGATTGGCAAGCTAGAGAGGGATCTCGGGAAGACAGCGAGTGCTTTGATCAAAGAGAAGAAAGCCAGGAAGGCTAAGGCTTTTGAGGCTCGTCGACTTCAGCGCCCGACCAAGGCCAGCGAGGGGCTGATGAGTCGCAGCGTTGAAGACGCCAAGGGTGCTTTGCGTACCGAGTTTCGGGCCCGTATGACGGGTTTCACTGAGATCCTGAGTTCCCTCGAGCGTGTTTACAGCAGGGACCTGACCTCGGCGGGCATCGATGGCGGGATGGCGGTTATCCGCGCGCTCAAAGGCGAATCCCCTCCATCTCTTCAGTCCGAGGAGGATGACGTATCAGTCCGTAAGGCTGATTTGGTGGCCTCGGACAGGAGCTTCGAGCTTTTGTTTTCTGACCTGCGATCCGAGTGTGCATTGGCGCTATCTGCGGAGGATCCCGAGAGGCGAGGTTCCGTGGCTGGAGAGGATGGAGATGAGGCGGCCCCAAGCGAGGCGGGTGAAAGAGAGGTCTTGGTTTAAGATTGTGGTCTCTATTTTACGTGTTTTCTGAGTTTGCGTTTGTTCCGGCATCTAATGGCCGTTTTTATTTTCGACTGGCCGCCAGGCTTTGAATCCCGACGACCGGCTTTTAATGATTGAACATTGGATTTGCGTTTTTCATGAGTAGGAGAAAATTTATGAGTTGTCATCTCATAATTTTTTTCCAAGGTGGAATGTGGTATTCGAGGTCCGTTTCGAGAGTTTTTCCGCGATGTCGGGATGTCACGGGATTTTCTGAGGACGTTTGATATACGCACAGAGACATGCTTTAGGATCTCGTATCTTTGATATCATGCCTTGAGATGTTAGAGACCAGTGTGCTGGGTTTAGGGAAAGACCTAGGTTTACTTCTAGATTTAGGGGGTGCGATGACTAACTCGTCTTATGTATCCCGTTATATTTTCAACCTGATTCCATACCGATTTATAGTCCGCGATAGGTTCTCGGCTTATACGACTCGTCTGGTTGGAATCGAGCATCTCTCTAAGGAAAATTTTTAAGTCTCCTAGAAGTGCTGACCAAAATTTTGGATTTCTTTATAGCTATTATCCTTGTGTCGGATGTACGAGAGTCATCTTTGTGGGACGACTTTGTCTGTTTAGGACGTTAGGAGTTCGATGTGATCAGCAACGAACTTGGTGGTAGATGTTACCATTTATTACTTGTAAAGGAGCGTGAGTTTTCGGAGAGGAGTTTAGTGAGTTTTTTCTTTGGGAAATAATCCTCTTTAGGCGTTTGCGACGTCTCGCAGTGCTTAAGGTTGATTTTCCCTTATTTAGTTGTCGAGGTTTTTTAGGACCTCACTGTCGGTTAAGTGTTGTAAAAAGTTTCAAAAATGTCTCGAAACTGGTCGGACATCTTGATTTTTTGGTGGAGTATACGAGTGTACGATATCGCATCTCCCCTTTGAGAGGGGACAGCTGAGTTTGTCTTTCGACAAACTGCCTCACGCTTCTCGAGATCAAGCCGTCTCGTAGTTCAGTGATTGCGATGTTTTAGTGATAATATTTTTTGAGATGCATGACGTTCCAAGTTCTTGGAATTTTCACGCCTTGCATATTGGCTATCTCGTAGGAACCTGGTCAGACGACTTTTATAATCTTGTAAGGTCCTTCTCAGTTTGCTCCTAGCTTTCCTGCATTTCGTTCGGCCGTGTTCTGGAAGAATTTGCGTAAAACTAAATCTCCTACGTTGAATCGGCGATTTCGGACGTTGGAGTTATAGTATTTTGCGGCAGCGTGTTGATAGTTTTGAATTCGGATTAGGGCTCGGTCTCGCTGCTCGTTGACGTGGTCGAGGTTGTCCAATAGCATGGCGTTATTGATTTCTTCCCGTTCTGGGAGTAGCCTTCTACGGATTCCAGGAAACTCGACCTCTGCAGGGATCATACATTCTGTTCCGTATACAAGGGCGAAGGGCGTTTCTCCCGTTGCGCGCCTTGGAGTCGTGCGATGTGACCAGGGGAATCCTTCAAGTTCTTCTGCCATTTTCCTTTCTTTTTGTCCAAACGTTTCTTAAGTCCGTCGAGGACAGTCTTATTAATCGTCTCGGCCTGTCCGTTGCATTGTGGATATCTAGGAGTTGATTTGTTTAATCGTATCTTCCATTTTTCGCAAAATTCTTCAAATTGAGTAGAGATGAACTGGGATCCGTTGTCTGTTACGATTTCGTATGGGACTCCATGTCTGCAGATAATGTTTTTCCATACGAAATTTTCGACTTGACGCCCTTTATACTTGCGCGATTCGCCTCCACCCATTTTGAAAAGAAACCGTAAGGACCAGTAGGAAACGCTTTTGCTTAGAGTTGTGGAGGGGTCCCACGACGTCCATGGCCCAGCGCATGAAAGGGTATGGCGATGTCATGGAAGAAAGCTCTTCCGCTGGTCGCCGGATAGTCGAAGCGTGCCTCTGGCATTTTTCGCATTTCCGCGTTAATTTGTCTCAATCTCCATCATCGTTAGCCAGTAATATCCGTGGCGTTTGATTTTCACAGCGAGGACCTTCCACCAGAATGGTTTCCGCAGGATCCGAATGAACTTCTTCCATTACCTTTCTTGCCTTTTCCTCCGACATCGCCATGAGTGGTCCGGAAAATTTCCACTTGTAAATTTCTCCGTCGACCGCTACATAACGAGCGGCTTGGTTTGACTTTCGGGCCCACTTCTCGGGGTAATTTTCCGTCGACGATATATGCTCGTATCGTCTCCAGCCATGGTGTGTCGCAGCCATATTCAGGTTGTTCTGATTTCTCTTCTGATTGTACTGCGACTTCCTCCTCGTATCATCCTGATCTTGAATGAGATTGATGACGACGGGCGGTCCATGCTTGGATGTTTGATGAACTCGACCAAGATTACTATTTTATGTCTTGGATCCGAACTCGATGCCAGGGCCGCGAGGGCGTCAGCTTGGGTATTCTCGGAACGAGGAATTCGCGTGAGGGCGAAGCAATCGAAATCTTGGGACAGATTTTGGACCAGTTTGAGGTACGCGTCTATCCTTTTGTCCCTAGCCTCGTACTCTCCGCTGTACTGGCTTGCGACTAGCTGAGTGTCGCAATAGGCATGGATGTTTCATATTTTCAAACCGTGGGCTAACCGTAATCCTGCAATAAGGGCCTCGTATTCGGCCTCGTTATTCGACGCGTGTAACTCCAATCTAAATGATTGTTCGAGGATTTCTCTGGTTGGCGATGTAAGGCGGATGCCGATGACATATCCTTGCTTGGAAGACGATCCATCAACGTGAAGGAGCCAAGTCGAATTCGGCTCTTTGTTGGTTATGGCTTTCGTTGGTAGTTCCACCAGAAAATCTGCGAGTACTTGGGACTTTGCACTTGTCCTAGGTCGATAATCTATATCGTACTCGCTGAGCTCGACGGCCCATTTGGCTAGCATTCCCGACTGGCTCGGACTATGCAAGATAATCCGAAGAGGGAATGTCGTGAGGATGACGATGGTATGGTGATATCACTCAAATTATCCTAATGAGTGACTTTACTCTCTCAAATAAGAGGTTCAGTTGTAGTACTTAGGGATCGAATCCACAGAGAGCTAGTACACAAATAAGATGCAATCTTAGTGACTATGCTAGGTTGAAAATGGTTTAAATTAAAATGCAGGTTTTTGAGTAATGGTAAGATTACTCAGTTGAAAAGTTTTGGTTTAAGACAATAAAGAAAAGTAGTTAGATTCATGGTAGGTATTCAGAAATTCAGGATTATAAATACTATAAATGCTAACAAGTTGCTTGCATGATATGCCAGAGCTCAACATTATTAAATGAATCCATCAGCTATCGCAATATTTAGACCATCTATTACTTAGATGCTAAATGGTGTTTGCGGTCAGCTATATCGCTGACAGTATCGATCGATTATTCGATAGGAATATCAACCGATACACCTCTAGCTACGTTGATCGATTACTCTATAGAAGTATCGAACGATACGACTCTAAGCAGAACTTATGCCCGAGTTGATACAGTGCTCACCATGATCTTAGAGGGTCATAGCATGTTTAGGATGTTATCATGAATTGTGTTGAATAAATAATGCAATCCAAGTTCATGTTCTAGGTAGCTAATCTAGAAAAAGTATTAGTGAACATTCCTAACAATAAATATCACAACTATAGAAGATGGAGGTTGGGGCTAATCCCTTATATCCTATTTAAACCCTAAATCTAACAAATGAATCTACTCAGACATGGCTGAGTGATTCATAGTAACAAGGTAATAATAGGAGTTCATAGATGTTGGGGTCAAAATCGGTCAACGACGAAATCGTCACCCGAAAGTCCTCGGAAGAAAACTAAGTGACGATCGAAACCGAGAAACGGGTCGTCACTCGACGAACTTACGGGAAGGCACGAACGGACCGTGAGCCCCGGGGATCGACAAAGGCGAGCAACAGCGCATCGGACGCTGACACGGCACGGGCGGTAGGGCCGGCCGCGCAGACCGACCACGCCGACTCCCCGGGCGGCAGACCGACCATGCAGAATCGACCACGCCAGCGCCAAGCGCCGGGCGGCACTGGCACCGGGCGGCAGAGACCACGCCGCGCCTACGCCGGGCGGCTCGCCTCTTCTGTCTGGCCGGCGAGGCCGTCTCCGCCTGGCGCCGGAAGGGTCCTGGCGCCATCCGTGCAGTCGTCGTGATCTCGCAACGGCAACATCTTGGTCCCTTAAACCCATGTTCGATTGTTCGAGAAACACGACGATTCTTCCGCAAAGCCTTCTCGATTGTTTAACAAAGTTCATATTTTAAAATTTAAGTTCGAAGCCTCATTAGTTCAACCCTCGAAGACGGGAAGTCTACGAATCCAAGTCCATCTCGATCCCGATACTCGAGAAATCTCGGAAGACCATAAAAGTTTCGAATGATGAATGGATTTCGATTCATCGTATAAAACGATCACGGTTATTCTAAACACCAATCATCTCGACTATACGAGGAATTGGGATTCCTTCGGAAATGCCGAAACCTTCGAAGACTATTTTCTCGAAAAACCGTAAAAAAGCCTAAAAAGCCCGACATGACCAAAACGGCCCACTTACGATTTACCAAAAAGGAAGGATAACTATGATGGTTTATCCTTATCCTCACATAAGAGATAAATGTCAAGTTTCCAGAAGATAAATGTCAAGTTTTCCGAAGATAAATGTCAAGTTTCTCGATAAACATGAAGACGGACGAAAATGGAAATAGCCCGATTCAGCCCGAAGGAAGATAGACCGTCTTAAGAGGAGTATATAAGGAGAGCTTTGGGCTAGGAGCAAATCATCACAAAATTTCCAGAGCACTTTAGCACTTAGAGCAAATTCAGCATTTCTTTTCTGTTTTCACTAGCGAGCTGCGACTCAACTAGGTTAGATTTAGGCGGCCGGACTAGCGGACTTTTCGACAGCTCTTGTAGCTGATTTCTTTACCTGTTTTTCACGCTCAAAAGCGAATTCGGAAATAAGATCTCTTTCGCTCTATTTTTACGATTTTTATTTTACAACTTAAATTCGCATTGATTGTGTCGTGTGGCCCAGCAGATATCCGACCTTCGGGAAGGTTAAGTTTACTTCTTTTCCTTCAAATCAAACGAAAACTCGACAGTGCGAATTTCGGTTCCCACAGTTTGGCGCTAGAAGGAGGAGGGGGGGGTTACGGATCTATCTATCTCGCAACTGCACACGCTCGATCATGTCTACTGACGTCACCAAAGACCAGCCAAAGCTAGGACGGAACACCCGCCGATGCCAACGCTGAGAAGACTCCAACCGAGATACGCCCACAGTCACTGCTGATGCAAACACCGAGACGCCGACAGATGAGGAACTGTTCACCTCCGCCAGGTGGGCGGAACAACAGGACAAGCTGATAACCTCGCTCGCAAAACAGGTCGGCACCTTAACTGCGAGGAGCAAGTTGCGCGGATCCACCAAGGCACGGTGCGCGAAGACTCGACTTCGATCTCCGAGAACGAAAAGATGCCCGAAAGAGTCCACTCGAGGAAACGGCTAAAGGACAGCTTAACGACCTCGCAGAACCTTCCACCCCGCTACGGAAACAAGGAAAGCGACGCCGAGCATCGATCTGGATATCAGCAACCAATCGGATCCTTCCGATGAAGACGCTGACATCCACCCCAGAGGACCCTAAGCCAGTCCGCCGCGACGGTATCCTTCGAGAGGCCCATGACAAGAGGAGGAAGACCTCTACTGGATTGAGCAGGAAGAACTCGCGGAGGATCAAGCTCGGATCCATCGATTCAAGCGCCGATAAACTCGGAGAAACGCCGGTAGCAATAACGAGATCCATGATCTCCGCGAATCTCTCAAAAGACCGTGGCGAGGTGAAAGCAGTGAAATCGCAAATCCACCAGGCGACCAGATCCGCCAAATCGATAGACTTCTCGAGGAAGCACGGAAAACGACTTCACCGCCGGATCACGGAAACACACATCTCAGACCCAGGGAAAATCAAACTCCCGGTCTATGACGGTACTACGGATCCTAAGGCGCATCTGCAGTCTTTCCAGATCGCAATGGGTAGATGCAAACTCCCGGAGCGCGAACGAGACGCGGGTCATTGTCTTCTCTTCGTCGAGCACCTCAAAGGCGCCTGCGAATGGTTCTCCGGCTCAAAAGGAACTCCATCGAAGCTTCCGCCAATTGGCCTCGGCGTTTCTCAAACAATACTCCATGTTCATGGACAGAGAAACGTCCGACGTGGACTTGTGGAGTCTGGCTCAAAAGGAAGACGAATGACTTCGCGACTTCATGAGAAGGTTCAAGCTAGTGATGGCCAGAGTGACGGGTATCAGCCACAAAGTCGCAATCGACGCCCTGAGGAAAACTCTCTGGTACAAGTCAAATTTCCGAAAGTGGTTATTGCTGGAGAAACCACGGACGATCCAGGAAACCCTCCACAAGGCAACAAACTTCATCGTCATGGAGGAAGAGATGAGAGTCCTGTCGCAAAAGCATGGACCACAGAAAACGTCCTCAAAGAAGAAACCCTCTCGTAACTACAAGTACATCCATCACGAAGGGGAAGACGCCCAAGGCGAGCATAACTACGCCATCAACTCGGAGCAAGACAAAACCTCCAGGAAATACCTGGACCAGGAACCAGTATAAGGATAATTCCTACTGCGAGTTCCACGAAACCAGAGGTCACTTCACTGCGAACTGCAAGGTTCTCGGCGCCAGGCTCGCCGCAAAGCTCCTCACCAGCAAACTGTCAAAAGTCAAGAGTATAAAGGACTTGCTCCTGGAGTCCGACCGCCCAAAGACCAACAAAACTGTCTCCGAGGACCGCGGGACCGAAAATCAATCGGGTGAAAAACGCGAAAGGAGACAGGACGACCAAGGGAACAACAGCAATTGCCAGAGGGTAAATATGATCATCGGAGGATCGCAGTTCTACCAAGACTCTGTCTCGTCGATAAAAGCCTACGGGCGAAAAGCCGAGATGAGTTCCAACTGGTTTCCAGATAGCGATATTCCCAACCACACGATTCGAGGAACAGGAAACTGTCGGAATCGACAAACCTCATTGCGATCCTTTGGTTATTGACCTGGTAATCCAGGATCTCGAAGTCGGCCGCATCCTCGTCGATACAGGAAGTACGGTCAACGTCATCTTCCGCGACACCCTCTACAGGATGAAGATCCCACTTGGGGAAGTCGTCCCTGAGCCAAAACCTTTGACTGGGTTTTCGGGCGTCACTTCCATGACCCTCGGGAGAATTAAGCTCACAGTCATGGCGAAGGAAGTCACAAAGATCGCCGAAGTTAGTAGTCGACAACCCGCCATCTACAATGCCATCATGGGAACCCTTGATCAACTCCATGAAGGCAGTACCATCCACATATCACCTCGGCATCAAATTTCCGACTCCAACCGGAACCGCAGTAATCTGGGGTAGTCAGAAACAGTCGAGACTCTGTTACCTAGCCGAGTTCAAACTGCGAAAAGATCGGAACGCCCCTGCGGCCAACCCGAAACGAGCAAAGGAATCACACAACATTCCTGAAGAGTCAAAAAAATGATCCAGAATCATCCGAACATACAACGATTCAAGACAGCGACAAAGTCTCTGAGTCCATCGCCGTAAAAGCAGACAGCTCGACCACCGCACATACCACCGATCCGACTAGCACGATCGGAACGGCAACGCACGGGGAGTAAAAACGTCTGCAGCAACTATCAGAACTACGAGATGGCTTGATCCTCGAAAGAGGTACGTAGGCAGCTCGTCGAAACCCGGCGAGTTCAGCTATCCCCCTCACCAAAAAGGGGGGGGGGAGGGTACGTATACTCCTATACTCCCACAAAAACGCGAAATATCGGCACATGTACTCGAATTTTTCGAAATCTTTTCAATAAAATTCTTTCTATCTATTTTTATGCTCACTTAATATAGTAAACGTAAACACTTCGGAAAAACGAAAATCATATCTTCAAAAGAAACGCGAGACGTCGCAACTTCTGAAAAGATAACAAAACTCGTATCATCCGCTAAAACAGTCCACCTGCGACTTAAAAAACTTACGCCCGCCGATTCCGACGACGTTACAGAAACGTTCACTCAATACAAACTCGTAGTCAGACCTATAAGGTCCTCTTACATCCGACAAGGATATCATAGCGCTATACAAGAAACCCAAAATTTTGGTTTAGCGTCTCGGATAAACTCCGAAGATAGCTCGATTCTTTTAACACAAGTCATATAAGCCGGCGACTAGTCGCGGACTTTAAACGAAAAGAATCAGGAAGAAATCACTAACAGGCAAAACGAAAGCCGATCAGTCATCGCACAGCCTTAAAGCTGAGAGTAAGCCTAGGTCTTGCCCTAAACCCAGTCTTGCTGGATCTTGACATCTCACAGACATAGTATCGTGATCGAGACCCCAAAACATGTCTCTTATCGCTTACACCTAAAACGCTCGCTAAAAGTAGCATACGGACCAAGCGACAAAAGAGTTAGGATACGAAGTGACTACTCGCATTCTTTCCTCTACACTTGACGAAAGTATAAATCAAAACAAAAGACGAAATCTCGCAAATTTTTATATATTCATAAGGTCGCAAAACGGCGGGATTCTAAGCCACCAACGGCCAGTCCCAAAAACATAAGAATGCAACCTCCAGCGGCAGAATAAACTCTAAAACGGCCACACACGGCCAAACATATGACTCACAAAAAGTCAACATCGAGAAATCCAGACGGAAATCCCGAATGAACCCGCAGGCTGGTCCACTTCCTCGTTCACACCTTGGGCGTTTTCAGCTCCGGCCTCCACCGTATCCTCGAAAACCTCGATAGGCTCCCATAGTCTCGGACTCTTTCTTCTTGGAGGAACCAAGAATTCAGCATGAGCACACTCGGCCATGAAATCCTTCATCTCAGCAATCTCGAATCAAAGGAGAAATCCGGGTTGAGACTTGTAAAGATTCTGACCGAGCCCGGCACTCGAAATCGCCAACAAATTCTGAGCATCTTTAAAACATTGAAACTCAGCAGCAAACAATTCCGCCCGTCTAGCCACCTGCCTCTGCGACCATCCTCCTTCCTCTCCTTTCCGCCCGAACAAGGGCTCGAGCATGAAGCTCAGCTTGCTGCGCTGCTCCTCTACCTCTTGTCGAATCGGAAGAGCTCTCGCCGCTTCTTTGGTCTTGAAATTAGCAATCCTAGACTTGCGGAAACTTGAGTCAAGCGCATCGCCAAACACTCTTAGTCCCTGCATAAACTAAAGATCAATAAATAAACATATATACAGATTCAAAAATACGGTTAAGAAGTTCAAAGGTAAAAACCTCGTTGATCCGCTGGAACCCTCGGTAAAAACCCGTTTCTTCTCCTCATCCTCCAGCGACTTCGTCGAACGAACTCCGAGGAAGACCGTCAAAGAAATTGTTGGGGAGTGGAAAATGCTGGCGCTTTTTCCGTTGGAGCGAAACTAGGGTTTTCCCCAGCGAAGGGTCTTCCGAACCTTCCCCACAGTCGATTTCTTTCCCTTTACGAGATCTCTGTTTACGTCTCCGTAGGAGCCGATAACGGTTCGGCATCGCATGTCGGACAGGGTCTCGGGACGGTAAAGCCTTACCGCTCGAATCCGTCAAGGGTGAAGGACTTCCAGAAGCGGCTTTTGATGAAGGAGATCCCTCTTGACAAAAGATCACCATGCGTATGCAACAATCCCGTTCTCTACAAGCGAAACTTTTCACTAAAATTCGCACTTCGAATGGTAAAATAGACAACAAGTTTTATCATATTACCTCGGTTGAAGTTCCATGCGTGCGGAAATAGATGGAGGCAGCTCTCCTCGACGGACTCACCATTTATTGGACATAGAAGAAACGCTCCTGCCACAACTTTGGGTTGAAGTAGTCCCTGAATTATGGTCATATCCTTCTTTGGCACCATGGTGTAGTAACCATCGCTCCCGTTGGCGAGTGCTCCAAAGACCTTGAAATCAGCGGGACTAAGATTGATCCGAGTTCATAACTTGCGATCAACCGCCAAGCCAACTCTAAGGCAGAAACACCGAGCTGGCTGATCGAAAGTCGGAAGCGCACGAACAATGGTACGGGGATCGGGAACCACATGCGGCAATACGTAAGGAATGCCTTGTAGCATGTAAAGAAACCTTCGGAGGATTCCTCGCACTCTCATTGCCGATAAATTGAATTTAACTCAATCAGAAATCTGGTAAAAATCGAAGAATCGAGATATTTACGTGAAACCAAGCTCGGTAAAGGAAGCACCGGCAGCCTCAAAGGTCTCTTCAGAACAGGGACATCTGGCAGAGGTGGAGCCGAACCCACAAGAGCTTCGGTATACGCGTTCTTCCTCCTCATCGACTAACTCCTCTTGCCCATTCACCGTCACGCAGGAGAGTCATCCGAGGATGAATGGGAAGAAGAATTTCTCTTGGAGGATCTTGAAGACATTGTTCTTAAAAAAAAGAGAGAAAGGATTCTTGAGAGATGAATTTTTATGATGAAGTAAGAATGAATGAGATTTCTTACTCCATCCTTATAAAGGAGGTAAAATCACTATTTACCCGACTTTCGCAAACGATTAAGTCTCTACACCTTCCCATACGGCTATACGCAAACTAGGACCGAAGGCACTACGGTTCCTAGCTAGCTGGGGGCTAACTGTTGGGGTCAAAATCGGTCAACGGCGAAATCGTCACCGAAAGTCCTCGGAAGAAAACTAAGGCGAGCCGAGAAGCGGTCGTCACTCGACAAACTTATGGGAAGACACGAGCGGGCGTGAGCCCCGGATCGACGAAGAAGAGCAACAGCGCATCGGCGGACGGGACACGGCACGGCGGTAGCACCTGGCGTCGGCGGCAGACCGACACAGCGCCTGGTGCGGCGGCAGACCGACCACGCCGCCTGGCACTGGCGGCAGACCGACCACGCCGCGGCGCCCGGCAGATCGACGCCGCCTGGCACGGCGCAGCTGGCGGCAGGCTCGTCCTCTCCCATCTGGGCGGCAGGCCGTGGTCTCCGTCTGGCGCCGGCGTAAGGTCCTGGCCCATCCGTGCAGTCATCTTGTGATCTCGGGCAACGGCAATATCTTGGTCCCTTAAACCCATGTTTGGATTGTTTGAGAAACACGACGATTCTTCCGCAAAGCCTTCTCGATTGTTTAACAAAGTTCATATTTTAAAATCTAAGTTCGAAGCCTCATTAGTTAAACCCTCGAAGGCGGAAGTCTATGAATCAAGTCCATCTCGATCCGTTACTCGAAATCTCGGAAGACCATAAAGGTTCGAATGATGAATGGATTTGATTCATCGTATAAAACGATCACGGTTATTCTAAACAGCAATCATCTCGACTATACGAGGAATTGGGATTCCTTCGGAAATGCCGAAACCTTCGAAGACTATTTTCTCGAAAAACCGTAAAAACGCCTAAAAGCCGACATGACCAAAACGGCCCACTTATGATTTTCGAAAGGAAGGATAACTATGATGGTTTATCCTTATCCTCACATAAGAGATAAATGTCAAGTTTCCAGAAGATAAATGTCAAGTTTCCAGAAGTTAAATGTCAAGTTTTCGAAGATAAATGTCAAGTTTCCGATAAACACGAAGGCGGACGAAAATGGAAAAGCCGATTCAGACCGAAGGAAGATAGACCGTCTTAAGAGGAGTATATAAGGAGAGCTTTGGGCGAGGAGCAAATCATCACAAAATTTCCAGAGCACTTTAGCACTTAGAGCAAATTCAGCATTTCTTTTCTGTTTTCACTAGCGAGCTGCGACTCAACTAGGTTAGATTTAGGGGCGGACTAGCGGACTTTTCGACAGCTCTTGTAGCGATTTCTTTACCTGTTGTTCACACTCAAGCGCAATTCGAAATAAGATCTCTTTCGCTCTATTTTACGATTTTATTTTACAACTTAAATTCGCATTGATTGTGTCGTGTGTGGCCCAGCAGATATCCGAGACCTTCAGAAGGTTAAGTTTACTTGGCTTTCCTCCAAATCAAGCGAAAACTTCGACAGTGTGAATTTCGTTCCCACAATAGATCTATTAGAGGAACACTTAAGTTCCAATCACAAATCTCTTTGGATCTCTCCTCTAGATCTAGAATCCTTTAACCTTTGTTAAGAACAAGGATTAAGAACTGAATAAAACTTTATTGAGAACTTGCAAAGTAATGAAACAATGGTAAAAGAAATGTGTAGAAAAGATGGAGGTAAAAAGAAGCTCTCTCTGCCAAAACACTTAGGCAAATATAAATATGAGTTCATTAGGTTAAAACTTCGCCGGCAATCTTGTAAAATGAGATATTGTGGGCTTCAAGTTCGCCAGGTCCAACTTGTCTTCTTTCGCCGCTTCGATATCGTTCGATAGTACTGGATGTACATCGATCGATTATGATCTCGATGTATCGTCCTTCAAATGTGTCGATAGCCGCGGAATGTGCATCGATCGATGTGTACTCGGATGTCGACCTGGTCTGATCTCGGGTGAACTCTTCTTTAAGCTCCAAAAAGGCACCTAAAACATCACTTTTCTCCAAAATGCTCTTGAGCCTGAAAACATACCTAATAGACTCTAAAACATAGATAATAGTAGTAAAAATACTCATATGCCATGGGTAAAAACGGGTAAAATCCATGGTATATCAACTCCCCCAGACTTAACCTTTTGCTTGTCCTCAAGCAAACACACATACAGTTTTTATGAAAGAGGTTTTAAAAAGCAGGGACTCAATCAAATTCAAACTTAGAATCATAACCTCTACTTTGTTGCAAACCACATTGTGGGAACCGAAATTCACACCGTCAATTTCCGATAAATAAGATTGCGGAGGAAAGCCAAGTAAACCCGACTTTCCTTGAAGGTCCGGATTCTCTGCGTTGCCACACGAAATAGATAAAGTAAACAGGAGACAAAGATGGGAATTGTAATATTTGCCCGAAGGCGTTTTATTAGATGACAGATACGAGTACAAAGATTCTCCGAAAGACAAAGAGATTTGCGATTAAAGAAAAAGGTAGAGTCGCAGGCAGCCAAAACGTCCTAAGCCTTGCTCCGCTAGTCTAACCGCCTAAACCCTAGTTCTTCTAAGCTAGCAGGATGCTCTAAGTCTAATTTTCGATCCCCTCCTCTTCTACTCTTGCTCTCCTTATATATCCACTCCAAGGTCGGTTTGCCTTAGGATGATGCACCTCGCCTTTGGGCCCAAGCATATCTCTTCAGGAAATATTCCATTTTCGTCGGTCTTCGTAATTATCCTCGAGTTTTCCGCTATTTTTGGTGACTTGATGTTTATCCGACGTTAGGAAATTGGATAAACCGTCATAGCCTGATTGGGCCTGAATCCTTAAAATCGTAAGTAAGTCCGTGGACTTGTCTTAAGTCGTTGAACGTTTTATACGATTTCTTGGAAAGACTATCTTTCTCAGAAAATAAACCGTATAGCTTAAAGGATCGATGTTCAAGTTAATCTATCTTTATTTTATCGATATCTTCTCGAGAAATCAATCCTTCTCGTAATATAAACCGTGGCGCGCCGGGCGCCAGGCGGGTGCCGCTGGCCAGGCGGCCAGCGTGGCCGCGTGCCGCGAGGCGCCAGGTCGGAGCAGGCGCCCGCGTGGCGATGCCACCGCACCAGGCGGTGTGCCGGCGCCAGGCCGGCCTGCGTGGCAGCGTGCTGCGGCGCCAGGCGGGTGTGCCGCCGGCGCCGGGCGTCTTGCCGTCCATGGGTTTTCCGTTGTTCGATCTTTCCCCCGTTAGTCGTCCGTGCGGGAAATCTTTGAGTTTGGAAGGATCTTTAGCCGTGGATTTCGAGATAACCGTTTTTGACCCCAACAGTTAGCCCCCCAGCTCGTAAGATCGGAGACGATTTTGCGGGCGAGTGATCAATTTTTGAAAATCAGAATTTTCGGCTAAGGATTTTTCCGCAGGAAACCTGTGTCATCACCCCCTTTTCTTATAAATAGCCAGCCTTCCCTTCTCATTCTTCACATCTTTTCAAATTCTCTCTTCTTCTCTCTCAAGAAAGAAAATGTCTTCATCCCAAGTTGAAAAGAATGATTCTGATGTTGAGATGGGTGAGGCCGGCCAAGCTCCGTCGGTTCCGGCCAGCCAAGCTCCGGCCGTTCAGGCCGTTCAGGAGGCTACTCCGTCCCTCATTGATGGGTTTGATTCTTTCAAGGCTAAGCTATCCCGGCGTAGTGCTGCGAAAGGCTCAAAGCGGGCGAGGACTGAGACGCCCGATGTTCCTTCCGCGGCTCCAACTCCTTTGCCTGTTTCTCCGATCTCTTTGCCTGCTCCTTCGGCCCCTTCGCCTGTTCCTCCGGTTCCCATCCCGAAGTCCCATCCGATGCCCTCCCGTCTGCGGAAGGGGCTATTGTTCCCGAACAGACTCTTGATGTTCAGGTCCATCCATCGGGTTCTTCGACTGCTCCGATCGTGATCTCCGGAAGAGAGGATGCGATAGAATCTGCACCTCTTCCCGGCGAAGAGGGAACTTGTCTTGGGACTGCCAGCGGCTGGTGCCGCGCCGTTGCCCAAGGGAAGGGCAAGGGCTGGTGCGGCATCCGAGCAAAAGAAGCAAGCGAAGAGCGGGAGAGCGAACTCGAGCCGTTGGCGTCATCGTTCAAGGTTCGATTTTAATCTGTCCGCAATTCTTGTATTGCTTTCTTCTTTTTTTTACGATGATACTTACTCCTTCTTTTGCGGACAGTTTGTGTCGCTGATTGGGAATGCTTGGCGAGTCGCGGTCGGAAGTCATTCGCTATCGAAGGATTTGGAGTCGTCGCGAGAAGCGCTGAAGCGTACTAAGGCCGCATTGCAGACTGTCGGGGACACCCATGCCGCCCGTCCCAGCTTGAGGTTCGTATCAGTGATCTTGGCGTGACCTTGGGAAGACCGCGAGTTACTCAAGGTGAAGAAGGAGAAGAGGAGCAATCCTCGGAAGTCCGCCGTCTTGGAGAAGATCCAGACTCATGAGGAGATGAGCGCCCGTAGATCCTCGGAGGTTGTCGATGCCCGCAGCGACTTTTGGTCGTCGGCGAGGATGGCCACCCTGTTTGAGTCCTTGATAGCCATCCGCAAGAGGGACTTGGCTTTAGCGGGGATCGAGGGAGTTTGGCGAGCTCGAGTTGCTTAGTAATGAGGCCCGTCTTTGGACTTGGAGGAAGCCAGACTATCGTCCGCAAAGGAGAGTGGGCTGCCACCGAGAGATTCGATTTGATCCTTGCTGGCCTGCAGGCCGAATGCACCCTTGCGTCGACCTCGAAGACTCAGAAGATCAGGAGCGCGGAGAAGATTGCGAGGCTGGCGTGGGCGAGGCGGGTAGTGGCGATGCGACCGAGGGAGGCGACGGCGAGGCTATCCTATCGCGAGTGAGGATGAAGGTGGCGCTCCTGGGGCGCCTAGGCTATCCTTCGGGATTTCGTTTTATGTGTTTGGCCGTTAAGAGGCCATGATGTATTACGGGACTGGCGTTGGTGGCTTGAATCCCTGCCCTTTTGGGGTTTTGTTTGAACTTTGCGGTCTCAATCTATAAACGTTTTTGATTATTTATGAACTTCGGTTTTGAAGTATGAGAAAGAGGGTGTGAGTTGTCGTCTCATTCCTAGTTCCCGATGATCACCGTACCTATTGTTTGCATAAAGCGAGATTTTCCGCGGTTTACTGATTCTGCGAAGTTAAGTGAAACAAACATGCTTAAGTGAAGAGACAATTTTTGGATCTCGTATACCATACTATGTTTGTGAGATGTCAAGATCCAGCGTGGCTGGGTTTAGGCAAGACCTAGGTTTACTCTCGACTGAGGCTTTGCGATGACAAATCGGCTTCGTTTTGCCTGTTTGAGATTTTAACCTGACTCGCATCGTTTAAAATGCCATTATTGTCGGCTTATATGATTTGTTTGGCGTGAGTCGAGCTACTTCCTTCGAAGAGCTAGACCAAAATTTTGATTTCTTGTATAGCGCTATGTTTATCCTTGTCGGATGTAAGAGAGCCTACCCTCGAAGGCTGCTATTTGTCTGTTTAGGGCGTTAGAGTTCGTTTGTTGTGATCAGCAACAACGAAATGATACCGTTTTGAGGTGCATTTGTATGTTGAGGCGAAGATTTCGTCTGCAATGTTTTGCGGAAAGAATGTCCTTCAAAGCGTTAGCGGCTCGCAGTGCTGAAGGTCGATTTTTCCTTATGCATCTCGTGTTGAAGCGCTTGCGGGCTTTTGGCAATGTCTTTGCGAATGTTAAGCAGCCAGAAAACTGTTGTTTCCGTTTTGGGCCTTAGGAACAAGGGGTCGCGTAAATTCGACCGGGAGAAACGTCTACATTCATTTTGCTTTGTGAAGTGTTGGCCCCGGGATTTGTTTTGGATGTGATAATGCGCTTAGTGGATACTGGATCCGTTGTTATGGCCTTTTCGGCTGATTTGAAAAAGTCGTGAAAAAGTTTCGAAAATTTTAGAGTCTTCGAAATTTGTGGGAGTATCTGATATCGTACTCCCCTCTTTAATTGGGGATAGCTGAATCCGCCGGTTGGCGAGTTGCCTACGTACCCTTGTCTAGGGATCAAGCCATCTCGTAGTTCTTTTGTACCACGTTTTATCGTTTAGTGGTAGTATTTTTGAGGTGCATCGCATTCCAAGTTCTCGGATTTTGGCGTCTTGCATGTTTGCGATTTGGTATGAACCTGGTCGGACTACTTTTATGACTTTGTACGGTCCTTCCCAGTTTTCCTGCGTTTCGTTCGGCAGTGTTTTGGAAGACTTTGCGTAAGACTAAATCGCCTTCTTTGAACCTGCGATGGCGTACGTTTGAGTTGTAGTACCTTGCGGCAGCGTGCTGGTAATTCTGGATTCGAATGAGTGCCTGGTCGCGGCGTTCATTGATGAGATCGAGATTGTCCAGCATCATAGCGTCGTTTAAATCCTCTCTTTCCGGGAGGAATCTTCTCCGTACTCCGGGGAATTCTACTTCCGCGGGGATCATGCATTCCGTTCCGTAAACGAGGGCGAATGGAGTTTCACCCGTAGCCCGTCTTGGGGTTGTACGATGCGACCAAAGAACTCCTTCGAGCTCCTCTGCCCATCGCCCCTTCTTGGCGTCTAGGCGTTTCTTGAGTCCATCAAGGACGGTCTTGTTGATGGTTTCTGCCTGTCCGTTGCATTGCAGATATCTGGGAGTTGACTTCGTAAGTCGTATTTTCCATTTTTCGCAGAATGCTTCGAATCGAGCAGAGATAAATTGAGATCCGTTATCTGTTACAATTTCGTATGGGACCCCATGTCTAGTTATGATATGTTTCCAGACGAAGTTCTCGACCTGTGTGTCTTTGATACTTGCGTAGGATTCTGCTTCTACCCATTTGGAAAAGAAATCCGTGAGGACTAGGAGGAAGCATTTTGTTTTGATGGGTGCATAGGTCCGACAATGTCCATGGACCATCGCATGAAAGGATAGGGGGAAGAGATTTAAGAGAGGATTTCCGCGGGTTGATGGATTGTTGGAGCATGCCTTTGGCATTTCTCGCACTTCCGGGCGAATTTCTCGCACTTCCGGGCGAATTTCTCGCAGTCTTTTACCATGGTTGGCCAATAATAACCGTGGCGTTTGATTTTGACTGCGAGAGATCTTCCGCCAAAATGATTTCCGCATGATCCAGAATGGACCTCTTCCATGATTCTTCTTGCCCTTTCCCCTTCTGCGCATTTCATGAGAGGACCAGAGAAACACCACTTATAAATTTCTCCCTCTATCGTGACATACCGTGCCGCTTGGGTTTTCACTTCTGAGCCCATCTTTGGCGTAAGGTTCCATTCACGATATAGGCTCGGATTGGTTCTAACCAAGGGCTGTCGCAGCCATACTCGGTTGGGTCCACATCCGCTTCCGGTTGATCCTCGACTTCTTCCGCATCTTCAGTCTCTTCCAGGATTAGATTGACGACCACTGGTGGTCCGATGCTTGGATATTCGATGAATTCGACCGGGATTATCCTTTGGAGCCCTGGATCTGAGCTTGAGGCGAGGGCAGCCAAGGCGTCGGCCTGGACGTTTTCCGAGCAAGGAATTCTGGTCAGGGCGAACTGGTCGAAAATACGAGCCAGTTCTTGGATGAGTTTTAGATACGCGTCCATCCTTTCGTCTCTTGCCTCATATTCTCCGCTGTATTGATTGGCGACTAACTGAGAATCGCAGTAAGCGTGAATATTACGGATTTTTAATCCATGGGCCAGCCGCAAGCCTGCGACGAGTGCTTCGTATTCTGCCTCATTGTTTGAAGCATGAAAAGCCAATCGGAAAGACTGTTCTAGGATTTCCCCGTTAGGAGAGGTGAGTCGTATTCCGATTCCGGATCCTTGTTTGATTGAAGACCCGTCGACGTGGAGGACCCAAGTTGAGTTTGGTTCCTCGTTAGTCATGCCTCTAGTGGGTAACTCTACCAAGAAATCCACAAGTACTTGGGACTTTGCACATGTCCTTGGGCGATATTCGACGTCGTATTCACTCAGTTTGATTGCCCATTTTGCGAGCCTACCAGATTGGCTCGGACTATGCAGGATTATCCGCAGTGGGAACGTGGTGAGAACCACTATAGTATGAGACTGGAAATATGGTCTTAGTTTTCTTGCCGAGATTATGACGGCGAATGCTAATTTTTCCATTAGCGGGTATCGAGTTTCCGCATCCAGTAATGTCTTGCTTACGTAAAAGATTGGCTTTTGTTCGCCGCTCTTCTCGTGATCAGACGCCACGACTGCTGTTGCGGAAACTGCGATATAGAGGAAAAGGGTTCACCTTCCACCGGTTTTGCGAGGACTGGTGGAGTGGCCAGGTAATGTTTCAACTGTTGGAAAGCTTTTCACATTGCTCGACCATTCGAACTTCTTGTTTCCCTTCAATGTTTCAGTAAAGCGGTAGGCACTTATCCGTAGAGCGAGATGAAACGGTTCAAAGCCGCGACTCTTCCGTTAGCCTCTGACTTCTCGCTTGGTTCTCGGGAGGCCATCTCTATCAGTCGTCCGATTTGTTTAGGGTTGGCCTCGATTCCGCGATACGCTACGAGGTATCCGAGAATTCTCCCGATGCCACCGCGAACCTACATTTCGCCGGATGAGTTTCATGTTATGCTGGTTGAGTCGTGCAAAACATTCCTCTAGGTGGGCTACATGATCGTGTTCGCCAAGATATTTTACGAGCATATCATCGATGTATACCTCCATAGTTTTTCCGAAGTTGCTCAAAACATTCTGTTGACGAAGTCGCTGATACGCTGCACCCGCTTTTAAGACCGAAAGGCATTACCTTATAGCAATACGTTTCAGCGGTCTGTGATGAACGCAGTTTTTCGCGTCGTCGGATTCATCATGATCTGATAGTAACTGGAAAAGCGCCCATGAATGACAGAAGCTTGTTTCCGGTTGCTTCACCAATAGGTCGATGTGCGGAAGGAAGCTGTCCTTCGGACAGGCTTTATTCAGATCCGTGAAATCGACACAGACTTCACTTGCCGTTCTTCTTTTACCACGCAGGGTTGGCAAGCCAATCTGGATACCTAACTTCTGTTATCGACCCTACTTTGAGGAATCTTTCGACTTCCTCATTGATCGCGTGGCACGCCAGGTCCCAGCTTTCGTCTCTTTTGTTTTACGGGTTTGTGAGTCGGTCGATGTTAAGTTCGTGACATGTTACACTAATGTCGATTCCGGCATATCCTCCGCAGCCCGCTTAACGCATCGAGGTTCTTTTGAGGCATGCGATGAGCTCTGCTTTTATTGGTTCGCGGAGGTTAGCTCGATTTCACGCACCGTTCGGAAGGAATCGCCGAGGCAAATTGAGACCACCGGTTCGCAGGTTGGTTCACGCTTCCCTTCCGGGCCTCAGCTCTTTGGGACTGCCAGAAGGTTTCTGGCGAGTCGTGAATCGCTTGCTTTTTCCGAGGTCTCGATTTCGAATTTTTCCGCTTTAGTTCGGTAGCGAGGTAGATCTGCGCTGTCGCGACTACCATGTATTGTTTCGACCCGAAGGCCGGAACTTGAGGCATAGGTGGAATGTTGATGGGATCGCTCTCATGGAGTTTAGCCAGGAGTTCCAACTATCGCTAATGACGTTGGACCATCGATCACCAGGAATTCCATGTTTTGGCGACGCCCCGCTCTGACTAGGAGGTTAGTCGAGCCGAGGGTCATAATTTCTCCCGAGTCGAATACTGGGCTGGGGTCGTCTGTAAGGATGCTTAGATCGACGCCCATCCTCTCGAGGGTGCTTTTATAGATAATATTAGCCGAGCATCCGGTGTCGACTAATACCCTTGCTACGTCAATATCCTGGATCGTGAGTTCTATTACGAGGAGATTGTTGTGAGGTTTGGCCATACTGGCCGTTGCTCGATCCTCGAAAGATACGATGTTGCGGGCTGACGAAGAAGCCATACTGAATTTCGATCGATTGGTGGTTTTCGGGTTAGAGAATCCGTCCCCCCCTCCTTCTAGCGCCAAACTGTGGGAACCGAAATTCACACCGTCAATTTCCGATAAATAAGATTGCGGAGGAAAGCCAAGTAAACCCGACTTTCCTTGAAGGTCCGGATTCTCTGCGTTGCCACACGAAATCGATAAAGTAAACAGGAGACAAAGATGGGAATTGTAATATTTGCCCGAAGGCGTTTTATTAGATGAAAGATACGAGTACAAAGATTCTCCGAAAGACAAAGAGATTTGCGATTAAAGAAAAAGGTAGAGTCGCAGGCAGCCAAAACGTCCTAAGCCTTGCTCCGCTAGTCTAACCGCCTAAACCCTAGTTCTTCTAAGCTAGCAGGATGCTCTAAGTCTAATTTTCGGATCCCCTCCTCTTCTACTCTTGCTCTCCTTATATATCCACTCCAAGGTCGGTTTGCCTTAGGATGATGGACCTCGCCTTTGGGCCAAGCTTATCTCTTCAGGAAATATTCCATTTTCGTCGGTCTTCGTAATTATCCTCGAGTTTTCCGCTATTTTTCGGTGACTTGATGTTTATCCGACGTTCGGGAAATCGGATAAACCGTCATAGCCTGATTGGGCCTGAATCCTTAAAATCGTAAGTAAGTCCGTGGACTTGTCTTAAGTCGTTGAACGTTTTATACGATTTCTCGGAAAGACTATCTTTCTCGTAAAATAAACCGTATAGCTTAAAGGATCGATGTTCAAGTTAATCGATCTTTATTTTATACGATATCTTCTACGAGAAATCCAATCCTTGAGTTTTTGTCGTAAAACATCGAGGACGATTCCAACCGAATCGAAAGATGTTCATTCCATAGCCGTGATCGTACCAAACTCACGAGGATCGATCAAACAAGCCAAGATGGGATCAGACCGAGCATGATGGGACCGAGACCAGGACGAGGGCCGTCGACCGGCGCCAGGCCGGGGTGCCGCCGGCCAGGCGGGTGCCGCCGGGCGCCAGGCGCTTTGCGAACGCTGCGCCGGCGCCAGGCCGCCAGCGTGACGCTGCGTGCCGGGCGCGCCTGCCTGCCAGCGCCGGGGCGCCTGCCCGCGGACGCGTGCCGCCGGCGCCAGGGCGCCTTGCCATCCGTGGGTTTTCTGTTGTTCGATCTTTCCCTAGTCGTCCGTCGGGAAATCTTTGAGTTTGGAAGTATCTTTAGCCGCTGATTTCGAGATAACCGCTTTGACCCCAAACACACATCTAAGAATCTGTCAATCACAAGTACATTATGCAATATCCTAATTAAACAACCTTGATCATCTAGCCAACAACTTATCAATCCTGTCTGACTAACCCCTCTACAGATTTCATTTATGTACATAAAATGAAAGTGCAGGCTTTACCTTGGGAGTATCGATCACAGGATGCAAGGTTGCTCAAACAAGTATCCGGACCTGCAGGTAAAATTAGTTCCTATCCTCTCTCTCTACTATTTCTCTCCTAGTCAAGTCTGCTTTTTATTTGCAAGACATTGACCAAGATTGGACAGGCTTCCATGAATTAAGCCTTAATGGTTGTAGCCACCAAGTCCTGTTCACTTCTTTTGACCTATATCCTAGGATTCATTGGCGGCAAGTCTTTTGATCGATAGTCATGTCCGACATCGGTCGATACCAATGGTTCCCGCCAATATTCATGGAACTTTCGATCTGGAAGTCTCCTCTTGCAGCTTCTCATGCTTCACCACTTCCAAAAATCGTCTCCTATGATAGCATTGACGTTGTGGCCTGTTGCTTCTTCTCCAGTCCCTTTTCCTAAGGCTTCCTGCTTCTTAACAGCTTCTCCTGTCTGAATCACTTGAGTCTCTAGTTTCTTCACATGAGTGCTCAAAGCATCAAGCTTTGTGTTCAAGGTGGTGTAGACAGCGTCGATCTTTCCATTGAAGTTCACCTCTAACTGCTGCTGGCTTTCAAGAACTTTGCTGAGCATGTCTTCTAGCTTTCCTTCTTGGGTTGGTGTGGGTGGCTTCATGTAAGATGAGTTTCCATAACTCCTGTTGTTGTTGGGGTTGCTGCTGTTGAAGTTGCCTCTTTGTCCTGAGAAGTTTCTGTTTCCTTGGTTTCCTTGTCTATTAGCTTCACATCATTTTCAGGATTCCTTGTGGTGAAGTTGCCTTCACTTGCAGTATCCAGAGCCATCTGATATTTCAGCGCGATGCCTCTGAAGAAAGTGCAGAGCAGTTGCACCTTGTTGAATCCATGGTGTGGAAAATCTCGCTGGTAAGACTTGAATCTGATCCAGGTATCCTTAAATGACTCTCCAGGCTCCTGGTTGAATGTGGCAATTTTCCTCCTTAAGTCTTCAGCGCACGCATCATCAAAGAAGTTTCGCAGAAATGCGTTTTTGATGTCGCTCCAGGATGTAAGAGATCCTGGTGGTAGCTGCTTAAGCCACTGTAAAGCTTCTCCAGATAAAGAGCGTTTTAAGAGCTTACAGAGAAGGTAGTCCACGGGGAATCCATTGGCTTTGATAGCAGATATGAGATCCTCGAACCTCTCCAGATGGTCCATGGAATGCTCATTGGACAGCCCACAGTAGGGTGTCTGTCGCACAAGGGTGTAGTACTGCGGCTTGAGCTCGAAATCGCCTCTCTGAATAGCAGGCAGGGGGACAAATGGCTGATATGTTGGTGTAGAACTGATCTGGACGGTTGTAGTCAGCTAGTGTTCGAGCAGCCTCTCCTACAGGTTGAACAGCTCATGTAGGTGCAGTTTCTGGCTCAAGGATTACTTCATTCTGACCATTGAGCTTCTGACCTGCTTCATTACGAAGGTGACCTTCTTGGTCGCGCAAGTCTCCATTATCATTTCGTGTGAGAATAATCGGCGCAACCATGACTCTCGGAACAGTATCGATCAATATATGGTTAGGGGTATCGATCGATGCCGGATGAAACGTGTCGGTCGACGGTGAAGTAGTGTCGGTCGACAGGAAGGTGCGAGTATCGGTCGACGAGGACGATGTCTCTGTCGACAGTGGTGCGTTGGTATCGGTCAACAGACAGATGTTGATGTCGGTCATTGCAGAATGGATTTCCTTACGGATTGAACGTTCCAAGCTAGCAGGGTCTTCTGAGAGCAAAAGTTGAGATGCCTTGTTACTATTGGTACTGCTGGGCATGTACCTGAAATGACAAGAAAAATTTGTGTCATAAAACAATTTAAAGTAAAAATAACCTAGACCTAATCAGATTAAATCTAATTGTATCAAAGCTCCCCGGCAACGGCGCCAAATTTGATATCACTCAAATTACCCTAAGGAGTGACTTTACTCTCTCAAATAAGAGGTTCAGTTGTAGTACTTAGGGATCGAATCCACAGAGAGCTAGTGTACAAATAAGATGCAATCTTAGTGACTATGCTAGGTTGAAAATGGTTTAAAGTAAAATGCAGGTTTTTGAGTAATGGTAAGATTACTCAGTTGAAAGGTTTTGGTTTAAGACAATAAAGAAAAGTAGTTAGATTCAGGGTAGAAATTCAGGAATTCAGGATTATAAATACTATAAATGCTAACAAGTTGCTTGCATGATATGTCAGAGCTCAACACTATTAAATGAATCCATCAGCTCTCAATATTTAGACCATCTATTACTTAGATGCTTAATGGTGTTTGCGGTCAGCTATATCGCCGACAGTATCGATCGATTATTCGATAGGAATATCGACCGATACACCTCTAGCTACGTCGATCGATTACTCTATAGGAGTATCGATCGATACGGCTCTAAGCAGAACTTATGCGCAAGTTGATACAGTGCTCACCATGATCTTAGATCAGCTTTCGCTTGTCTCAAGAGGGTCATAGCATGTTTAGGATGTTATCAGGAATTGCATTGAATGAATAATGCAATCCAAGTTCATGTTCTAGGTAGCTAATCTAGAAAAAACATTAGTGAACAATCATAACAATAAATATCACAACTATAGCAGATGTAGGTTGGAGCTAATCTCTCATATCCTATTTAAACCCTAAATCTAACAAATGAATCTACTCAGACATGGCTGAGTGATTCATAGTAACAAGGTAATAATAGGAGTTCATAGATCTATTAGAGGAGTGAACACTTAAGTTCCAATCACAAATCTCTTTGGATCTCTCCTCTAGATCTAGAATCCTATAACCTTTGTTAAGAACAAGGATTAAGAACTGAATAAAACTTTATTGAGAATTTGCAAAGTAATGAAACAATGGTAAAAGAAATGTGTAGAATAGATGGTGGTAAAAAGAAGCTCTCTGCCAAAAACACTTAGGCAAATATAAATATGAGTTCATTAGGTTAAAAACTCGTCAGGGGCAATCTTGTAAAAATGAGATGTCGTGGGCTTCAAGTTTGGCCAGGTCCAACTTGTCTTCTTTCGCCGCTCGATATCGATCGATAGTACCGGATGTACATCGATCGATTATGATCTCGATGTATCGTCCTTCGGCAAATGTGTGTCGATCGATAGCACGGAATGTGCATCGATCGATGTGTAGCTCCGGATGTCGACCTCGGGTCTGATCTCGGGTGAACTCTTCTTTAAGCTCCAAAAAGGCACCTAAAACATCACTTTTCTCCAAAATGCTCCTGAGCCTGAAAACATGTCTAATAGACTCCAAAACATAGATAATAGTAGTAAATATACTCATATGCCATGGGTAAAAATGGGTAAAATCCATGGTATATCATATGGGATTGAAAATATGGCCGAAGCTTTCGTGTTGATGTTACGACCGCGTATGCTAATTTTTCCATCAGAGGATACCGTGTTTCGGCATCCAACAATGTTTTGCTTATGTAGAAAATTAGTTACTGTTCTCCGCGCTCTTCCCGGATGAGGACGCCGCTTACGGCCGTCGCTGATACTGCTATGTATAGAAATAGGGGTTCCCCTTCCACATGTTTTGCGAGAACTGGAGGAGTCGCCAGATAATGTTTCAGCTGTTTGAAAGCATTCTCGCACTCGTCTGACCACTCAAATCTTTTGTTCCCTCGCAGGATATCGTAGAAAGGTAAGCACTTATCTGTTGAGCGGGATATGAACCGGTTGAGCGCTGCGACTCTTCCAGTCAACCTTTTCACTTCTCGCTTGTTCTTTGGGGATGCCATCCCGATGAGTGCATCGATCTGTTTGGGGTTGGCTTCGATCCCGCGATAAGTTACTAGGTAACCGAGGAATTCGCCCGATGCTACGGCGAATCTGCACTTAGCTGGGTTGAGTTTCATGTTGTGCGAATTCAACCGAGCGAAACACTCCTCGAGATGGGTGACATGGTCGTCTGCGTGGAGGGATTTGACGAGCAGTCATCAATGTAGACCTCCATAGTTTTCGATACGTCGCGCCAGCGTTCTTAAGGTCGAAAGGCATTACTTTATAGCAATAAGTTCCGCGATTCGTAATGAACGCAGTGTTTCATCATCGATTCATCATGATCTGATTGTATCCTGAGAATGCGTCCATAAAGGATAAGAGTTCATTTCCTGCCGTTGCTTCGACTAACCGGTCGATGTGCGGCAAAGGAAAACTATCCTTCGAGCAGGCTTTGTTGAGATTGGTAAAATCGACGAACACTCGCCATTTTCCGTTCTTCTTTTTGACCACGACGGGGTTTGCAAGCCAATCAGGATACCGACATCCGCTATGCACCCTACTTTAGGAGTTTTTCGACTTCCTCTGATCGCGGTTGCGCTCGGTCCCAAATTTCGCCTTTTTTGCTTGATCGGTTTGAACGTTGGATCGATATTCAATTCGTGACAGGTGATGTTAATGTCGATTCCTGGCATATCTTCTGCGGCCCACGCGAAGTGTGGAGATTCTTCTTCAGACAAGTTATGAGTTTTGTCTTCAAAGGCTCGCGAGATTGGCTCCGATTTTGACGACCGCTCGAATGCTTCATCGAGACATACCGCTACCACGGGTTCACAGGTTGGTTCAAGTTTTTCTTCTAGGGCTTCTGCCTTTCGAGATTGCCAGAAGAGTTCAGCCAAATCCTGAGTGTCCTTGTCTGAAACCGCTTTCCATGCTTTTAGGAGTGGCTTCGAATCGGACTTCCTTCGCTGAAGTTCCGCAGCTAAGCACACCCGATATTCTTGGATTTCCCAAATCGCTTCGATTCCATGGGAGTTGGAAATTTAAGCCACAGATGATACGCCGAGGGAATCGCCTCATGGAATTCATCCAAGGAGTACCCATGATCGCGTTATGATGCTGGGCGATCCACCACTTGGAATTCCGTGAGTTTTTCTGCCATTCCGCTTTGACTGCGGTTGATCGATCCTAAGGCTTACGGTAGGTTCTCCCGAAAGCCCTACCAGTGGACTGGGATCCTCCATGACTCTCGATGGATCGACCTTCATCTTTCGGTAGGGTTTCTTTGAAGATGATGTTAACCGAAGCCCGTGTCAATCAGTACCCTCGCGATGTCGATGTCGTGAATTGTCAACTCAATAACAAGGAGATCGTTGCGAGGTTTGGTCTGTTCGACCACTGCTCCCCCCTTGAACGAGATGTCGCTGAGAGTTTGAGATTCTCATCTCGCTTCTGATCGCTGAGCTGCTTTTGCGAGTAAGATTGATCCGTATGTCCCCTTCTAGCCAAACTGTGGGAACCGAAATTCACACCGTCAATATTTCGTATATTAAGGAAAGTAGGAAAACCCTAATTTCTCTGAGGTCCCGGATATCTGAGAAACCACACGCCAAGCAATCAGAACACCAGAATAACAACGATAAAAATAAGAAATCGAAAAAGGAGAGCAAAGAAGATCTTATTCCGAATCCGCGTATGAGCGTTACAACGAGGTAATAGCCTTGGCTCGAGAGCTGTCGGCGAGATTCCTAGTTTTAAAACCTTAGACTAAAACCCTAATTGAGTCGCAGCTCGATAAATGAAAACGGAAAATTGCATAAATTGCTCTAAGTGCTAAGTTTGCTGTGGAAAAGTTCTCTCTCTATGCCTCTCGTCTTGAACTCCTTATATACTCCCTTCTAGGTCGGCTTACGCCTTCCTCTTTTGTCCTTAAGCCGTCATAGTTCAAAAATTGGAGATATTCCATTTTTCCGATCTTCATGGTTATCTGCGGAAACTTTCCATTTATCCACGGAATTTGATGTTTATCTCACCAAGCATAACCATCATAGCGTTTATGGGTTTTAAGAAATCGTAAATGGGCCTCGGATAAGGTTTTAGGACTCCTTGGACCGTCTTTTGATTCGGGACGTTTATTACGGTTTCTTTGATAAAGATAATTTCCGCGGTTTTATTCGAAAAACCAGACCAAGGATTCCATTTGATTGGAAATCAAGAAATGGTTAAGCCGTGGTTTGCGGAAGGTTGTAATGAGGATAGTCGAGACTGCACAGTTTTACGTCGTATTGTCATTTCGGAAGACTTCGGACGCTACGGAAGGACCGGGATGCATGCATGTTTGGTCGCTATAGCGACCGAAGCTTATTATGCCCGGCGCTATAGCGACAAGCTTATTATGCTCGGTCGCTATAGCGACCAAGCCAGATGGAGCTCGCCGCTATAGCGACCGAAAGATGTTACTCGGTCGCTATAGCGGGCTTGTATATGAACGAGCCTGTGTTCGGGCTCGGTCGCTATAGTGACCGAGCTTTGTATGGAGCTCAGTTGCTATAGCGACCGAGCTTGTGCTCGAGCTCGGTCGCTATAGCGCGGTCGGGCGCGCGCTACTTTGCTATGCATGTCTTCTAGCTTTCCTTCTGGGGTTGGTGTGGGTGGCTTCATGTAAGATGAGTTTCCATAACTCCTGTTATTGTTGGGGTTGCTGCTGTTGAAGTTGCCTCTCTGTCCTGAGAAGTTTCTGTTTCCTTGGTTTCCAGATCTCTGAAATCCAGTTCAACTGATCCAGTTGACTTCTGCTTCTATGTAATCATCTTCTTCATCAGTTTCTGCATCCTCCACTGAGCAGATTTGCTTGTTTAGGAGCTTCTGAACATTGTCAAGTGTAGCTTGTACCTCATTTATCTGTTCCTTTCCAAGGAACGCTGCAGATCTTGCTCTTACAATGTTCTTCGTGCTGTTGCTGGATGCTAGGTTGTCTATTAGCTTCACAGCATCTTCAGGATTCCTTGTGGTGAAGTTGCCTTCACTCGCAGTGTCTAGAGCCATATGATATTTCAGTGCGATGCCTCTGAAGAAAGTGCAAAGCAGTTGCACCTTGTTGAATCCATGGTGTGGACAATCTCGCTGGTAAGACTTGAATCTTATCCAGGTATCCTTGAATTACTCTCCAGGCTCCTGGTTGAATGTGGCAATTTTCCTCCTTAAGTCTTCAGCGCGCGCATCATCAAAGAAGTTACGCAAGAATGCGTTTTTGATGTCGCTCCAAGATGTAAGAGATCCTGGTGGTAGCTGCTTGTGCAACTGTAAAGCTTCTCCAGATAAAGAGTGTTTGAAGAGCTTACAGAGAAGGTAGTCCACAGGGACTCCATTGGCCTTGATAGCAGATATGAGATCCTCGAACCTTTCCAGATGGTCCATGGGATGCTCATTGGACAGCCCACAGTAGGGTATCTGTCCCACAAGGGTGTAGTACTACGGCTTGAGCTCGAAATCGCCTCTCTGAATAGCAGGGGGACGAATGGCTGATCTGTTGGTGTAGAACTGATCTGGACGGTTGTAGTCAGCTAGTGTTCGAGCAGCCTCTCCTACATGTTGGACAGCTCCTGTATGTGCAGTTTCTGGCTCAGGGATTACTTCATTTTGAGCATTGAGTTTCTGAACTGCTTCATTACGAAGGTGACCTTCTTGGTCACGCAAGTCTCCATTCTCATCTCGTATGAGAATAATAGGCGCAACCATGACTCGCGGAACAGTATCGATCGATATATGTTTAGGTGTATCGATCGATGTCTGATGAAAGGTGTCGGTAGACGGTGAAATAGTGTCGGTCAACAGGAGGGTGCGAGTATCGGTCGATGAAGACGGTGTCTCGGTCGGCAGGGGTGCGTCGGTATCGGTCGACAGACAGTAGATGGTGTCGATCGATGCGGAACGGATTTCCTTGCGGATTGAACGTTCAAAGCTAGCAGGGTCTTCTGAGAACAAAAACTGAGAATCCTTGTTGCTTCTGGTACTGCTGGGCATGTACCTGAAAAGACAAGAAAAAAAAATTTTGTGTCAGAAAACAAATAAAAATAAAAATAAATAACCTAGACCTAATCAGATTAGATCCTATTGTATCAAAGCTCCCCGGCAACGGGGCTAAATTTGATATCACTCAAATTACCCTAAGGAGTGACTTTACTCTCTCAAATAAGAGGTTCAGTTGTAGTACTTAGGGATCGAATCCACAGAGAGCTAGTGTACAAATAAGATGCAATCTTAGTGACTATGCTAGGTTGAAAATGGTTTAAAGTAAATTGCAGGTTTGCTGAGTAATGATAAGATTACTCAGTTGAAAGGATTTGGTTTTAAAGCAATAAAGAAAAGAAGTTAGATTTAGGGTAGGTCTTCAGGAATTTAGGATTATAAATACTATAAAGGCTAACAAGTTGCTTGCATGATATGTCAGAGCTCAACACTTATTAAATGAATCCATCAGCTCTCGCATTATTTAGACCATCTATTACTTAGATGCTAAATGGTGTTTGCGGTCAGCTATCTTGCTGACAGTATCGATCGATGGTTCGATTGGAATATCGACCGATACACCTCTAGCTACGTCGATCGATTACTCTATAGGAGTATCGATCGATACGGATCTAAGCAAGCTTTATGCGCGAGTTGATACAATGCTCACCATGATCTTAGATCAGCTTTCACATATCTCAAGAGGGTCATAGCATGTTTAGGATGTTATCAGGTATTGCATGTAATACACAATGCAATCCAAGTTCATGTTCTAGGTAGCTAAGCTAGAAAAGCTTTAGTGAACAATCCTAACAATAAATATCACAACTATAGCAATTATAGGTTGGGGCTAATCCCTCATATCCTCTTTAAACCCTAAATCTAACAAGTGAATCTACTCAGACATGGCTAAGTAGTTCATAGCAACAAGGTAATAATAGGAATTCATAGATCTATTAGAGGGTGAACACTTAGGTCCCAATCACAAATATCTTTGGATCTCTCCTCTAGATCTAGAATCCTATAACCTTTGTTTGAAAGAAAAAATAAATAACTGAATAGAACTTTATTGAGAACTTGCAAAGTAATGAAAACAGTAAAAGAAATGGGTAGAAGAAGCTTGTAAAACTATTGTCACTTAAAAAACTATATTGGTGCCAAAACACTTAGGCACATATAAATATAAGTTCATTAGGTTAAAAACTCGTCAGGGGAATCTTGTAAAATGTGATGTCTTGGGCTTCAAGTTCGGCCAGGTCCAACTTGTCTTTCTGCCGCCCCAGTATCGATCGATAGTACAGAGTGTACATCGATCGATTATGGTCTCGATGTATCGTCCTTCGGCTAATGTGTGTTGATCGATAGCACAGAGTGTACATCGATCGATGTGTAACTCTGGTGTCGGCCTCTGGTCTTGATCACGGGTGAACTCTTCTTTAAGCTCCAAAAAGGCACCTAAAACATCACTTTTCTCCAAAATGCTTCTGAACCTGAAAACATACCTAATAGACTCCAAAACATAGATAATAGTATTAAAAACACTCATATTCCATGGGTAAAAGCGGGTAAAATCCATGGTATATCATGTAAGCGAATAATGGGGTCACAGGTAATTTACCTATCCTCGCTTTCAACAATGTGTGATCATTCCTTTCTGAATTAGAATATTGGGGTCATAGGAGACTCTCCTACCCCTCTGCATCTTCCAGGAAATCATCTCAATCTTTTAATTTTAAAGATGCTTGAAGAGAGAAAGAGAAAGGAACTAGAAATACAGGCTTCTACATTCCAGACTTGCAGGACAAACCTGAGCCAATGTATACCAAGCCCCAAGATAAGCAGTAAAGTCAAATTAGGTTGGAGGTCAGCTTTGGTTCCTTCAAACATTCTCAGCAAGTGGGGTCATAGCTGATAGGTGATCAACCTTAGTATCTCTAGTACATTCTACAGTCAACAAATCTAAGAATGGTGCTAGAGAGTGGTTAGATACCAAGTAAATATTGAAAAAGTTCATCATTTCCTTCTTGACTCAATAAAAATTTGAAAACATTTAGCAAGACTCAAAAAGTAAAACAATATCAGTAAACCTTCCCCCCAGACTTAAATTATACACTGTCCTCAGTGTATATCCAGTCAGAGTTGTGGTAATAACATAAATCATAAGTACTCAATTGAACAAGTAAAAACGATATACCTGACCAAAGTCCGTGTCGATCGATGACATGAAGTGTTCGTCCATCATTGATGCTGTTGCAGTGTCGATAGATGTCGACCTGGTTTTATCGGTCGATTTCCTGGGTAATCGTCTACTCGGATATTTTTTTGACCTGCAATAAAAGTTTAAAACGAAAATAAGTAACTGTAAAGAATAAAACTAAGTAAAATTACTTAATAGTGGGTTGCCTCCCACTCAGCGCTTTGTTATAGTCATTTAGCTTGACTTTGGAGGTGTTTTGGCTAGTAAGGATGAAAGTGAGTACTTGTTGGAAAACAAGTGTCCACTTCTTCTCTGCTCTTCTGGAACCATGTAGCCATGAAGCTTTGTATGGCTTCTTCTCCTCTGGTCCACTAATTCTTCAATATCTCCTTAGCTACCTGGGTTCCGGTCCATCTTACTTTTGGTCCTTTTTGGGTCCAACATTTGTCCCCCAATCTCTTTTATTTGATCGACAATATAAGAGATGATGCAAGCATTTTCACCGATCATGACCAACCCAAAAGCCAGACGTGTCGCTTCGTTGTTCCGCGTGTATTCGATTTGACCCATAACGGCTATATTTACTTTTTACGGTGCCGCTAAGGTTAACGTTAATTCCATTGGTGCTGATGATAGAGCCGTTTTGAGCCATTGATGATCCCTTATATATATTCAGAAGGGATTATATTCGCCTCTAGTTGCTTTCGTTTTGTTTTCTTTTTATCCGTCGATATCTTGATTTATTTTGCGAATTCTTCTTTCTTTCGAGATGGCTCCGTTCTCCTATGTGTCTTTCTTTGAGACTTGCGGTCTCTTTTTCCCGATTCCGAAGAAAATTCTCGAGATGCTCGCCGAACTCGGTCTGTCCTTTCCCCAGATGTGCCCTAATCTTCTTAGGCAGCTTCTGACGATCCTGGTCAGAGCCAGGGAAGATAGTCTCTCGTTTGGACTCGACGAGTTGCATCACTTGTTGATGATGAAGCGTAACAAGCAAAGTCCCGGAACCTTTCTAATGTGTCCGCGCCCGAGTCGTCATGTTATCGGGGGGACCCCGTATCGTGACAAAAAATGGCACCGGTGTTTCGCCCGTTTCCCTGAGTTCTGACTCGCGGGGTGATTCTGTTACCCAAAAACGCAAACGGTCGCGAACGTCGAAGGCTACTGTATCGAAGCCATTGTTTCCTAGTTCGAGGAAGCAAGGATCGAAGAAGTGGAAACTTTTTCTTGAGGGGGACAATCCGCTGCAGGCATCTGAGGAGGATCTCGTGGGTCTTGCTCGATGCACTAGATTTCCAAATTGTCATCCTCCGTCTCTTTCATCTCTGGAAGGGAAGGCGGCTTACGCTAAAATGGCCGGGGCGACTTCAAAGGTACTCAGTCTATTATCTCCTGAATGAAAATCGTTCTTTCTTCTTTTTTTTTCTTGGGTTTTACTCTGGTGTAAAGAGATCTGAGCCTCCTTTTGTTTAGGTTGTTGAGGTCTGAGTATGTGGAGCTGATGGAGCGTCCTGCGTGCGCATCGCGAGATTCAGGGATCGAGAGACTTACGCGAGAACGCAAGACGGCTAAGGAGGAAAGGAAAAGACAGGCTGGGTCAGTCATAATCTTGGCGGAGGAGTGGCAGAGAGCTCGTCATGAGAGGGCGACTTTCGAATCCGAGGTCGTTTCTCAAAGGACCAGGATTGCGGAGCTCGAGACCGAGCAGGACCAGGATATCCGTCAGGCTTCTCGTGCTGCTCGTCGCGAGGTCGCGGAAGGATATAAGAGCATTCTGGTATCCTTGGAAGAGAAATGGGCCAAAAAAGAGAAAGAAACTGCTGCTACGATTCAGCTTCAAGAGGTCGTTACGAATATCGACGTTCTGAATGAGATCAAGGATGGAGGGCTAGTTGTGGATGAAGAGTTCGATCGTTTGAAGGAAATGGAAAAGGATTGTGGAGCCAGCGTCGATTTGAACATTATTCCGGGTTGGACCGTTTCCGATCTTGATCTTCCGCAGATTTTGGAAGATTCTTCAGCTGATCGGGGTGAGCCTTCTGGCGCTGGAGAGGAGGCTAGTTCGAGTTAACAACGTTCTTTCATTTTTTTTCATATTGGACCTATTGATCTTTTATTTTTCCTTTTTTGTTATTCCTTCTCTTTTTTTTTTGAATGTTGACGATCGGATAATTGCGGATCTATGAAAACAATATTCCTTAGAAATTTTGGGATTTTATTCTGTTGTTGTTTGGGATATGCTCTGATATTTTTGTTCTTTATATACCTCGAATTTCTGCTTCGTTATTCTCAAAGACTGATGGCGTCAAGAAAAGCGAATTCTTGCGAATCAGAGAGGTCGCTAAGTCCAGCCGGGTGGCTGGTTTGGAACGAATTTTTTTGGGGATGTGAGTGATGCTCTCACCGAGGTCCCCAGCGAAGACACGCGTCTTCCACATGATTCATCTTTCTCAGAAGGAAAAGAGCTCGGGAGTAAGAAGATGACGAGTCGTCCTTCCTCGAACAGTCCAACTGGTTCTTAGGGGCGAGATCAACCTCAAAAGAAGGCGAAAACGACTGGCACCGATCACAAGTCGAACTCCTGGATTGATTGTGTTGTCGCAAGGCCGTTTCATTGGCAGTTTTCTCATGCTAAGGATTTTCCTATTACGGAGGATCCTGAATGTGTCGCGCACCTGGTTAGACACTTCAAACCTGCTGAGTGTCCTCTTCCTTCTTTGCAGAACATGACAGAGCGTGATGCCTACGTGAAGATAGCGGTTGCTCACGGTAAGGTTCGATTTTGTGCTCTTATGAGTTTCTTTCGTTGAAACGAGGTCGCTTGAGGTCGTTTTAAATGATCTTTTCTTTTTAGGCTATGGAGGAGAAATAAAGTTCGCAGCGACCTTGGAAAAGCGCTTGAAGGATGTCCCACGATCAGACGAGTTGTATGAGATTAAGAAGGTCGTTCGAGAGCTGAAGCTTAATTTGAAAATGGCACAAGACAGAGAACGTGCTGATGATGCGCAGCTGACTGCCGCTGAGAAGCTCGGGAATCAGGCCACTTCTCTTGAGGCTCGTCTTCGGGTGATTGGAAATGAGAGGAAGTCGGCTTTGGAGCAAGTCTCCTTCCTAGAGGTGCAGATTGAGTCTTCTGTGGCTGAGCATGTCGAAGATCTTCGTCATGTTACTTACGAGGGTAAGAAGGTCTTGGCTGATAGTTACCTTGAAGTTTTGGTATCTCTCAAAGACAAGTGGGAGAGGAAGAAGATAACCGCAGATTGTGAGGCTCGTCTACGAGAAGTAATGGCCAACATTGATTGTCTTAACGAGATGATGAACAACATCCTGCTGGCTTCAGATGAATTATCGCGCCTCAGGGAAAAAGAGGTCGAGCTTGGAGCAGAGCTCGACGTGGCGGCGGTATCTTTTTTCGGTTGGAAAGTTGGATCTTTCTCAAGCTTCGGAGGATTTACAAGAAGAGTTCTTTGCAAAGGTCCCACCTGAGGGTTGTGGTCCGGATCACGCAGATGATCGAGGCGGGGATGGTGAATTCGATGTGGAAGGTCGAGACTGAAATGTTCTTGATTTTATGTTTTTTGTTGTTGTTTGCTTTTGTTTCTTTCTGCATTAATAAAGGAGGTGAACCGTGAGTTCCTGGTTTGTTTCAATTGTCACGTGGGCAGGTTTCTTTGGTTGGCCATAGAACGATTTAGTAGATATCGTATCGATTGTTGAATCGGTGTGATAAAGTTTATATGCCGATTTAGCCACGTTTTGGGCGGGACGGACTGCGTTCGTGGACTTCACCAAGGTCGCAAAGTACAGTCAATCGTAGTAGGCTTTTTGGAGAAAAGAGGATTTAACAAATGGTCTTTTACTATTATATTTTCGACAAAGAGTAAATCGTAATACCTGTTCGAAGACAAGGTTTATAGGATATAATCGCTCGAATCAAGATCGGAATGATTATTGGATTGGCATGATCGTGATCCGTCTTTTGGTTGCGAGTCGAAGGAGAGCGAGACTGGTTTGTTATTGGTGGGTGATTAAGCTCGCGGTTCGAGCTGCCTACGTACCCTCGCCAAGGGATCAAGTCAGATCATAGTTCAATTGTTGTTCCCTGATGCAGGGTCGTTTATTATGTTGTTTCGTGTACGTGTCATCGTACAACTCATTTTTTTGGTTTAAAATCGAAGTCGAGTGTTGTCCTTTAGGGGTTGGGTTTGATTTCTTTGAAGCTTGCGAAGTAACAGGTCCTCGAGTTTTTCTGACTTCCTCGGATGGTTTCTATACCTTTTGGGGTTTGAAACTTTACACATTGATGGTAGGTTGATGGTACTGCTTTCATACTGTATAGCCATGGACGGTCGATGACGATAAATTCGACGATCTTTCGGAAGTCTCCGGTGCTGACTGCAAGCTCGATTGATCTGAGGGAGTAGGTTTTTTCGCCAGAGAATCCAATGAGTGGTGTTCGTTCTTGTTTGAGGAATTCTTTGGTAAATCGCATTCTTTTGAAGGCATTGTACAAAAGAACGTCGGCGGAGCTGCCGGTGTCTATCATGACGCGAGATAGTTCGCATCCTCTTACGTCTAGTCGGATAACGAGTGCGTCATCATGTGGTTTTTCTAGATCGAGGGTCTCTTCTTCGTTGAAGGTAATCTCGTGGCCAGGTCCTGATAGTGGTTCTTGCATTCCAACGGTAGTTTCAGCTCTTCGCTGGTAGGCTTTAATCGAGTTCACCGAATTGGAGAACTTCGAGCCTCCATAAATGAAGTCGACGCGATGCCCGAAAGGTTTTTGGCTGGTTGGCGGAAAGTACCATTTCTTGGTTAGCACTGGTTGGTAGCGGCTTTGCCCCCCCAGACAGGTCGCGGTTGGGTGAGCGTGTGCTGTCTTTCCTTTGGCTCGTGGTCGGCGGTATAATCGGTATTCCGGTTCGTTTTCAGAGTTTTTGAATTCTGTTTGCCATTTCGATCTTTGTTTCTTTATTGACGTGCCGTTTGGATTTGCGTTTGGAGGTTTGGCTGTCATAGAGCTCTTTATAATCCTCAGGTCCCTTGATTGCTATTCTGATGTTGACACATGGTACCTCTATTTCTTGAGACACGTCCGGGTTCGCATTCCCGTCCGGGTTCGCGTTCATGTGCTTGTTTTCCCATGAGATCATGTCAACCCTTTTCTTGGGTGCAGGCGGAGGTGAATTCGGTGATTCATTTTCGACCTCTCTGTTCCTTTTATTAGAGGTTGTCTTGGTCTTTCCACTATTTTTCGGGGTCGATGGAATTTCTTCCTCTTCAGGGTTCTCATCGCCTTCTTTGTTTTCGTCTTTATTTTTGAGTGCTGCACGGCGTTCTTCGGTCGAGTGCCCCTTTCGTTTATGGAAAGTGCATTACTTATTAGGATCGAAGGTCGGCTGTTTGTTCGGCGAGCTGTTTATGGCGTACGAATGCTGTCCTCGAGTAGGTGGGTCTTTGGCGACCTGAATTTTCTTGCTGATGTTGTTTTTGCTGGACAAGAATTGTTATTTTTTGGTGGCGACCTCTTCTTAATGGGCTGCGAAGCAGGACGCTCGATGTAGGGCGTCGTCTAGTGAGACGGGAGCTCTTACCGCAATTTCTTCTTTGAAATTGGATGAAAACCAGACACCATTTTCAAGAGCTGCTAAAGCTACTCCTTCGTTCAGGTGGGAGATCTTGGATTTAATCTCTCTAAATTTGTTGATGTAGGCTCTTAGTGGTTCGAAGGGGGTTTGCTTGAGGTTCCAGAGGTCAGCCTCTATCGTTTGTTTCTATAAACACCGAGTATTTCTTTAGAAACGCCGATACCAGCTGGGCAAAGTTGTCGATAGAGTTTCCCTCGAGGCCGGCAAACCACTCTAAAGCAGGCCCGGTAAGGTTTTCGGCGAAAAAAATGCAGTACCCGGTTTCCTTCTCGTCATCGTTAAGATGCACTCGAGATATTGACAGGCGGAAGGCCCGAACGTGGGCTTTAGGGTCGGTGTTTGTTGGGGTCAAAATCGATCAACGACGAAATCGTCACCCGAAAGTCCTCGGAAGAAAACTAAGTGACGATCGAAACCGAGAAACGGGTCGCCACTGACGAACTTACGGAAGGCACGAACGGACCGTGAGCCCCGGGATCGACGGCGAAGCAACAGCAGCATCGGCGGACGCTGAAACAGCATCGGCGGTAGGGCCTGGCGGCGGTAGATCACCACGCCAGCTTAGCCGGCGGCAGGCTCGTTCTCTCCGTCTGGCCGTGGCAGGCCCGTCTTCTCCCATCTGGCCGACGGCAAGGGTCCTGGCGCCCATCCGCAGTCGCTCGTGATCTCGGCAACGGCAACATCTTGGTCCCTTAAACCCATGTTCGATTGTTCGAGAAACACGACGATTCTTCCGCAAAGCCTTCTCGATTGTTTAACAAAGTTCATATTTTAAAATCTAAGTTTGAAGCCTCATTAGTCAAACCTCGAAGACGGAAGTCTACTTAATCCAAGTCCATCTCGATCCGATACTGAAATCTCGAAGACCATAAAAGGTTCGAATGATGAATGGATTTCGATTCATCGTGATAAAATGATCACGGTTATTATAAACACCAATCATCTCGACTATACGAGGAATTGGGATTCCTTCGAAATGCCAAACCTTCAAAACTATTTTCTCAAAACCGTAAAATGCCTAAAAGCCCGACATGACCAAACGCCCACTTACGATTTTCCGAAAGGAAGGATAACTATGACGGTTTTCCTTATCCTCACATAAGAGATAAATGTCAAGTTTCCAGAAGATAAATGTCAAGTTTTCGAAGATAAATGTCAAGTTTCCCGATAAACACGAAGACGGACGAAAATGAAAAGTCCGATTCAGCCCGAAGGAAGATAGACCGCCTTAAGAGGAGTATATAAGGAGAGCTTTGGGCAGGAGCAAATCATCACAAAATTTCCAGAGCAATTTAGCACTTAGAGCAAATTCAGCATTTCTTTTCTGTTTTCACTAGCGAGCTGCGACTCAACTAGGTTAGATTTAGGCGGCCGGACCAGCGGACTTTTCGACAGCTCTTGTAGCCGATTTCTTTACTTGTTGTTCACGCCAAACGCATTGAAATAAGATCTCTTTCGCTCTATTTTTACGATTTTTATTTTACAAATTAAATTCGCATTGATTGTGTCGTGTGTGGCCCAGCAGATATCCGGGACCTTCAGGGAAGGTTAAGTTTACTTGGCTTTCCTCCAAATCAAACGAAAACTCAACAGTGCAAATTTCGGTTCCTACAACTTGCGCTAGAAGGGGGGGTTACGGATCTATCTATCTCGCAACTGCACACGCCGATCATGTCCTGACGCCACCAAAGACCAGCCAACGCTAGACGGAACACCCGTCGATGCCAACGTTGAGAAGACTCCAACTGGAGATATGTCCACAGTCACTGCTGATGCAAACACTGAGACGCTCAGACGGATGAAGGAACTGTTCACCTCCGCCAGAGCGGGCGGAACAACAGGACAAGCTGATAACCTCGCCGCAAAACAGGTCGGCACCTTAACTGCGAGGAGCAAGCTGCCGCTGATCCACCAAGGCACGGCGGGCAGAAGACTCGACTTCGAATCTCCCGGAGAACGAGAAAAAGATGCCGAAAGAGTCCACTCTCAAGGAAACGGCTCCGAAAGGACAGCGAACGACCTCGCAGAACCTTCCACCCCCGGCTACGGGAAATAAGGAAAGGGACGCCGAGCGATCGATCTGATATCAGCGACCAATCGGATCCTTCCGATGAAGACGCCGACATCCACCCCAGAGGACCGAAGCCAGTCCGCCGCAGACGGTATCCTTCGAGAGGCCCATGACAGAAGAGGAGGAAGACCTCTACTGGATTGAGCAGGAAGAACTCGCAGAGGATCAAGCTCGGATCCATCGCGACCAGCACCGACAAACTCGGAGAAACGCCGGTAGCAATAACGAGATCCATGATCTCCGCGAATCTCTCAAAAGACCGTGGCGAGGTGAAAGCAGTGAAATCGCAAATCCACCAGGCGACCAGTTCCGCCGAATCGATAGACTTCTCGAGGAAGCACGAAAACGCCATTCACCGCTCGGATCACGAAAACACACATCTCAGACCCAGGGAAAATCAAAATCCTGGTCTATGACGGTACTACGGATCTTAAGGCGCACCTGCAGTCTTTCCAGATCGCAATGGGTAGATGCAAACTCCGAGCGAATGAGACGCTGGTCATTGTCTTCTATTCGTCGAGCACCTCAAAGGTGCTGCGCTCGATCGGTTCTCCCGGCTCAAAAGGAACTCCATCGAAAGCTTCCGCCAATTGGCCTCGGCGTTTCTCAAACAATACTCCATGTTCATGGACAGAGAAACGTCCGACGTGGACTTGTGGAGTCTGGCTCAAAAGGAAGACGAATCACTTCGCGACTTTATGAGAAGGTTCAAGCTAGTGATGGCCAGAGTGACGGGTATCAGCGACAAAGTCGCAATCGACGCCCTGAGGAAAACTCTCTGGTACAAGTCAAAGTTTTGAAAGTGGATATTGCTGGAGAAACCACGGACGATCCAGGATACCCTCCACAAGGCAACAGACTTCATCGTCATGGAGGAAGAAATGAGAGTCCTGTCGCAAAAGCATGGACCACAGAAAACGTCCTCAAAGAAGAACCCTCTCGTAACGACAAGTACGTCCATCACGAAGGGGAAGACGCCCAAGGCGAGCATAACTACGCCATCAACTCGGAGCAAGGCAAAACCTCCGGAAACACCTGGACCAGGAACCAGTACAAGGATAATTCCTACTGCGAGTTCCACGAAACCAGAGGTCACTCCACCGCGAACTGCAAGGTTCTCGGCGCCAGGCTCGCCGCAAAGCTCCTCACCGGCGAACTGTCAAAGGTCAAGAGTATAAAGGACTTGCTACTGGAGTCCGACCGCCCAAAGACCAACAAAACTATCTCCGAGGACCGCGCGACCGAAAATCAATCGGGTGAAAAGCGTGGAAGGAGACAGGACGACCAAGGGAACAACAGCAGTTGCCAGAGGGTAAATATGATCATCGGAGGATCGCAGTTCTACCAAGACTCTGTCTCGTCGATAAAAGCCTACGGGCGAAAAGCCGAGACGAGTTCCAACTGGTTTCCAGATAGCGATATTCCCAACCACACGATCGCTGAGGAACAGAAACTGCCGAATCGACAAACCTCATTATGATCCTTTGGTTATCGACCTGGTAATCCAGGATCTCAAGTCGGCCGCATCCTCGCCGATACAGGAAGTACGGTCAACGCCATCTTCCGCGACACCCTCTACAGGATGAAGATCCCACTTGGGAAGTCGCCCCTGAGCCAAAACCTTTGACTGGGTTTTGGCGTCACTTCCATGACCCTCGAGAATTAAGCTCCCAGTCATGGCGAAGGAAGTCACAAAGATCATCGAGTTCGCAGTAGTCGACAACCCGCCATCTACAATGCCATCATGAGAACCCTTGATCAACTCCATGAAGGCAGTACCGTCCACATATCACCTCGCATCAAATTTCCGACTCAACCGAACCGCAGTAATCTGGGGTAGTCAGAAACAGTCGAGACTCTGTTACTAGCCGAAGTTCAAACTGCGAAAGATCGAACGCCTGCGGCCAACCCAAACGAGCAAAGGAATCACACAACATTCCTGACGACTCAAAAAGATGATCCAGAATCATCCGAACAGGCAACGATTCAAGACAGCGACAAAGTCTCGAGTCCATCGCCTTAAAAGCAGACAGCTCGACCCCGCGACAAACCACCGATCCGACTAGCACGATCGAACGGCAACGACGGGAGTAAAACGTCTGCAGCAACTATCAGAACTACGAGATGGCTTGATCCTCGAAGAGGTATCGAGGCAGCTCGTCGAAAACCGGCGAAGTTCAGCTATCCCTCACCAAAAGGAGGGTACGATATTCCTATACTCCCACAAAACGCGAAATATCTGCACATGTACTCAATTTTTCAAATTTTTCAATAAAATTCTTTCTATCTATTTTTATGCTCACTTAATATAGTAAACGCCAAACACTTCGAAAACGAAAATCATATCTTCAAAAGAAACGCAGACGCCGCAACTTCTGAAAAGATAACAAAACTCAGATCATCCGCTAAAACAGTCCACCTGCGACTTAAAAAACTTACGCCGCCGATTGCCCCAACGGACGCACACAGAAACGTTTCACTCAATACAAACTCGTAGTCAGACCTATAAGGTCCTCTTACATCCGACAAGGATATCATAGCGCTATACAAGAAACCCAAAATTTTGGTTTAGCGTCCTGATAAACTCCGAAGATAGCTCGATTCTTTTAACACAAGTCATATAAGCTGGCGACTAGTCGCGGACTTTAAACGAAAAGAATCAGGAAGAAATCACTAACAGGCAAAACGAAAGCCGATCAGTCATCGCACAGCCTTAAAGCTGAGAGTAAGCCTAGGTCTTGCCCTAAACCCAGTCTTGTTGGATCTTGACATCTCACAGACATAGTATCGTGATACAGATCCCAAAACATGTCTCTTATCGCTACACCTAAAACCTCGCAAAAATAGCATACGGACCGAAAAAAGAGTTAGGATAATGGCGACTACTCGCATTCTTTCCTCTACACTTGACAAAAGTATAAATCAAAACAAAAGACGAAATCTCGCAAATTTTTATATATTCATAAGGCCGCAAAAACAGCGGGATTCTAAGCCACCAACGCCAGTCCCAAAACATAAGAATGCAACCTCCAACGGTCGCAGAATAAACTCCTAAAACGGCACACACAGCCAAACATACTACTCACAAAAAGTCAACATCGAGAAATCCAGACACGAAATCCCGAATGAACCCGCAGGCTGGTCCACTTCCTCGCTCACACCTTGGCCGCCACCCTCAGCGTTCTCATCAGCTCCGCCTCCACCGTATCCTCGAAACCTCGATAGGCTCCCATAGTCTCCGCCAACAAACTCCGAGCATTTTTAGAACATTGAAACTCAGCAGCAAACGATTCCGCCGCCTCGCCACCTCAGCTGCGACCATCCTCCTTCCTCTCCTTCCGCCAACAAGGGCTCGAGCATGAAGCTCAGCTTGCTTTTGCTCTGCCTCTACCTCTTGTCGAATCGGAAGAGCTCTCGCCTTCTTTGGTCTTGAAATTAGCAATCCTAGACTTGCGGAAACTTGAGTCAAGCGCATCGCCAAACACTCTTAGTCCCTGCATAAATTCAAGATCAATAAATATACATATATACAGATTCAAAATATGGTTAAGAAGTTCAAAGGGCAAAACCTCGTTGATCCGCTGGGAACCCTCGTAAAACCGTTGCTTCTCCTCATCCTCCAGCGACTCGCCAGAACTAACTCGAGGAAGGCCATCAAAGAAATTGTTGGGGAGTGGAAAATCGCTGGCTCGCCTTTTCCGTTGGAACGAAACTAGGGTTTTCCCAACGGTGAAGGGTCTTCCAACCTTCCCCACGATTTCTTCCCTTTACGAGATCTCTGTTTACGTCTCCGGTAGGAGCTTCGATAACCGGTTCGCATCGCATGTCGGGACAGGGTCTCGACCGTAAAGCCTTACCGCCTCGAATCCGTCCAAGGGTGAAGGACTTCCAGAAAACGGCTTTTGACGAAGGAGATCCCTCTTGACAAAAGATCACCATGCGATGCGCAATAATCCCGTTCTCTACAAGCGAAAATTTTTCTAAAATTTGCACTTCGAATGGTGAAATAGACAACAAGTTTTATCATATTACCTCGGTTGAAGTTCCATGCGCGGAAATAGATGGAGGCAGCTCTCCTCGACGGACTCACCATCTATTCGACATAGAAGAAACGCCCTGCCACAACTTAGGGTTCAAGTAGTCCCCTAAATTATGGTCATATCCTTCTTTGGCACCATGGTGTAGTAACCATTGCTCCCCGTTGGCCGAGTGCTCCAAAGACCTTCGAAATCAGTGGACTAAGATCGATCCCGAGCTCATAACTTTGATCATCACACGCCAAGCCAACTCTCTAAGGCAGAAACACCGAGCTGGTTGATCGAAAGTTCGGCTTACCGCACTAACAATGGTACCGGGATCGGGAACCACATGCGGCAATACGTAAGGAAGGCCTCGAGCATGTAAATAAACCTTCCGAGGATTCCTCGCGACTCTCATTGCCGATAGAATTCGAATTTAACTCTATCAGAATCTGGTAAAACTCAAGAATCCTGAGATATTTACGTGAAACCAAGCTCGGCGAAAGGAAGCACCCGCAGCCTCAAAGGTCTCTTCGAACAGGGACATCTGGCAGGGTGGAGCCGAGCCCACAAGAGCTCGGTAATACGTTCTTCGCCTCCTCATCGACTAACTCCTCTTGCTTCGATTCACCGTCACGTGGGCAGGAGAGTCATCGAGGATGAATGGGAAGAAGAATTTCTCTTGGAGGATCTTGAAGACATTGTTCTTAAAAAAAGAGAGAGAAGGATTCTTGAGAGATGAATTTTTATGATGAAGTAAGAATGAATGAGATTTCTTACTCCATCCTTATAAAGGAGGTAAAATCACTATTTACCCGACTTTCGCAAACGATTACGCCTCTACACCTTCCCATACGGCTATACCGCAAACTAGGACCCGAAGGCACTACGGTTCCTAGCTAGCTGGGGCTAACTGTTGGGGTCAAAATCGGTCAACGACGAAATCGCCACCCGAAGTCCTCGAAGAAAACTAAGTGACGATCGAAACCGAAACGGGTCGCCACCACGAACTTACGGAAGGCATGAACGGACCGTGGAGCCCGGGATCGACGAAGCAGCAACAGCGTATCGGCGGACGCTGACACGGCATCGGCGGTAGCCTTGCCGGGCGTAGACCGACCACGCCGCTTGGCACCGGGCGGAGATCGACCACGCTGCGCTGGCGCCAGCGATCAACCACGCCCGCTTCATGCCGGGCGGCAGGCTCGTCTTCCGCCTGGCCGCGGCTCCGTCGCCGCCTGGCGCTGGCGGCAAGGGTCCTGGCGCAACCGCGCAGTCGCTCCGGATCTCGGCAACGGCAACATCTTGGTCCCTTAAACCCATGTTCGGATTGTTCGAGAAACACGACGATTCTTCCGCAAAGCCTTCTCGATTGTTTAACAAAGTTCATATTTTAAAATCTAAGTTCAAGCCTCATTACTCAAACCTCAAGACGGAAGTCTACGAATCCAAGTCCATCTCGATCCCGATACTGAGAAATCTCGGAAGACCATAAAGGTTCGAATGATGAATGGATTTCGATTCATCTTATAAAACGATCACGGTTATTCTAAACACCAATCATCTCGACTATAATGAGGAATGGGATTCCTTCGAAATGCCAAACCTTCAAGACTATTTTCTCGAAAACCGTAAAACGCCTAAAAGCTGACATGACCAAAACGGCCCACTTACGATTTTCCGAAAAGGAAGGATAACTATGACGGTTTATCCTTATCCTCACATAAGAGATAAATGTCAAGTTTCCAGAAGATAAATGTCAAGTTTTCGAAGATAAATGTCAAGTTTCCGATAAACAAGACGGACGAAAATGGAAAAGCCGATTCAGCCAAGGAAGATAGACCGTCTTAAGAGGAGTATATAAGGAGAGCTTTGGGCGAGGAGCAAATCATCACAAAATTTCCAGAGCAATTTAGCACTTAGAGCAAATTCAGCATTTCTTTTCTGTTTTCACTAGCGAAGCTGCGACTCAACTAGGTTAGATTTAGGCGGCCGACTAGCGGACTTTTCACAGCTCTTGTAGCGATTTTTACCAGTTGTTCACGCCAAACGAATTCGAAATAAGATCTCTTTCGCTCTATTTTACGATTTTTATTTTACAACTTAAATTCGCGATTGATTGTGTGTGGCCCAGCAGATATCTGGGACCTTCAGGAAGGTTAAGTTTACTTGGCTTTCCTCCAAATCAAAGAAAACTCGACAGCGAATTTCGGTTCCCACAGTGCCCTCCGAAAGATCGAAATTTGATCTTTCCTATCTCGCAGCCTTTTACGCTGATGATTCGGGTTGGTGAACTGGCTCTCCAAGTCTGTTCATTACCTGGCGTATATCAGGGCCGAGCTTGTTGCCATGTGCATGATAGCATGTATCCTTCTGTTTGGCATTGTTTCTTTCGATGTAGTTTTGGAAGTCACCGTATCATTTGGTATTCTCCGTTCTCTCTTCATGTTCCACGGGTGAAAATCTCGGGTAGTATAACCTCGAGCTTGTCATGGTTCTTCGCTAACTTGGCTGTGAGATATTAGATCGATTCTCGCTCCATTGATGTGGTAATCTATCACCCGGAGTTTCAGAATGGACGGCGGGCCCTGGTTCGCCTTCCTCCGCCTACCGTTAGACCGCTGGCGGTTCTGGTCGGGTGCTTAGCGTCCTTAAGGCCCCGGTCATTCGGCCACACTTTGTAATTCAGGCCCTTATAGTCGGGCCTCGATTGGGAGGCTTGTTGTGATGATGTTCTGCGGTCGATCGACTTTGGCGCTGGAAATCGGAGTATCAATGCCCGTTGTTTTGTAAAGTTGGTGTCCTGAAATAGATTGACCTATTTCAGCTTGCCTCTCTATTACTCGATTTCGCTGCAGCCTCTTCCTCTCCAACCGGTTCATATGGTTTGGCAGCAGCTCTTGGTCTCGAGATTTATCAACCAGTGTTACCACCATCCCTGTGAGTTCGCTACTTGCTCGGTTTGCCAGGGACCGTGAGATCGGCTCGCTTGTTGTCCCGAGAGGACGGATCGCTAGTTCGATTCTAGCAAGGATGTTAATCGCTTTCCCCCATACCGCCAAAATGTAGATCCGAAAATCTACATTAAGTATTTGATAGTGTTTGAGATGTTAAACTAGAGAGAAAAAGGATGTAGGCAACGATATCTTTAGAACACAACGATTTAAACATACCCATTTTACTTAAAATGGACTTTTATTAATTTATGATGGTTAAATACAATAAAAGAATGAGATCGAGAACTACAAAGAGATCGAATGAAGGATAGATCTAAAGTGAGCCTCGCTTGAGTTCAAATACAACCAGTTCTCTTCAGGTTTTCACGGTCCTCTCTCCTGGCTTAGCTTCTTTCTTATAGTGGTTTGACTCACATTCTTCACTTGCTCCCGCGATTGAACTTCCCTATTCCTCGAGCTCGCTGAGACCGAAGTCAGGACCTTTTGTGTTGGGCCTCGCTGAACTTGGCTTTTATCTTCGCCCATCCTGAGTCGTCACTAAGGATTCGAGCTCAATCTCTTAATTGAAAATGACTCGCCGATGAGTTTGGGTTCGCCCATCCTACTTGTGGTTATTTTTGGCCTAACACTGGTCGTAAGCATAAGCCACTGCAAAGCTTCTCCAGCAAGTGAGTACTTGAAGAGTTTAGAAGATAGTCCTGAATTCACTTTAATGGCAGAAACTAGATCCTGAACCGCCTGCATGGTCCATAGGAGGTGGGATAACCCACAGTAGGGTGTCTGTCCCACAAGTTTGTAGTACTGGCTTGTACCTGTCGCTCCTCACAGCTAGAGGGCTAATAAAGAGATCTGTTCGGGTTGTAGTGAACCAATAAGTTCTGGTTCAAGCTTTTCTACAAGCTTGAGCAGTTGTAGCAGCTTTCTGCCAGATCGTCAGCCCCATGATCATTAATCTTATGACCTGCTGCATTAGGCAGATGACCCTCCTGGTCATGCAGGTTTCCATTATCATCCCTGAAACTGAAAGTCGCAAACCATGTCTGACGGTTGAGGTCGACCGACACGATGAAGTATCAATCATGTCGGACGTAAGATGTTGGTTGACGGTGGAGAGGTCTCGTCGACGGGGATGCAATTATCGGCCGACGGTCGAGTGTTGGTGTCGATCGACGCGAGCGCCTCTTGGCGGACTGAGCGCTCTAAATGTGCATGATCTGGAGAAGAATAGCGTTTTTCCTTGTTGCTTCCGTAGTGCTGGGCATGGACCTGAAAAGACTAGAAAATTTTTGTCAGTAAACTTGTAAGAAAGATACCGACTCAATCGAATTAGATAAGATCTAATAACGATCAAATCTCCGCAGGCGCCAAATTTGATATGCTCAAATTACTTAGAGCAACTTTACTTTCATCAAAGTGGCAAGTTGTAGTACTTAGGGATTAAATCCACAGAGAGCTAGGGCACACACTAGATCCCAACCAGCAGTGATTTATCTAGGTTAATATTATTAATTTAAATGCAAACAAGGTAAACAAGGTAGTTGTTCAGATAATTGATTGAGGTTTGTAAGCATAAATGAAAGCGACTTAAGATTTCTATTCAGGTAATCAAGATCATAATGATATGTATGCTAACTATTGCTTGCAAGATATTATAGAAATCAACTGAGAGTACAATCTATCAACTTTCGCTTTTAGATTGCCTAATATCTAGATCTTGATCTCAGCCTGTCCCTTGTTGATTTCAAGAGTGTCGACGATTATTCTATATGAATATCGACGATACCTTCTTTCACAATATCGACGATACTCTTTCACAATATCGATCGACATTGTGGGAACCAAAATTCACACCGCCAATTTCCGAGCAATAAGATTGCGGAGGAAAGCCAAGTAAACCCGACTTTCCTCAAGGTCCGATTCTCTGTGTTGCCACACAAATCGAGAAGTAAAACAGAGACAAAGATGGGAATTGTAATATTTGCCCGGCTCGCTTTATTAGATGAAAGATACGGTACAAAGATTCCGAAGACAAAGAGATTATGATTAAAGAAAAGGTAGAGTCGCAGCCAGCCAAAATGTCCTAAGCCTTGCTCCGCTTAGTCTAACCGCCAAACCCTAGTTCTTCTAAGCTAGCAGTGATGCTCTAAGTCTAATTTCGATCCCTCCCTCTTCTACTTCTTTGCCTCCTTATATATCCACCAAGGTCGGTTTGCCTTAGGATGATGGACCTCGCCTTTGGACCCAAGCTTATCTTCAGAAATATTCCATTTTCGCCGGTCTTCGTGAATTATCCTCGAAGTTTTCCGCTATTTTCGTGACTTGATGTTTATCCGACGCTCGAAATCGGATAAACCGCCATAGCCTGATTGGGCCTGAATCCTTAAAATCGTAAGTAAGTCCCGGACTTGTCTTTAAGTCGTTGAACGTTTTATACGATTTCTGAAAGACTATCTTCTCGTGAAATAAACCGTATAGCTTAAAGGATCGATGTTCGCTAATCGATCTTTATTTTATAAGATATCTTCTACGAAATCCAACCTTCTAGTTTTTGTCGTAAACATCGAGGTAGATTCCAACCAATCGAAGATGTTCATTCCATAGCCGCGGATCGCATCAAACTCACGAGGGATCAATCAACAAGCCAAGATGGATCAGACCGAGCATGATGGGACCGAGACCACAGGACGTCGCCGGACCGGCCAGGCCGGGTTCGCGCTGGCGCCAGGTCGCTGGCGGATCGCTGTCGCCGCCCCAGGCCGCTTATGAACGCGTGCCGGCGCCAGGTCGGGTACGGCCAAGGCCGGTACGGCCGCCAGGTCGGTAGCCGGCGCCAGGCTGGCTCAAGCGACGCTGGTCGCCGCCGCCGGCCGTGTCGGGCGCCAGGCCGCGCTGCGGACGCTGCGCCGCCGCGCCAGGACGCCTTGCCGCCCGTGGGTTTTCCGTTGTTCGATCTTTCCCTCAAGTACGTCCGCGGCGGGAAATCTTTGAGTTTTGAAGGATCTTTAGCCACGGATTTCGAGATAACCGCTTTTGACCCCAACAGTTAGCCCCTACCGTAAGATCGAGACGCATTCGGGCGAAAGTGATTCAAATTTTGAAAATCGGAATTTTGGCTAAGGATTTTTTCCGCAGGAACCTGGTCATCACCCTCCTTTCTTATAAATAGCCAGTCTTCCTTCATTCTCACATCTTTCAAATTCTCTGTCTTTCTCTCAAGAAAGAAAATGTCTTCATCCCAAATTGAAAAGAATGATTCTGATGTTGAGATGGGTGAGGCCGGCCTCGCCGTTCCGCCAGCCAAGTCCCGCCGCTCAGAGGCTACCCCCCTCATTGATGGGTTTGATTCTTTCAAGCTATCCCGCAGAAAGGCGGCTCAAAGCGGGCGAGGACTGAGACGCCCGGATGTTCCTTCCGCGGCTCCAACTCCTTTGCCTTTTTCTCCGATTCTCTTTGCCTGCTCCTTCGCCCCTCCCGCTCCTCCGGGTTCCCAGACCCGTCCTTATCCGGTCCCTCCCCGCCTGCGAAGACTATCGTCTCCTAAACAGACTCGATGTTCAGGTCCATCCATCGGCGAAGAGGGAACTTGTCTTGGGACAAGAAG